>SJYA01002940.1:1330001-1340498 GCA_006410615.1 Neotragus moschatus | reverse complement strand
GAGGAGAGTGAAAAAGTTGGCTTAAGGCTCAACATTCAGAAAACAAAGATCATGGCATCCAGTCCCATCATTTCATGGGAAATAGACGGGGAAACAGTGGAAACAGTGCCAGACTTTATTTTTCTGGGCTTTAAAATCACTGCAGATGGTGACTGCAGCCATGAAATCAAAAGACGCTTACTCCTTAGAAGAAAAGTTATGACCAACCTAGATAGCATATTCAAAAGCAGAGATATTACTTTGCCGACTAAGGTCCGTCTAGTCAAGGCTATGGTTTTTCCTGTGGTCATGTATGGATGTGAGAGTTGGACTGTGAAGAAGGCTGAGCGCTGAAGAATTGATGCTTTTGAACTGTGGTGCTGCAGAAGACTCTTGAGAGTGCCTTGGACTGCAAGGAGATCCAACCAGTCCATTCTGAAGGAGATCGGCCCTGGGATTTCTTTGGAAGGAATGATGCTGAAGATGAAGCTCCAGTACTTTGGCCACCTCACGCAAAGAGTTGACTCATTGGAAAAGACTGATGCTGGGAGGGACTGGGGGTAGGAGGAGAAGGGGACGACAGAGGATGAGATGGCTGGATGGCATCACTGACTTGATGGGCGTGAGTCTGAGTGAACTCCGGGAGATGGTGATGGACAGGGAGGCCTGGCGTGCTGCAATTCATGGGGTCGCAAAGAGTCGGACACGACTGAGCGACTGAACGGAACACGACATTGTAAATCAGCTATTCTCTACTAAAAAAAATATTTTAAGTGATCCTCTACAAGCAGATCTCACCGCTAAGGCACTTTTTTCTCCCTCCCTACACTCCTGCTCAAAATTCTATGTTTTTAAATCCATTTCTGTCATGTTCCATTGATGCCCCCAAATTCTGTCCCCCTCCCCAGCTCATCAAAACCCACTGAGTATAGATTTAGACAGGTGGGCAAAATGCCACATTATTTGATCAAAACCTGGACTAGGAATTCACACTGAGGGCATCTCTGTGCCAAAATTATGCATAATAACTGTCACACCAGCTGCCCCTAGAGCTGCGTCATTACCAGAAACCAGACAGATAACTATTGATGGACGCAATAGCTCTTACTCGTGATGCGTATGGCCAAGGAGAAGTCACTCAGTCCTCCTGAATCTTCAAACACAGGGCCCAACGTGCTCCTCTCTGTAGGAAATTCTTCTATAGCGAGCCACCTCCCAGCACACTTTACGTTGAGCCTGTGAGCCCAGTGGGCTTTCGAAGTATAAAATCTGGTACCCCCCTCCACTCTGATAATATCAACCTACACGAATTAACACTACATGCTTTACAAGGTGTTTAAATTATGGCTGTGGCATTTCCATCACCAGCTAGAATTCCAACGGAATGTAGAAATTCCTATTTGGTTCAAAACTCCAGTGGAAACGATCTGACACTTTTCAACCCTTGGAAGGCATTCTGAAGTCTAAATACAGATTTCAGTTCAGAGCAGATCCCAATTCATCCCCCTAAATCAGCTTCAGCTTCCAAGGTGCCTTGGGACACCCTGCTCCATTCCTTTGGAGTTTTGGCTTTTTGTCCCTGCTTCATATTTCCTGCATAAGTAAGTGTATCAGGGAGCTGTTGCTTAGTCGCTCAGTCGACTCTTTTAGATCCCAGGGACTGTAGGCCTCCAGGCTCCTCTGTCCATGGGACTGCCCAGGCAAGAATACTGAAGTAGGTTGCCAGTTCCTTCTCCAGGGATCAGAGAGTTGGATGGGGCTAAAATCAATATGAAGTACACATGTGTTGATATTTTTCTCTTTCTGATACACACACACAGACACACACACAACCATGTGTAAATAGATGGCTAGTGGGAAGCTGCTGTATAGCACAGAGAGCTCAGCTCAGCGCTCCGTGATGACCTAGACAGGTGGGATGAGGGGCGAGGTGGGATGAGGGGCGAGGTGGGACGGCGGGACATATGTACACATATAGCTGATCAGTCCTGAGTGTTCACTGGAAGGACTGATGCTGAAGCTGAAACTCCAATATTTTGGCCACCTGATGGGAAGAACTGACTCATTGGAAAAGATCCTGATGCTGGGAAGGATTGAAGGCAGGAGAAGGGGATGACAGAGGATGAGATGGCTGGATGGCATCGACTCAATGGACATGAGTTTGAGTAAACTCTGGGAGTTGGTGATGGACAGGGAGACCTGGCGTGTTGTAGTCCATAGGTCGAAAAGAGTCAGACAGAACTGAGCGACTGAACTGATAGCTGATTTACTTTGCTATACAGCAGAAATTAACACCACTATGAACAATTATACTCCATTTAAAAAATGAAATACACAACCTGCATTAAGTACAGCCCTTATATTTCTACTCCCTCCTGCCAGTCTCCCCCTACACCCCAGCGGCTAACACTTTTAAAGTCCCCAAGAGAAGTTAGGAGAACCCGGAGTTTACCCTCTCCCCTCCACGGAGGGGCTGCTGCTAAGTCACTTCAGTCGTGTCCGACTCTGTGTGACTCCATAGATGGCAGCCCACCAGGCTCCCCCGTCCCTGGGATTCTCCAGGCAAGAACACTGGAGTGGGTTGCCATTTCCTTCTCCAATGCAGGAAAGTGAAAAGTGAAAGTGAAGTCGCTCAGTCGTGTCAGACCCTCAGCGACCCTATGGACTGCAGCCTACCAGGCTCCTCTGTCTGTGAGATTTTCCAGGCAAGAGTACTGGAGTGGGCTGCCATTCCCTTCTCCAGATGGAGGGGCAGCCCCATGATTACAGGCATTTTAAAGTGAAAAAGGACGGACACATCTCCTTGGCCCAACCCGATCTTGATAAACTTGAGATGCAAGTACCTGCAGGGACTAAGTGGAGATTCTGTTGCCAGCTCGGTCACCCTTCTGTCCCCTACCTACCCTCATGTGCTCATCAACAATCAATCTCAGGGCTGCAAATCTTATCATGAAAAAAAAAAAGTGCAGCAAGAGCCTGGGAAAACTCTGCTTTGGTTCCAGATGCCATTATCAAAGGCACACACAATGTTACCTTCTGATTAAAAAACAGAACTGCATAACTTGGGTGACCTAGAATAAGCAACGGAGAAAGTGATGGCACCCACTCCAGTACTTTTGCCTGGAAAATCCCATGGGCGGAGGAGCCTGGTAGGCTGCAGTCCATGAGGTCGCTAAGAGTTGGACACAACCAAGCGACTTCACCTTCACTTTTCACTTTCCTGCATTGGAGAAGGAAATGGCAACCCACTCCAGTGTTCTTGCCTGGAGAATCCCAGGGATGGGGGAGCCTGGTGGGCTGCACAGTCAGACACGACTGAAGCGACTTAGCACCAGCAGTAGAATAAGCAAAAGATACTTTTGCCATGTGTTTTTTTTCAGATTCAACTAGGCTTTTAGGAAGTTGGAGAAGTGGCCTGTGGCAAAGGATAAACTGATCATTTATCTAGGTCCAATCCTGTTATTGGAAAAGACCCTGATGCTGGAAAGACTGAGGACAGGAGGAGAAGGGGATTGACAGAAGACGATGGTTGGGTGGCATGACTGACTCGATAGACATGAATCTGAGCAAACTCTGGGAGATGGTGAAGGATAGGGAAGTGTGCAGTGCTATAGTCCATGGGGTAGCAAAGTAAATGAACAACAACAATCTTGTTAATAAAGTCTATTGAAATAGGTATAAAGCTTTTGGGGGTGACGTGTAATAGTCCACTCTCTTCATTCTGTATTTAAGCTAAATTCACTGAAATAATAAAGCCATACTATTACTGCATTGACTTGTCAAGGGGAGGAGGGGCTGTGTCTGACTTATTTCTGTGCACTCCACAAGTGTCCTGTCCACCCCATACATCAGGAAACACACGGAACTTAAGTTTTGATTGGATATAGGCAATAAGCCCTAGCATCAGCTCCTTTTCAAATCTGATCTCAAAGGAACATAAAATACCAAACTGGGCAACTGAATCCTCTCTTGTTCTTTAAATTATCTAAATCCGCACAAAATTAAAAGATGACACTTATCTTTGGGATCAGACCCTGCTTAATCAGTAAAGGCTCATCTTCTTTGAGGCCATCAATGAAGAATCGCTGGATACATTTCAGCAACAGAGAAACATGTTGGAATTCATTTTTATCCAGTTCCTTGGGATGAGACCACACCAAGTTAAAAATCTTACACAGTTACACATTGGTACTCTGATTACAAAACAAACAAAACTCACTTGCCTTATTTATTGATCTGTCGAGATGGCGTAATAAAAGATTGTTGTATTTTTGAAGAACATGGCGCTGTTCCTGAAAATATTCTTTGATTTTCTGAAATCCTTCATCATGGAATGCATTAGTAAGAAGCGATTGAAGCTGGAATGTTGACAGTTTGAAAATTACTCTTTTTCCCCAAGGATTCTTATTTCATATGTGATATTTCTAACAATTGTTATCAATAACAATTCAGTGTAGAAAAATTCAGTGCCAAAATAGAGGGTAAGAATAGAGAGTTATATCTTGAACAGTAACCATGCAGGCAATTATTTTGGGGGCTTAAGACAGTAGTTTGCAAAACCACCACCAGACGTCACAGGGGCCCGTGTTGCTGCTGCTACTGCTGCTAAGTCGCTTCTGTCATGTCTGACTCCGTGCGACCCCACAGACGGCAGCCCACCAGGCTGCCCCATCTCTGGGATTCTCCAGGCAAGAATACTGGAGTGGGTTGCCATTTCCTTTTCCAATGCATGAAAGTGAAAAGTGAAAGTGAGGTTGCTCAGTCGTGTCTGACTCTTTGCGGCCCCATGGACTATAGCCTACCAGGCTTTTCCATCCATGGGACTTTCCAGGCAAGAGTACTGGAGTGAGGTGCCATCGCCTTCTCTGGGGCACGTGTTAGGAGTCAGAAACTGTGGGAGCAGGGCCCTTCAGGTGATCCTCACCATGCTAAAGTCTGAGAAACGCTGACTTACAGAAAACCACACCTGAATTACAGATATCTGTGGGCAGAGACTTTATCCCCAGTGATGTTAGAAACACTGAAACACTACAAAATGCAAGCCTATTATCACTCATTAAGGAGATACCAATTCAACAACAGGAGAAAACCAATTCAGCACAAACACAAATGAATAAACACAAATTGCTACGATGAATGAAATTGAACTTTTCTGCCTGAAAGTTAGTCAAGACCTATCTCTATATGTGTCTCTGTATGTGTGCTTGAATAACATATATTCTTAAATATCTGTACTATAAAAGATACGATTTCCTCTTTAATCAAGAAAACCCAGTCCAATCCTATAGGCTAACTTACAGTATTTTAATGAATCATCTTATTATATCTAGCCTGAAATTCCATCTATTCCTAGTACTGATTTAAATGAGGACAGAGCATCTGAAATTAAACATTTAAACAGAATTTAAGTTACCACATATTAATAGTAAGGTTTTTTTAACCAAGGGGGTTAGGCATTCTGCAGATATTCTAATTTACTCCTCACCACTGATCTAGGTGTTAGATTCTTTATTTGGGGATAATAAAACAAGGCTGGGAAAGGTTAAGAACGTGTATGAGATCACCCAGCTGGGACTCACGTTCAGATTCTCTGACTCAGCAGTTCAGGCATCTTCCTACTCGTGGTTTCTCTACACTCAGAACAAATCTAAACCCTTTGCCTTGGTCTGTAGGGCTCTGTCAGCATACCCTGTCTCACTTCCCTTCTGAGTCCCAGAATAAGTCAAGCTCTTCCTGGCCTCAGGGCCTCTGCACTAGATATGCCATGCCTGGACTGCTTCTCCCCACCACTTACCATTCTGGCTGCTTGTCATCCCTAAGTTCTCAGCTTTAATATCCCCTTTTCTTTCTAGACAAGGTCTTCTGGACCTTGTCTAAAGTTGCGTGCATGTGTGTGCGTGCACGCTCAGTAGCTCAGTGGTGTCCAACCCTTTTCGACCCCATAGACTATAGCCCACCAGGCTCCTCTGTCCATAGAGTTCTCCAGACAAGAATACTGGAGTGAGTTGCCATTTTCTACTCCAGAGGATCTTCCCGACCCAGGGAAGAGACTTGAACCCAAGTCTCTTGCGTCTCCTGCACTGGCAGGTAGATTCTTTGCCACTGCACCACCTAGGAAGCCCCTATCTAAAGTCAGCCAAGTGCAATTATTCTCCATCACAACACCGGTTCCATTTTCTTCCTACCATCTTGTGTTCTTATTCTCTTTGGCTCCCTGCCAGGGTCAAAGTTTTAAGAGAGCCAGCACTGTCTGTTTTGTTCAGTACTGTCTACTCCACCTAGAACAGTGCAACGGAAGAGCCTAGATTAGGATATTCGTAGGGTAGTCAAGGAGATGGAGATAAGTTGATGCAGATTAGTAAAGTAGAAAAGGACTTCTCAGGCTTGAATAACCGAGGAAGGAAACACAGAACAAGACAGCACACATGCGGAACACAAACTCGGTCTTTACAGAGAAAGCGTCCGGGGCCAGTCCACTCTCATCCTTTCCCGGAACGGACTGCAAAGGACCTTTGCTCTCCTGTGTACAAAAAACATTAAAAAAAAAAATTTTATTTCAAAGAAATGCACTAAATTTTAAAAAGAAATAAGGTTTATATTATTTTCCTGAACAAACTTTTCTTTATTCACGCCGCTGGTCTAAGAAAACTATGACTTAGAAGAAAGCCCAAAAGCTTTATCCAACCTTAACACTTATGACAAATACAAATTACCACAAGAAACAAAGTAAATATCATTGTAATAAATGACCACATAAAATAAATTTAAACTCTATAGCAGCAACTATAATAATAAAAAAAAGAAACGGATTTGAATTAATGAACCATTTTCAGAATGATAGCTTGTAAAATAAGGTTTTCTAAAGCAAGTTTCAAGCCCAGTCATGAGCTTAAGCTTTATATTTCTGACTTGTGTGAATCTTAAGTGTGACTCTAGGGCTTAAAACTGAAACTTCAAGGAACAAAACAGCAACCAGAAAACTTACTAAACATTGGGTTGTTGCACATTTTCTTCAAGAAGTGATTCCTAGATTACCAACCAAGTTTTCACAAACACGCTAAACAATGGCATCTCACCTGCTCCCAACAATTAAAGAATAACTTTTTAAAAAATGTAATTTCTCTCCCAAAGAGGTGTTTTTTTTTTTGTTTGGTTTTTTTTTTTTTTAAATCTAGCTTGGGCTAATAGTCCTTTGTGTACTGGACAAAATCCTTAAATGTCAGCATATTCTACAATAATATTATTTATAAATAGGGGTAAAGGTGAAGTCAAAGACTCAAATCCAGGCTTATTTTTTCCACCAGTAGAGTATTCAAGAAAAGGAATGAGGAAAAGTACCAACCCACCTTGCCCCCTCCAAACCCTAGGCGGCGGGGCTAACAGAAGCCCCAGAATCTTGGGGCCGTAGATCTGGAACCTTGGTAGGTTTGCGTCCTTGCGCTTTCCACGAAACCAGAGAAAAAAATGGGCTGGGAAAACATCCCGAACAACTCGAAAAGAAGCACATCGTTGCCTTCAGACATTAATTCCCCGGTCCCCCTTCCCCAGACGGTTTACTAGCGAGGGACCGGAAGCTTCTATTCTACCTTGCTGCTGCTGCTAAGTCGCTTCAGTCGTGTCTGACTCTGTGCGACCCCATAGACGGCAGACCATCAGGCTCCCCCATCCCTGGGATTCTCCAGGCGAGAACACTGGAGTGGGTTGCCATTTCCTTCTCCAATGCATGAAAGTGAAAAGTTAAAGTGCAGTCGCTCAGTCGTGTCCGACTCTTAGCGACCCCATGGACTGCAGCCCACCAGGCTCCTCCGTCCACGGGATTTTCCAGGCAAGAGTACTGGAGTGGGGCGCCATTGCCTTCTCCACTATCCCTGAAAGCGACCAACAAACTCCCAGCAAACCTAAGAACGGTGACGCGCCCCAGCGCGCCTGCGAAGGGCCGGGGGGCACGCTAGGCTTCCCAGGTGGCGCAGTGGTAAAGAATCCGCCTGCCAATGCGGGAGACACGGGTTCGATCCTTGTGTCAGAGAAGGAACTGGCAACCCGCTCCAGTAATCTTGCCTGGAGAATCCCATAGACAGAGGAGCCTGGAGGGGTACCGTCGCAGAGTCGGTCAGGTCTGAGCAGCCGGAGCATTCTGTGCGAGCACGCCAGGCTCGGAGCCCAGAGCCCGACGGCCGTGCGCCCCCGCGTCCCCCTGGGACGGTGGAGAGGAGGCCGGGGTTCCACGGTGCTCGGGTCCCGCCGAGGTTACTCACCTCCCCCATCCCGAGGCTCAGGCTGGACGCCACGTACCCGAACCAGGGCGCACGCTGGGAGCCGGACGCGCCTCGCCGCGCTCCGCCTCCTGGGTTGCGCCAGCGAGGGCTGGGGTAGCCCACGGCTCCCGGACGCCAAGCTCCGCCCCAGACTCTAATTAATCATCCCGCCCCTGAAAACCTAGCAGAGTCCCGCGATTGAGAAGCATGTTGAGAAACGCTGGCAGGTTAACTAGGAATCAAGGTAAGGCCACCTGGGCGCACGCAAGCGCACCTTAAGAAAAAGCGACTTCTCCAGGGATGAAAACATGTCAATTAAGAGACTTTAAAAGCGAAGTTCTAAGCTGATAGGCGCAATTGACTGAAGCCGGCAGTTTTCTCTCCACCTTTAACAGAGAGCAGAGCTGGCTTCGATCCATTGATATTAACAGACTGAAGCTGAACTTTCCCCATAGGAACCAGACTTGTACCCGAAACTGTGACTTTATTCCTGATATTACAAAAGAAAAGGTTTTAAAATATACACATCTCGCTGTGCTCAGTCAAAATAAAATAAACATTTTCATCCAGTCTGCTTGTTTTCTGCCCACTTACTTTAGCCCCACGAGAATGTGTACCAAGTTTAGGCTGATCGGTTGTCTGATATGGGAACACGGTGGAAAAAATAAGTTGGACCGGAATTTTCTTTAAAGAAAGAAAAAAAGCAGACAAAAGGACCTCTCAGATCCAAACATTCCTTGTAAAAA
Organism: Neotragus moschatus; assembly: GCA_006410615.1. Classification (NCBI taxonomy): domain Eukaryota; kingdom Metazoa; phylum Chordata; class Mammalia; order Artiodactyla; family Bovidae; genus Neotragus; species Neotragus moschatus. Next base: position 1,331,518 of record SJYA01002940.1, on the reverse strand, counting down.
ACTAACTTGTATGATAATCAGGTGCTGTGGGTACTTGGTGTCATGACCTTTGCAGAAGATATTTGTTTGCATCAAAGGTAAACTTAATATAACCAGAATCTCTGCTCCAGTCCATTCAATAAAGTACTTGTTTCAAAGCTCATCATATCCATCCCTGGTAAATATGATGTAATTTACTTATTTTAATATAAACCAAGCTTTTAGATTCCTTTGCTTTTGAATTAACGATTTCAAAAATCAGCTGTGAATATAGTGTTCTGAATCAATGTAAGTATTAATGCAGGAAAATTTTAAGGTTGATAACATAATCAAATACAATTTAAATGCACTTTTAGAGAATAAAATAGGTAATACAGTAAGAATATAATGTATGACATTTAAGTCTTCTTGATATTAGTTTAAAGGTTTTAATCAATTAGTTTCAGACTGTGGGGAAAATATGTCTTTCAAATGACATGGTTGTTAATGGATTCAAAAATTTAGGAGAAATTAAAGATAACATCACAGACAACACCATTTATTTATTTTTTTTATTATGTTTTCACTGTAACTTCTTTTACTAACATGTTTTACCCAGACATAATTTTAGGACAACTTGGAATATATATTCTAATTCTGCTCAAACTAAATACAGTAGAGACAACGACTTTTCTTTGGATACCAGAATCTATTTAGAAAAAAAAAAGTACTTGATTAATTGACTTAGCTTTCATTTTTTTTAAATTTGCTTTTTTACATTTTTGAAGGATAAGGACTCTCTAAGAATATCCCAAAATTACAAAGAAAAGGAATTAAACAATGGTTACAATCAGACCAGAAATTAGTTTCTACATATTTTCAAAAGTGATTTTAAGTTCATTTTTGAAGTTATATTAAAAACATTTTGTTGTTATTGATCAGTCTCTAAGCCGTGTCTGACTCTTTACGACTCCATGACTCCATGGACTGCAGCATGCCAGGCTTCCCTGTCCTTCACCAACTCCCAAAGCTTGCTCAAATTCATGTCCTCTGAGTTGGTGATGCCATCCAAACATCCTCTGTCGACTCCTTCTCTTCCTGCCTTCGATCTTTCCCAGCACCAGGGTCTTTTCCAATGAGCTGGCTCTCTTCACATCAGATGATCCAAGTATTGGAGCTTCAGCTTCAGCCCTTCCAATGAATTTTCAGGACTGATTTCTTAAACTTAACAAAGAAATGTCGATTTGTAATAAATAAATAAATTAAAAGAGAAGGGTCAGTAATTTTAACCGTGGAAAAAGAAAACAACCCAAAAAGCAACTGAATGATAGAAGTTGCCAGGAGGTTCAGTGCGCGGCTGATACACTGAAAGTCTGTGGATGAAACTAGTGGGTGAAGAGAGAACACGTTTCTTCGTTTCCTCCCAGACTTTCGCGGTAACTCTGTGAATGATGTTAATCAGAAACGCTGACCCACAAGAACATAGAAACTTTAGGGGCAGGGTGATCGCGGTAGGGAGGCTGGGGAATGAATTTGTCATTTTCTCTTACAAGAACTTT
>SJYA01002940.1:1309235-1329880 GCA_006410615.1 Neotragus moschatus | reverse complement strand
CCCCGGGGTGGGGGGGGGGGGAGGGGAGTGTCGGGGAGGGTGGGAGCAGGGAATCCCAGCTTGAAACTAGAGAAAAGAAAATTCGTGTCATTACCCAAATCTGGCTTTTACCCTCTTGGGAATTCTCTGTCTCTGGGCCGTCCACAGCAGCGAACTGAATCGATCTTCACTGTTGGTTTGACTTGCCCTCCGCCAGGAAAGTTAAGAGGACTGGGAGCGTGGACGAGATTCGCTTCCTGCGGTTGTAAGTGCGCATCGCTTTCCTCACCTTTCGCCAAAGGAAGAGGCTGTAATCCTGCAAGAGGCGCTGGACTGTGCGTCCTTCCCTCCGGGTCCCACGCTGCATCCGCGTGCGCGCTCGGCGTTGCCAAATTCTAGGTGCGCGGGGGTGTGGATTTGGCGACATGCAGGTTTCCAGCGTCCTCTTCTAACAGTGAACGTCTTTAGAAGCCGGCCTCCGTCTGGCTGCCTAAAGCATCTGCCTGCAGTGCAGGAGACCCGGGTTCTGTCCCTGGGTCGGGAAGATCAGTGGAGAAGGAAATGGCGAGCCACTAGAGTATCCTTGTCTGGAAAATCTCATGGACAGCGGAGGCTGGTGGGCTGCAATCCATGCGGTCGCAAAGAGTTGGGCAGGACTGAGTAACTAACCGGAGAAGGCGGTGGCACCCCACTCCAGTACTCTTGCCTGGAAAACCCCGTGGACGGAGGAGCCTGGTAGGCAGCAGTCTATGAGGTCGCGAAGAGTCGGACACGACTGAGCGACTTCACTTTCACTTTTCAGTTTCATGCATTGGAGAAGGAAATGGCAACCCACTTCACTATTCTTGGCTGGAGAATCCCAGGGACGGGGGAGCCTGATGGGCTGCTGTCTGTGGGGTCGCAGAGTCGGCCACGACTGAAGCGACTTAGCAGCAGCAGCAGCAGAAGACCAACTAACAGGTCACTTCTGTCTGGCTATGCTAGTAGCAGGAACGTGCCATCCCCAAGAACGAAGGCCCAGGGGATGAATTCTGGAAACCCACCCTCCCTCGCTGACCACGGCGGCCAAAGAGCAACTTAAACCCCTTCCATTGGTTTCTTGTATTGGGCTCTTCCAATAACCTGAAGGAAGTGGGTGCAAAGCTAAAGAAAGCTTGGTCTCAGCCCTGGGAAGCCCACAGCGCCCTATGCGCTCACTTTGGATTTCCAGTCTCCAGAGCCTCCGCAAACGGAATGGGTGTAAATACGATTTTGTTGTGATGTTTCCACGACGATTTCCACGCGGTTAGGAAGAAAGAAAAATACTTTTTTTTTTTTAAGGGTCCTTTCATGTGGATGGGGACTGAGAAATCCCCGAGCCTCAGACCCTTTTTCTAGCAGAAAGAAAACAGGCTCAGAAGTAGCCAAGGCGGCAGAGAAAATACAGGTTTGGGGGCGCTTGGGGGCCGGAGTTCCCCCCTCCTTCCCCTTCCCCCTTCCTACCTGATGCGAAGAATTGACTCATTAGAAAAGACTCAGAGGCCAGAGAAGAAGGGGACGACAGAGGACGAGATGGCTGGATGGCATCGCCGACTCAGTGGACATGTTTGAGCAAGCTCTGGGAGACGGTGAAGGATAGGGAAGCCTGGCGTGCTGCAGTCCACGGGGTCTCAGGGAGTCGGACACGACTGAGCGACTGAACGACAACAACATCAGCGGGAACAAAATCCCCGAAAAGAAAGCTCCCCAAAGCTAGTAGGCGTGCGCGCATCTTGGACAAGGGCGCGCGGCCGCCCGCCCAGGCGTTTAGAGATGATTCCCGAACTGCCTGGGGACTTTGCTAGAAAGGTTCTGTCTCAAAGCCTCTCTCTAGATCCAGTCGGAAACCCCAGAGGTGGGACACAGTTAGGAAAATGAACATGACTTTCAACTTAAACTAGACATTCCAACCTCCCCCGATTCTGGCGCGTCTAGGCTTCAGTTTCCCGTCATCTCGAGCGCTCAGGTCCACCTCCCCTCCGTTCCTCGCCCTGCCTGGAAGTGGGGGACCGGCCCTGGAGGGTGGGAGCGGGCGGGCGGGGAGCGAGGAAGGGCGGAGCACAGCGCGCGGGGCCGCGGGGCGGTGGGGGGGGGGGCACTTTATAAACATGCGGCAGCTGCCTGGCGCCCGCGGTGTGCTCCAGGTGGAGACTTTTCAGCACTGCGACCAAGAACAGGGCTCCACCCGAGCCGCCCTGACCCCTTGCCCGCCGCTTCTGCATTTCTAAACCGACCTCTCTGTCTCTGTCTCTCTCCACTTGCTTTTAAAACAGGGGGGAAACAACCTTGGGCAGCTCTAGGTTGGTTAGTTTTTCTTGTGTCTTTCAGGACCCTTGGCAGGGAGCGCCCGCGAGGAGGACCAGATGCCGGCGGCGGAGGCGCAGCTGGCGGACTGCGCGTGGTCCTACGGGATGAAGCTCAGCTGGGACATCAACGACCCGCAGATGCCGCAGGTGCGTGAAACCCGCTGCGCGCGCCGCTCTCCATCCAAAGAGGAGGGATGTCTTGGCAGAGACTGTGGACAGGCCACCCTACCACCCCCCTCCCCCCCAAAAAAAACACATCCCTGAGAGCCCGCCAGTGTTCAGGGACTCCACAAATGGCGGAGCTGGGGCTGGAGATGCGTCTTCTGCCACCTGTTTCCTGGAACCCTTTTGAAAACACCGAAAGCAGCGGGAACTGCCAATTAGGCTCCACGTTTCTGGTCGTCTGGCCGCCGGGAGCCTGACATCTCGTCCCTCACTTTCTTTTAACTGAGGTAGAAATCCGCTGACTCTTCCTTGTCCATTCTTCGACGTCCACTAGAAAGGTGGAGGGGCATCTTGGTGAAAGCAGATGTCACCTCTTCTCACGCAGCGGAGCTGNATTAGGCTCCACGTTTCTGGTCGTCTGGCCGCCGGGAGCCTGACATCTCGTCCCTCACTTTCTTTTAACTGAGGTAGAAATCCGCTGACTCTTCCTTGTCCATTCTTCGACGTCCACTAGAAAGGTGGAGGGGCATCTTGGTGAAAGCAGATGTCACCTCTTCTCACGCAGCGGAGCTGTGAGACAGGACCATAAATTGCAGCGACCGAGTCTTAAACAGCAGGACTTGGGCCATTCATCCTGGCTGCCAGGGTGAAGCGTGGCTCTTGGGGGGCTTTGTAGTCGTGCTAACCAGGTCACAGGCGCCCAGACAGCCTCTGGAACCCAGGTTTGGGACACAACCTCTGAGCTTACTTCTCTAGTGAGGAGAAAATCAAGTCATCCATTTAGGGTGAATTTGTTTTAGTTTTTAACAGAAGGAAGGGGTCTCAAGCCAAGTCCCTGGAATGGGCTGGGCTGTTCATTATGCTTGGTCACAGTGGTTGGGAGCAAAAACTGGGGAGTGACTTTAAAGTCCTGGGTGGAGGTGGAAGGAGAATTAGGAGTGACCCAGAAGCGTTTGCAGAGGTGGACTTCTGGCAATGCCCTGGTACGAGGGGTGAGAGAGACTTGACCTTTATTCAGCATCTATTATGTGCGATACAGCTGTTCAGGTGGACAGCAATTCATTAGCAACGTTGTATAGCCTCTCAAAGAGATAAGTACTTTGGGGGTACACATTCATGGAAATCATTTGTTTGTTTTCAAGCCTGCCTACTTTAGGGTCACACTGTGCCATTCTGTGAAAGTGGACCACAGTGCAGCTGGGGCATCTCCTTCCCACTGACCTCTGTCCATGTAAATCCCCACCGAGGTGGGGGGGAATCTGTTCCTGTACTTTAGAAAAGAGCCATATCCAAATAAGGGAAGGATGGGTTCTCTCACAAGCATTTTCTAGACTTCCCACGTAAATGTGAAGAGCTTATCCTCTGGGAGATTAGTTCTTAAACAGAGAGTGAGTGTGCCGTCTCTAAAGAGGCAGGTGCTCTGGGCTGGAGAAAGAGGGTCCTGCTCCGACTAACCCAAGGAGGAAGGGTGGTGTGACCTTGAGACGGTTCCTGAATTTGCCTTCGTCTTGGGTCATCCACTTGTCATCAAGCAGTGGAATTTGATAATGATCTTAAGCTCTCATCCCGTGCGTGTTTAGGGCACTATAGTGTGAAAACAGACCAAGCGTAGACAAGTGTCCATGGCCATGTTCTAATACCACTTCACTGTGGATAGCAAACTTTGGATTTCATGTGACTTTCATGTGTCACAACTTATAATTCTTTTGATTTGTCCCCTCAATCAATAAAAAATGTCAAGATCATTCTTAGCTTGTGAGCTGTACTAAAACAAGTGGGAGGCTGAATCAGGCACATGGTCCCTAGTTTGCAGACCCCTGCCATAAAGAGTACCTGGTAAATAGTAAGTGTGCAGGAAAGGGTAACTTTATATTAAACTTATAACAAGAAAGACATTGCAGTATAAATAATGCATAATCGGACAAGGACCACCAAACACGAGTAGGAAAGCGGAGCTCAGTCTTTTAGACTGACATTATTTTAGCCAGGCAGCTCTTTGTGTAGGAGAATGACAATCCATATTGCTCTGGAGAGAGGCCCAGGACTTAGCAGGCTCCACCAAGTGCTTGGGTTTACCTTATAGCCAGGCTGTCATNTTAGCCCACCAGGCTCCTCTGTCCATGGAAGTCTCCAGGCAAGAATACTGGAGTGGGTTGCCATTCCCTTCTCTAGAGGATCTTCCCTACCCAGGGATCAAACCCCTGTCTTCTGTGTTGGCAGGCAGATTCTTTACTGCCTAAGCTACCAGGGAAGCTCCTTAGAAACTCTGGACCAAACCAAATACAGCTCAACTGGCCAGAAATAGGTGTTGTGGCTTCTAGCCTAGCCTTACTAGGTTCCTAGAAATTAGTTCACCTATTGTGTGCTAAGAGTGAACTTAGTTATAGTTATTTTCATATTTAAAAGGACTATTAGGTCATCTTTTAAGATGTCTATTACTAGTACAGTTTTATTTGTTTAAGAATTTTTTCCCCTGTTTCTTTGAAAAAACAACAACTTGGGATGTTGGGAAAGGCATATTTAATTTTTGCCTAGCTTCGCTGCAGAGGAAGACATGTGATTCATGCCCTCATTAATGCAGGCCAAGGGAGTTCATGATCACCCAAGACCAGAGAGTAAATCAGAGACAGAAGCTAGAAGAAGTGCAATCAAGAGACAAATGGCTTCTTTTTACCAACCACAGAAAAGGAGAATTCGAGAACCTGAGGTAACGGGGAGCTGATGTTACACCTGTGGTCTGTGTTTGTCGTCATCACAAAATACACTGAGAATTACGCAAAATAGGAATGCCATACCTCAATTTAGAAGGTTTGATTTTATGTGAAAGTTCTATGTCTCTAACAAAATGTCACGGAATCAAATATTTGAGTAGGGTTTCTAATCCCTTCTTCTTCTTGGAAAAAAAGAAAAGCAGAATAGCTCTACAGTTAATGACAGAGTGGGGATGTGAGCTGACATTCTAACACAAGGCCAATTATCCAACGTTCATACAGAAAAACATGGGTGCATCCCAGTGAGTTAACAGTACAGCTTTGAGAGGGTCCTTGGAGAAGGAAATGGCAGCCCACTCCAGTATTCTTGCCTGGAAAATCCCAAGGACGGCAGAGCCTGGTAGGCTACTGTCCATGGGGTCACAAAGAGTCGGACACGACTGAGCGACTTCACTTCACTTCACTTTACTTCGCATTAATAACGTAGAACAGATAAAAGTTCTTTGTGCAACTTGAGCCAGTTTGGCTTGTCTACCAAAGTATGCCGAGCAGGCAGAATATTCACCTGAAGATAAGACACACTGATCTTGTCTGAGCACTTTCTACGTGCCAGTACATACAGACTAAGAGATTTACACTTCTTAAGATCATAGAAGCCTTAAGAGGAAACTATGGTTACTGAGCCCCATTTTTAAGTGAGGAACCTGAGGCTCAGAGAGATTAACTCGTCCAGTTCATGAGGGACAGGCAGGATTTGAACCCAGGTCTGCGGCAGGCTCCTAAGCCTCTGCTCTCCTGCACACAGTGTGCGGAAGACAGGACCGTCCACCACTCAGACCCACCCTCCCAGGCTGCCCTGGGCCCTCCGAGGTCAGCAGCATGGAATTCAAGCCTGAGCTCAAGCCGTGAAATTCCTGGACCGGCTGCCCAGATAGTGCATCTGTGCTCATAACACAAAGTCACCAACTGGAAGCTTGTTATTTGGTTGTCTGGCGACTGTTGACAGGTGAGGGTGTCCATGTAATTTACATCTCTATTTACAAATCAAAACTCTGGGTCATTTCTTTAGGCAGGAGAGAGTCAAGATCACAGCAGACATTCCAACAACATCCCTTCCCTGGAGAACCCAGGGGGCTTGGACGTGATTCCTGATGCTGGCTTCCCCGTCCCGGGCCAGCCCTGCCTTTCCTTTCTAAACTCGGACGCTTACAAAGCTGCCTGCGACCTCACCACCTTCCAAGGAGACGTAGTGCCACCCTTTCAGAAATATTCGAACCCAAGAATCTATTTGCCCCGGACTCCCTGCAGCTATGAATTGGCAGGTCCTGGGTACACAAATTCGAGCCCATATGCCACCTTTTATAAAGATGCCGGCAGTATCCCTAAGGACTCGGACTGGGTTCACCTGAATGCACTGCAGTACAACGTCAACACCTACAGCAGCTTTGAGAGGAGCTTTGATTTCACCAGTAAACAGCACGGCTGGAAACCAGCCCTTGGAAAAGCTGGCCCCGGGGAGAGGACGGACCAAGGACAGTTCCCGCCTGAGGCCACTCACCCTCAGTACACCCCACAGCCCCCCTGCAGGTACCTTGCGACTGCCCCACCCGCCGCTCCAGCCCTTCAGACGGTGATCACCACCACCACCAGAGTCTCCTACCAGGCCTGCCAGCCCCCCGCCCTGAAATGCTGTGACAACGTGCGGGACGCAAAGAACCTCTCCAGCTGTGACTATGCTTCTGAAAACACCCAGATGTCCATCTACCCAGAAGCCATGGACCTTCCAGCTCCAGTCATCACGGCAAGCTCTCCAACAGCATCGCTTCCTCTGAAGATTCCCAGAGATTGCTGGACCGTCAGACAACACTCTCTGCCTTATCCTCTGGGAGCAGCACCCTCCCGGGCAGACGGAGCAGAGGCCTGGGAAGTGTGTCCCTCCAGACTGGGGTCTGCAGTCAACTCTTCAGGTCGAGTCAGTCCATTCTTTAGCTGTGACAGTGAGAACTTTTGAACAGCAGTCCTGGGCACAGCATAATACTGGTCTTCATGTACGCAGTGGAAGACGACATGAAAGCACTCTCTTAAACTGGGAGATTCATTTAGCATGCAAAGAAATATATATTGTATCAATGATATTTATGTACATATATATGATAGTAAAACCAATGGTCAGAGTAAATTATAGACTGAAAATATTTAGTTACTATAGGGAAATTTTGCACAGCAAAGCCTACTAGAGTACATAGAATCAGGTCTGGAATGTGACTTCCAAATGAACAGATCAGCATGAAAGTTGGGCCTCCCAAGTGGTGCAGTAGTAAAGAATCTGTCTGTCAATGCAGGAGACACAAGAGGGGAGGGTTTGATCCCTGGGTCAGGAAGATCTCCTGGAGGAGGAAATAGCAACCGACCCCAGTATTCCTTCCTGGAGAATCCCACGGACAAAGGAACCTCGTGAGCTGCAGTCCATGGGATCACAAAGAGTTGGACACAACTGAGCACAGCACACACACACACACACACACACACACACACACACACACACACGAGAGCAAAAGTTAATGAGCCAAGTCTATTTAGTTTGTTAGTTGGAGTAGAAATCAAGAATCTTGGTTCTCACTCAAAGCCTTCCCCATTGGATCATATTAGGGAATTTCACAAATCTCTATTTGGCTCTTAGGGCTTGTCAAAATGACTTTGGAAAGAGATATCTTTACAATCTTACCTCCTGAGTCATTTCCTAAGACTTTTATTTAGCATTTACAACCTGTTAAAACATTTCAGGAAGTAATTTGCATAATTTAATCTCCAAAGTATATATCTATAGCTTTTAAGGAAATTTACCATGTAACAGTGATAAAGTACAGTTGTTTTTAAGTGAATTTTGGTTTCCAGTATCAGTTGAATATCTTCTCTCAACACTGATGAATGTTTGCCTAACAGAGACAGCCTAACACTGATGATGTGTATTTCATGGATTTTTACTGTACTAAAGCATATTTTTGACTGGGTNCATGTAACAGTGATAAAGTACAGTTGTTTTTAAGTGAATTTTGGTTTCCAGTATCAGTTGAATATCTTCTCTCAACACTGATGAATGTTTGCCTAACAGAGACAGCCTAACACTGATGATGTGTATTTCATGGATTTTTACTGTACTAAAGCATATTTTTGACTGGGTTTCAAAATTAGAATTGAGATGTTTTATTCAAATTTAGCTTTACTATTTGTAAAGCTCATAAATGTACACCTCATAAATGTAATTGACAATGTTATTGATTAAACATAATAAAATAACATTTTAAAATAATGTAGCTGAATCTTCAGTTACTTCATAACAAAAATAGAAAAAAATTGTTCATAGTATGACTTGTGAAACACTTGTTTTAATAGATTAAACATACTAGTTTAAGTTTTGTTTATTTCAGAAAAATCTATTTGCTATCTAATAATAGAAATTCTCTTCCAAATACTGTGCATGGGACTTCCCTGGTGGTCGAATGGCTAAGACTCTGAGCTCCCAATGCAGAGGGCCCAGGTTTGAACCCTGGTCAGGGAACTTGATCTTACATGCCACAACTGACGATTCCACAGGCCACAACTAAGACCCCGTGCAGTCAAATAAATGAATATTACCAAACAGGACTTCCCCAGTGGCTCAGCTGGGGAAGAGCACATCTGCTAATGCAGTAGACGCAAAAGATGCAGTTTTGATGCCTGGGTCTGCAAGATCCCCTGGAGAAGGAAATGGCCACCCACTCCAGTATTCTTACCTGGGAATCCCATGGACAAAGAGCCTGGCCGGCTGCAGTCCGTGGGGTCACAAAGAGTCAGGCACGACTTAGAGACTGAACAACAACACACCCAAAGTAAACAACAAAGCAGTGTGCACACACGCACACAGACACACACACAGCAACAACAAACCCAAAGTAAACAAAGCAGTGCGCACATACACACACAGACACACACAGAACAGCAACAACAAACCCAAAGTAAACAAAGCAGTGCGCACACACACACACAGACACACACACAGCAACAACAACAAACCCAAAGTAAACAAAGCAGTGCGCACACACACACACAGACACACACACAGCAACAACAACAAACCCAAAGTAAACAAAGCAGTGCGCACACACACACACAGACACACACACAGCAACAACAACAAACCCAAAGTAAACAAAGCAGTGTGCACACACGCACACTGACACACACACAGCAACAACAAACCCAAAATAAACAAAGCAGTGCGCACACACACACACAGACACACACACAGCAACAACAAACCCAAAGTAAACAAAGCAGTGCGCACACACACACACAGACACACACACAGCAACAACAACAAACCCAAAGTAAACAAAGCAGTGCGCACACACACACACAGACACACACACAGCAACAACAACAAACCCAAAGTAAACAAAGCAGTGTGCACACACGCACACTGACACACACACAGCAACAACAAACCCAAAATAAACAAAGCAGTGCGCACACACACACACAGACACACACACAGCAACAACAAACCCAAAGTAAACAAAGCAGTGCGCACACACACACACAGACACACACACAGCAACAACAACAAACCCAAAGTAAACAAAGCAGTGCGCACACACACACACAGACACACACACAGCAACAACAACAAACCCAAAGTAAACAAAGCAGTGTGCACACACGCACACTGACACACACACAGCAACAACAAACCCAAAATAAACAAAGCAGTGCGCACACACACACACAGACACACACACAGCAACAACAAACCCAAAGTAAACAAAGCAGTGCGCACATACACACACAGACACACACAGAGCAACAACAACAAACCCAAAGTAAACAAAGCAGTGTGCACACACGCACACAGACACATACTTCTGCACAGCTCCAAGCGCTTAATGAAAACATTCAATTTTCCAATAAGAGCAAACTACAGAGATAACTTTTTGAGAATTGAGGGGGATGAGGATTATTCACAAATTTGGTTACAGTACTCAGTTTGCATAACTAAATAGCAGTCAGTCATATGCCGTTTTAAATCACTGAGTGCTGTATATTTATTGCTGCTGCTCACCGGATTCATAAAGCCCTCATACTCTGCTGCATTACTGGCCACGAGATTAAAAAAAGTATCAGTGCACTCCTGTTCCACGGCCAACTTTTTCTCTAAGGAAAGGATGCCTAATACATTCATGGACTACCTTTTTTCTTTAGATTTCCATTACCAGAACTCGCAGCTTCTAATCATATCTAGCAATCACATAGCAATTATGTGGGCCAGACACTGTTCTAAACCCTGAACAAGTATTAATTTATTTGATCTTCATAGTAATCCTCTGAGCTACCTGAGAGAGGCCAAGTGATTTTCACAGTGAGTGGCAGGGCTGGAATTTGAATTCATCTCCAGAGTCCCCACTTTTAACCACATCACATTAGCTTTGATTATAGTTATTTATCGACAAAATCCCACTTGTACTTAGCAAGTGTTGTGCTTGGCATGGAGTAGCGAGTTTTATTACTGCTAAGTATTAATCTCCTAACAGGTTCTGCACAGGATGGTAGATAGGGGAGGGGTGGGAGTGAGCAGACAGACCCTGGGCAAAGCCCTGAGGTGAGCATTTCCCAAAGTGTGGTACAAGGGTGCTCTGGGTTACAGGATGATTCTAGATGGTCCACAAATATTGTATGTTAATAGGACTTATTTTAATGTGTAATAAGAAAAGAACAACACATCCAAACTACGATTTCAGGGTATTTTTGCTGAGACAGAGCAAAGCCACAATTTAAGGGAAAATATTAAGCAAATAATAGTACAGATGCTACAAGAAACGCCAAAAAAATCATCAAAATTGTTGAAAGCCACTGAGTAAGAAGACACAATAACAGAGAAGAATAAACCTGACTCTATTACGTCCACTCCCTTAGCATTAAGCCCTGTGCTCTGTCAGGCTGACTCTCCACCTTTGTAAAAGAACGTTGCCTAGAGCTTGAAATTGCATGATAGCCCACCATCAAGGCTCTGCCTCCAAGTTTTTAAAGTAGGAAATGGCAACCCACTCCAATATTCTTGCTTGGGAAGTCCCACGGACAGAGGAACCCTGCAGGCTACAGTCCATGGGGTCATAAAAGAGTTGGACACGACTTAGCAACTAAACAGCAGCATTCGACAATTAGGCCAGAAAATCAATAAGGATAAAGAAGATTTGAGCAGTACAATAAACTAAGGAAACCTGACAGGCATCGAAGAACACTCAACAACAAGAGATGTACAGTATTCCAAAGTGTGCATGGAACATTCTCCAGAACAGAACATACCTTAGAGCACAAAACTCTGTAGACTAAAAAGATAAAAGTCCTACAAAGAATGTGTTCCTGCCACGATGGGATAGAAATCAATAATAGAAGCAATCTAGGAAATTCACAAATATGTAGAACTTAAACAACTTNGACCTCACGCTTGGTAGGCCATCGTGGAATGCCATTCTGGAGACAGCCTTGCAAACAAGGAGTTCTGCTGGTCCCCACATATATGAGTTTAATTTTCTTGTTTGTCCAGCAAAAAATATAAGGGCTCTGCTTTTTGAAAAACATTTCTTTATTTTTAACTGGAGGGTAATTGCTTTACAAGGTCTTGTTGGTTTCTGCCACACTTCAGCATGACTTAGCCGTAAGTGTATGTGGTCCCTCCGTCTTGCGCCTCCCTCCTACCCCTGATGCCACCCCACCTTCTAGGCTATCCCAGGGCACCAGGCTGAGCTCCCTGTGTTACACACAGCTTCCCATTAGTCATCTTTTTAGGGCTCCGCTTCCTATGCATGATAAATCTGAACTGAGACTGAAGGTAATGCTTAGAATTCTCTTTTAGCTCTTAAAGTGGAGTACAGAGTAGAGCTCATTATTTCTTTAAAACAATAGGCCTCAAAATCAGATGGTATTCATAATATCCAATTGAGTTCTGAATGGCATATGGTATTTCCCTGAGCTTATTGATGAAATAGAGGAATTATTAACTTAATTATTTCTTTAATCTACTGTATTTGATATCTATCATATGTTAAAAAAAAAATTACCCCAAAGCTTAGTGATTTAAGACAAGAACAAACATTTGTTAACTCTTGGTTTCTGTGGGTCAGGAATTTAGGAGCAGCTCAGCTGTGGTTCCGGCTCCAGGTCTCTCTGCAGTGATGGTAGAGGTTGGCCAAGGTACAGTCATCTGCAGGCTGGACCGGGGCTGGAGTACGCGCTCGCAAGCTAGTTCGCTGTGTCAGTTTGCTGGGGCTGCTCTCGCCAAGTACCCCCAACTGGGTGGTTTAAGCAACGTGTTTATTTCCCCACAGTCTGGAGGCTGGAAGTGTGAGAGCAAGCTGTTGGAAGGGTTGGTTTACCCTGAGGCCCCTCTCCTCAGCTTGCAGACAGTTCTCTTCTCCCCGTGTGTTCACCTGGTCTTCCGTCTGTGTATGTCTGGATCCTAATCTCCTCCTATAAGGATACCAGTAATATCGGATTAGGAACCATCCCAAAGGCCCCAGTTAACCTAATTACCTCTGTAAGGTCTGTCTCCAAATGCAGTCATTCTCCTAGGTACCAGGAAGTTAGGACTTCAAGATACGGATTTGGGGGGACACAGCATGGCTCAGACTGGACTTCTGTATGTGCCAGCTTAAGCACAGGCTGGTTGGCTTAAATGGTAAGGATTTATTGAGACAGTTGGGAGGTTACAAGTCTAAAGTCAAGGTGTCAGCAGGGTCGGTTCCTGCTGAGGGCTGGGAGGAAGGGGTCTCTCCTAGGCCTTTGGCCTTGGCTTATCGACGGCATTTTCTATGTACCTCCCACATCAGTTTCCCTTGATGTGTATTTCTTTGTCCAAGTTTCTTTTGTTATATATAAAGACAAATTTATATAAAGACAGTTTCTCTCTATATGGGGTTCTACAGATCGTCACTTGAGTGTTCTCATGACATGGTAACTGGCTTCCACTGCAACAAGTCTTGGAAACTGATTACCACTTCAACCAAATGATCATCCAAAATAAGTGCTTTAACAAACGTTTATCAAATGTTAGAAACTTTACAATATCATGATCTAAAATATTACATACATAAGGAAATCCTTTTATAAAGCATTGTCAAATAGCCCTTAGTATCAAGTAAGTAAATGTATAATGAATGGGCTTCCCAGGTGGCACTAGTGGTAAAGAAACCTTCTGCCAGTGCAGGAGACTTAAGAGACATGGGTTTAATCCCTGGGTTGGGAAGATTCCCCTGGATGAGGGCACTGCAACCCTCTCTAGTATTCTTGCCTGGAGAACCCCGTGGACAGAGGAGCCTCATGGGCTACAGTCCAAGGAGTTGCAAAGGGTTGGATATGACTAAAGTGACTTAGCATGCTTACATAACTGAAACGAAAAACGGGAATAAAAAGAAATTTCCCTGACCTGAAAGGTGAAATATTACAGGTTCTTCCCATAAATTTGGTTTTAAGACCAGTATGCCTGTTGTATCCCCTACTGATCGAGATTGTACTGGAGACCCTAACTGGTGCAATAAGAGAAAAAAGTAATAAACGGAGTGTAATTCCATGGACGGAGGAGCGTGGTAGGCTGCAGTCCATGGGATCACTGAGAGTCGGACACGACTGAGTGACTTCACTTTCATGCATTGGAGAGGAAAATGGCAACCCACTCCAATGTTCTTGCCTGGAGAATCCCAGGGATGGCAGAGCCTGGTGGGTGCCTATGGGGTCGCACAGAGTCAGACATGACTGAAGCTACTTAGCAGCAGCAGCAGCAGCAAGTATTAGCCAAAATGAGATGAAACCATTCTTAGTTATAGGTTAAGTAGTTATGTAAATTCACACAAATACTTCATTACACACAAATAAATTTATGTGTAAAAATATCTTTAAAAGGACTGGAAAGATTTACAATAAAATCCATGAATGCTTGGCTTCTTAGGGAGAGAGAGATAAGAAAATGAGAATGAGGATTGGGTCTCATGGTATCATCTGAAGACTTCACACAAAAAATGAGATCTCAAGAATGAGCTCTTCTCGAGCTATCAAGAGGAGAGGGAAGCATGCTGCTACTGCTGCTGCTAAGTCGCTTCAGTCGTGTCCAACTCTGTGTGACCCCATAGACGGCAGCCCACCAGGCTCCCCCGTCCCTGGGATCCTCCAGGCAAGAACACTGGAGTGGGTTGCCATTTCCTTCTCCAATGTATGAAAGTGAAAAGTGAAAGGGAAGTTGCTCAGTCGTGTCCGACTCTTCGCGACCCCATGGACCACAGCCTACCAGGTTCCTCTGTCCATGGGATTTTCCAGGCAAGAGTACTGGAGTGGGGTGCCATCGCCTTCTCCGAGGGAAGCATAGCCAAGCTTTAAGAATAGCATGTATGAAGGCCTAGAAGCAGGAGAGATTTTCCTTTGGGAAATTTTACTGTAGGTCACTGGTAAGAAACCTTGTAGTATCTGCTGCCATTTCAGGGAAAAAAAGCAAAAAAAAAAGCTATAACATGGTCTTTCTAGGGGCTGGTAATAAGACCCTCTCACCTCATTAAATTAACAAATATTTATTAAGTCCTGTGTCGTTTAAAGACCTGAGAGGCAGTTCCATTCCAGAGGGTCTCCTGTTTGTGGGATGGTTGCTCAGGAACCCCACCTGTGGGTTTCAAAACCCATCAAGCCACCATTTAGTCAATGAATATCATTTGAGACTTAAACTGTGTCTCAAAAACTGATCAGGCAGGTGGTAGTGTCCTCAGAGAGCTTGCTGCTATACTTGAGGAGAGGGGACAAGGTCTAAACGTAAGAATTTAACTATATGGTATGTAAGAAGGTGGTCAGTGCTATGGGAGAAAAAGCAGAACAGGAAAGGTGACCTCAGAGCCCTGAAAGCCAGCTTCTGGCATTCAAGGAATAAGGATCAGCCTGAGGTTAAAGTTCTCTCCACTCTTCTAGCCAGCCAAGCTCTTTCTAGCTATCTTTCTCTGGCTGGCATCTTCTGTCTTGCAGGACTCATCTGAAACACTGCCTCATCACAAAGGCCTGAGGCCTGGCCAGTTTATCTCATGATCCTCAAAGCTGATCTGTGTGTCTATTTTGTGTTAACTAAAATCGATTTCCTGTGAGATGGGAAGCACCGGTAACCATCCCCGATTTCATCATCCAGGCACGTAGCAGGTGTTGGATGAATAAATAAATGGAAGAGAAGCTGGCAGGGAGTCTAAAAGGAATTCTAACAAATTGGCTTAACTTCTTACAATTAAATTAATTTCTTAAAATTGGTCTAAGAAATCGCGATAATTATTTTGTGAAGAAACTTCTACATTTATTGCATGTACACACCTGTATGACTTTAAGGTAGTATTGATAACAAGTAGTAACTGTTGAGGAGAAAGTAGCGTGTTAGTAAATGTGGATTGCAGCTAGTACAGATTTCTCAGATAAGCGTTTCAGTTTGTACTGAATTTTGAAAAAGAACTTGAATATGTTAACCAGCCTATAAAGGTTGGATTAAAAGTTCTATAATTATTTTTTAAGCATCATAGAGATTATATGTATATCCATCCAGTTTTGGATGGATCTGATCACTTGATGAAAATACTTTTATACTATATTTGAATTGATTTGTATTTTATTTCAAATTGAGCACTGTGCTGGACTTTCTTCCTTTCAGCAAGTCATTTATGGCTATAGTACTACTGAATAGTATCTTTTGGTAAGTCAGTAAGCCCTCAGTTTTTAGCACCTGAGTACGTATAAGTAAAATTCTGATTCACTGAGAGTATTTTAGGAATGATAGCAGTGATGCCCTTCTTATCTCATTGTAGCCAACCACAGATACTGGTGGGGCTTCTCTGGTGGCTCAGATGGTAAAGCCTCTGCCTGCAATGCGAGAGACCCTGGGTTGGGAAGATCCCCTGGAGAAGGGAATGGCAATCCACTCCAATACCCTTGCCTGGAAAATCCCAAGGATGGAGGAGCCTAGGCTACAGTTCATGGGGTCACAACAAGTTGGACACGGCTGAGCGGCTTCACTTTCACTTTCACGGATACTGGCAAAAATAGGAGCATCTAGTTACTGAGTCCTGACCTAAGCCTTTTACAACGAGCTTCTCTTACGCAACGGTTTCTACTCTATAGCTAAGGAATTTGTGGCATGGAGGGTCATTAGGTAATTTGTCCAAGAAGTGACATAGTCGTGAGCCTTGTGATGCCCAGAAGGGAGATGATCTGCTTTTAAGGAGGAAGGGAGACAGATAAAGAGGAAGGAAGAGCTCACCTGAGGCAAACTGATCTTAGCTGAGAAAGCCAGCAGTGTGGTTTGTGTCTTCACACCCTCGGTCCCCAGGCACTAAACTTTTCTTTTTTAATTTCAGAATGAAGAGAAAGTTCTATTCTTGGGATGAATGTATGAACTTGAGAGAAGTCAAGGTAAAACCCCAGAGATGAAAAGAACCTGAGAAGACCTCAGCCCTACCTCAGACATCTCTCGTTTCCGAGGATGGTAGCTAAGGAGACTGTCTCATTCTCTGTGGGAAGCAGACCAAAGATGATTCTGTTTCTTACGTCTTTCTTTATCTTCCGAAACTAATTTGTCATCAGAATGTCAGTGGAGAACAGAAAATAACTGTACCCTCACATTGGAAAGCACACTCACTTTTTTAGTGCCAGTGATCTCCATTTATTATTCATTTTTTCTGAACTTTTTATTTTGTATTAGGGTATAGCCAGTTAACAAACAATGTTGTGATGGTCTCAGGTGGACAGCAAAGGGAGTCAGCCATATAAATACATGTATATGTATGTGTATTCTCCCCCAAACCTCCCCTCCCATCGAGGCTGCCAAATAACACTGAGCAGAGTTTCCTGTGTTCTACAGGAGGCCCTTGCTGGTTATCCATTTTAAATATAGCCATGAAAATACACTCTCACTTTTAAAAGAGCGTTTTAATTCGTACTATCAAAGGAAAGACAATTTTTTAAATTACCATTTCTTTATATTTTATGTGTACAGTGTGGATACATTTTTGGAGACTTTTGCATGGAATTGCACACGGTTAAGTCAGAAGAAAGGTTAAACCTATTTAATGACCAAGAAAAAAAAGTTGACAGACTGAAATGCTTGATTGACCTGGTTTATCTCTGCACTTATATTCATTCCTTAAACAATAACTGTCCGGGCTTGCTCTGGCCGCAGCAAGCATCCTCCCTAGTTGTGGGCGTGTGGACTTCTCACTGTGGTGGCTTCTCTCTTTGCAGAGCACAGGCCCCAGGGTGCTCGGGCTTCGGTAGTTGCAGCTCCCGGGCCCCAGAGCGCAGGCTCCGTAGTCATGCTGCACAGGCTGAGCTGCTCCTTGGCATGTGGGCTCTTCCCAGACCAGGGATCGAACCTACGTCTCCTGCCTTCCCAGACAGATTCTTTACCCCTGAGCCACGAGGGAAGCCCTTTCTGCTTACTCTAAATAGGTGTTCTAAGATGTTTTTAAGATGTGTAAAATAGTATAGGTCTTAAAACATAATTCAGTAATGAATGTAGAAGAAATGAAAAATTACGTAATTATCATACCTAGCATTGATGAGCAACGGCACCCCACTCCAGTACTCTTGCCTGGAAAATCCCATGGACGGAGGAGCCTGGTGGGCTGCAGTCCGTGGGGTCGCAAAGTTGGACATGACTGAGCGACTTGACTTTGACTTTCACGCATTGGAGAAGGAAATGGCAACCCACTCCAGTGTTCTTGCCTGGAGAATCCCAGGGACAGGGGAGCCTGGTGGGCTGCCGTCTATGGGGTTGCACAGAGTCGGACGTGACTGAAGCGACTTAGCAGCAGCAGCAGCAGCATTGATGAGATTTTGCCAGATTCAGTGCCTTTGCCTTAGGAATTTTTCATATTTACTTGCTCTGTTGCAGTCTCTGAAGAAACTTAATCATGCCAATGTGATCAAACTGAAAGAAGTTATCAGAGAAAATGACCATCTTTATTTTATATTTGAATATATGAAAGAAAACCTCTATCAATTAATGAAAGACAGGTATGTCTTTATGAAAATTAAGTTTTCCCTTACTGTCTCCTCCATCAGTCCCTTAGGAGCCCTGCAATATATCACAGCTTGCAATATATAGGTCCAAGGGGTAGCTTTGAATTAGCTGTTATCTTTATGAAAGGATAATGTCTAATTGGAGAACCGTCATTTTTCTGTTGTAATCTCTTAGGAGTCAAGATAAATATTTCATATAAACACACCATCTATAGTTTTTGAAACAAAGTCTGTAGTTTAATACTCAATAACAAAGCTGGCCTTGGGCAGGACTGAGAAAAGCATCCACCTTGCTCTCCCAGGCATCTTGTGAAGGTTCATTAGGGAATGGAGGAAAGAAAGAAGCTGCTTTAAGAAAGGACCTAATAAACTGGTTCATTAGCATGCTTAAGTGAATGACAACAATGTGCTACCAACACCAGGAAAATTCTCCTTTTAAACATACAGACAGGATCTCTAAACAAGGGCAGTTTTCAGTCATGTGCCATGAGCGTGGAAAGAACAACGTTTTCATGGTAGCTACTGATCACATCTGGAGATTAATGTCCATTTTGCCTGTCTTTAAAGCCAGAGGCGTTCAGCAAAAGATCCTAAAATATGAGATGAATTTCCCAGTGGATTGATGCTGATTTCTCTCTCTGTGTTTCTTACACACACACACACACACACACACACACACACACACACACTTTCTCTCTCAAGTTCTAAGGATGAAGATTGAATTTTTCTTTAATCCTATTTTTCCTTCAAAAATACTGAATATATGTTATGTTCCAGGCTGATAGCATTATGACATTAATAGCAGTTAAAAGTAAAGAAAACCTCTACCTCTCAAATCAGTGTTTATGTTTCTCAAGCTCCTCCTAGCCCCTGTATGCAGGCATGCGTGCTTTTTCTGTAGTTGTAATTTTAGTGGCATTACTTTTCTTATTTGATTTATCCACTTACAGGTTTTCTTTTAATGCTGATCCATAATATCCATAGTGACCACAGTTAGTATATTCTGTTAAACGACTATACAAAGCTTCACTTATCTCTGAGCTATTTAAAATTAGTAACTATCAATGGGAGAAAAGGTTGGTAATTATAATGGATAATACTGATGTAATTATTTTGTAGCCATTAGAAGTGATAACTATGAAAATTGTAAAAGTGCTTACAAGTAGGTAAAAAACAGAAACCAAAATTATATTTATGTAACACTGACCTCTTATATAAGAATTGTACCTGTGAATTATGACTGGATTAGAATACTGAAAAATCAATCTAGTTTCTTCATCAGGTGGTGTGATTATGGGTAATCTTTTTGGCTTTGAATAATAATTTATGCTCTTTTAAATATATAAGATGATAAATAAGATATGTTGAGATATAATTTTGAAGAAAAATTAAGTATATATAAATATAACAAATATTATATATTCATCTGATTTTTTAAAAATATATAAACCTGTTGGTGGAAGTAATTAATACAATTGCAAATGAACATTAAAAAGGAGTCAGCTTTGGAATTTCATGATTCAATTCTGGATTTCTAAATTAAACGGAAATAACAGTGATATTGTTTAGAACATTATTTCAAAGTATAAAAGTACAACTTATTTCCAAGTCTCCTATAAATGTGTTATCGTACTTTCATAATTTAAAAAATAAGAAANTTAAAAATATATAAACCTGTTGGTGGAAGTAATTAATACAATTGCAAATGAACATTAAAAAAGAGTCAGCTTTGGAATTTCATGATTCAATTCTGGATTTCTAAATTAAACGGAAATAACAGTGATATTGTTTAGAACATTATTTCAAAGTATAAAAGTACAACTTATTTCCAAGTCTCCTATAAATGTGTTATCGTACTTTCATAATTTAAAAAATAAGAAAGAAGAAAAACGTATAAATGAAACTACTAACGATTGTACGTGGTAAAAGGGCTATTTGAGGTTAAGTGCCATTTTTACCCTGTTTTTGGTAGCTTAACTTCCTGAAATACTATTTATGAGGATTACTTTACAAGCCTTTCCTATTCAAGTAACCTTCTTTTCCATTTCAGCTGAAGACCCATGCACAAAACATTGTGTCTGAGCCTATAACTATACCTTTAGTATATACCATTCTTTTTACAAACTGAATTACGTTACTATTTATTTGTTCATTTCTTCACAGAAACAAGTTGTTCCCTGAGTCTGTCATCAGAAATATTATGTATCAGATACTGCAGGGGCTGGCATTTATCCATAAACATGGTAGGTTCTGTATCCCTACACTGTAGATTATTGTCAGTTATGGATAGGGATTATATGCAAGCTATTATTAAATAAATAATATTATGTTAGATAACTACAACTTTGGAGTATGTGCCTACTAAATGACATATTTAAAAACTTAAGAATTTCTACAATTCTAA
>SJYA01002940.1:1213640-1305957 GCA_006410615.1 Neotragus moschatus | reverse complement strand
TCCTAAAGGAGATCAGTCCTGGGTGTTCATTGGAAGGACTGATGTTGAAGCTGAAACTCCAATACTTTGGCCGCCTGATGCGAAGAGCTGACTTATTTGAAAAGACCCTGATGCTGGGAAAGATTGAGGGTAGAAGGAGAAGGGGATGACAGAGGATGAGATGGCTAGATGGCATCACCGATGTGATGGACATGAGTTTGAGCAAGCTCTGGGAGTTGGTGATGGGCAAGGAGGCCTTGGTGTGCTGCGGTTCATGGAGTCGCAAAGAGTCGTACACGACTGAGCGACTGAACTGAACTGAACCAGCAACTTCAGAGCATAAGGGATTGAAAGAGGAAACTAGTTTAGGATTTTAAAATTGCTGCTAAAAGTAAAGGGTAATCTAGAGATGGCTTTTTAAGTGTCTACATAGTGATTTGGGAAAGCAGACTCAAGAACAATAGACATTTTAACAAAAGCTAATTTATTCTTGTCATATTTAAATGTCTCAGATGTAACCCTTTGAGAAAACAGACATTTTTTAAATAGTAGCTGTCAAAAAATTGAACTAATACTTTAGTTAAAATAGGACCAAGTTACCAATAAATTTATACTATATAAGGTGGGGAAAACCTCACCTCTGGTTTAATTCTCTAAGATTTTATAGATTAATGTCACGTGCTGCCTCTCCTGTCTTCATCGTGAAAGTAGGACATGTTTCTCTTGGAAGTGAACGAAATGGATCTCAGTAGCTGTTTGGAGGGAGGGGTACCAGGGGTGCCGAGTCCATCTGTCAGTGTCACACAGCCTACAACGGCTCTGAAGGGATTAGAACAGTTCAGGCTTAGAAAAGTCTTCCGAGCTGAAACCCTCTTGGAATGATGACGATCGCCTCCGACCGATGAGCAGGCCGTTCTTAATTCTCCACCCGGAAGGGTCATTAGGATCCAGGCCATCTGTGTACAGCCAGTGTGCTCCACATACTCCTCAGTCGTTTGCAGGAGAGCTCTTTGCCTCATTCTCGCGGGGTGCCATGTGGCTTCGGGAACCTTNATGATGACGATCGCCTCCGACCGATGAGCAGGCCGTTCTTAATTCTCCACCCGGAAGGGTCATTAGGATCCAGGCCATCTGTGTACAGCCAGTGTGCTCCACATACTCCTCAGTCGTTTGCAGGAGAGCTCTTTGCCTCATTCTCGCGGGGTGCCATGTGGCTTCGGGAACCTTCTAGTTTATACGTTAGTTTGGTGAATAAGCCCGTGCCCATTGCACTTCATGCACTTCTCAAATAAGTGATTATGCCCAAGGAACCGCGGCTAGACCGCCAGCAGCAGGCAGACCAGGCATTGGCGTGAGCTGATGTGCAGCCCTCCTTGAGCTTCACGCGGCCGCCTCTCTCCAGGCTGAACCTCCTCGTCTGTTACACACTCGTGATCACGGGGCCTCCATAGGGCTGCTTTGCAGATTCACAGAGATAATTGTAGTGTAGCAGGACCTAACCCAGTGCCTGAATGCATCAGATCCACAAATACTGATGGAGGGACTTCCCTGGTGGTCCTGTGGCTAAGACTGCACTCCCAATTCAGGGGGCCTGAGTTCAATCCCTGGTCAGGGAACTAGATCCCACATACCTCAACTAAAGAGTCCACGTGCCACAGTGAAGCTCAGAGATCCTACATGCTACAACTAAGACCCAGCGCAGCCAAATAAATAAATAAACATTAAAAGAAAAAGAAAAGGAAAGGAAATACATGTGCGTATTTATTTTTACCCATCATATAGACTGTGTGAATTTCCTTGCCAAATTATTCTGCAAGCATGGTCCCCACCTCCCACCATTTTATAGACAATAAATAAGGTTTATTTTTCCCCCTAAGTTCACATTCCTAATTCAAACAAAGGTTCAGCTTCATCTTGTTAATAAATCAAATATGTCCAGATACGATGATTGATTGTTTTTCCTCTCTATATTACCAAGGTTTTTTCCATAGGGACATGAAACCGGAAAACTTGCTTTGTATGGGCCCAGAACTTGTGAAAATTGCTGACTTTGGACTTGCGAGAGAACTAAGGTCACAGCCCCCGTATACAGACTATGTATCCACCAGATGGTGAGTAGTTTATGCAACTGTCCAGAGACGTGTGTCCTTGGTGAAGTTTTCCTACAGTAGATTGTTCTGTGTCTTTCTGGAGGTTCTATATCAAGTACTTAAAATACAGAACTGATTTTTTTAAATATGTTCTTTGGAGAGAGAGGAAGATCGGCTCATGACTCTTTTGATTAATAAAAAGAGAAGGAAAAAGGATTTCACACATCCATTCCCTCATTCGACAAATATTTGCTGAACACCTGCTGCTGGATACTATTTTAGGCACCAGGAACACAGAAGTGAGGGCTTCTCAGGTGGCTCGGTGGTAAAGAATCCACCCACCAATGCAGGAGGCGCAGGTTCCATCCCTGGGTCAGGAAGATCCCCTGGAGAAGGAAATGGCAACCCGCTCCAGTATTCTTGCCTGNAAACTCTTATTCCCAATGCCAGGAGTTGGTGATGGACAGGGCCGCCTGGCGTGCTGCGATTCATAGGGTCGCAAAGAGTCAGACACGACTGAGTGACTGAACTGAACTGAACTGATACTTGAATAAAATCAACTCTTAAAAAAACAAGAGGAAAAAAGGTCGCTACTCAGGGATAATCTTTGTTAACCTTTTGTTTTCTGTCCTTCGTATGAATGTATCAGGACGTAATGCATTGTAAAATTACACCGCTGTTCCCATTCAGGATATGTCTGCTTCCATTCAGAGCTTCCCCTCTTTCCCTAGTATATTATACAGCATTTTCACATCTGTCTGTTGGAGTTCCTATCTTAGGTCACTTGGACATTTCATTGATATTTGTCTCGAGCTCTGCTACGTGTTTGTGGTCAGGAAAAATCTGCTCCATCCAATAGAAACCCAACACACTGCGCAGATGCCTGACACACAGAAAGGCATTTAACACCCAGTCCTGGACCGAAATGCACGACCAAACAAAACGAGAGCCTGCTGTCCCTCCATCTCGGAAACGACGCCCGAAACCGCCTGTTCGATTTTGTGTTCTCTTTTCATAGGTATCGCGCTCCTGAGGTTTTATTAAGATCTTCAGCTTACAGCTCTCCCATCGACGTGTGGGCTGTCGGCAGTATAATGGCTGAACTGTATACATTAAGACCACTTTTCCCAGGGACAAGTGAGGTCGATGAAATCTTTAAGATTTGCCAGGTTTTAGGGACTCCTAAAAAAGTAAGTGCTCTTGTCTCTAAGTTGTTGTAACTTTTCATTATTTATAACTTTTGGCAAGCTAGCTGGTATTTGAATTTTTCAAATAGGCTTATGCTTTAACTTTTAATTTTCTTATAATCTTTTTTTTTTTTTTTATTTGGGATGGAATGAGGATTGCAGAAGCTAGAATTCTGTCAGGTTGTGGGAAAATGGTGCTTGCCTCCCTTGAAGAACATAAGGGAAGATTTTCTATATTTAGAGTTCTATATATTTAACTTTGAGCAGATGACCAGCTGATGGCTATGGAGACATCCTTGCTCAGAATCTTTCCTGTTTATTCTGTGAATGTCCGTTGGAATCAACTTATTAATGCCAAGTATCCTAGATTTTATATTCTTTTAACCTTTTCTTGTCTACTTTTATATACCTCTGATATATTTATCCGATATTTAATTTATCAGATATTTATTTATTTATACAGATATTTAATTTCTTGAAATGAGGACTTTTCAATTAACTATTGCACTCAGCTAGACTTCACTTTCCGAGTTGTACTTTATTTAATAAGTTTAAATATACATAATTACACCTTACTTGGGTGTGTGCCTCATACTTAATATTAGACAAGTTAACGCAGCTATTAAAAGTTTAACAAAACTGTCATTTCCCAGCTGTGTGCAGTTTTTGACATTGGAGGCAATGCATTAACATATAATGAGGATCTTTGTAATAGTTATTCTCTTTGTAAATCACTTGTCCTAAGTTGTTCAAACTTACTTGGGTACCATCATCACCATCATCATTAACATTTTGAAATTTACAAAAGTGCCTTCTCATTTTTCCCCTAACTCTTAATTCAGTGCTCCGGCTATCCTGTTCGTAGCGCTGAGCTAGCTATGCCATCGGATATTTCACTTTCACATTTATTTGTGAGTCAACACATCATACATGAGTGATTTTTACATTGTTACTATGTTTGTTTTAAACTGATCACTAAAAACAATTTTCTTATTGCTGTCTCTCCCCCATATATATTCCTTCAACAGAGTGACTGGCCAGAAGGGTACCAGCTTGCATCGTCTATGAATTTCCGCTTTCCCCAGTGTGTTCCTATAAACCTAAAAACTCTTATTCCCAACGCCAGTAATGAAGCCATTCAGCTTATGACTGAAATGTTGAACTGGGACCCAAAGAAACGACCAACAGCAAGCCAGGTAAGACAAATCTCCTTGGTATAGCTTTTTTTTCTTCTTTTAACCTGAGGTTTTACTATATCGGGGGTTATCTTCCTTCGCAAAGACAAGTCTATTTTCGACCAGAGTTTTACCAAGAGAATTAAGCCCTAAACCTTAAGGCGCCCACTGTACCTAATGAATTAACTTCCAGGCGTGTAAGATTCTTGGAAGGATTGCAAAAAATAGCCACTCCAGTGATTTTCTGTGTTTTGTGGTTCAAATGAGGAACCCTATGGAGGTTGAGGCAGAAAGGAATCAATCTCTAATGATAAAAATTCAGGCATGGAAAAAGCTGATTAGCAAGCAACTTGTCATGGGTGCCAAAAGAGCATCTCTTCAATTAGAGAGCCTCGCAGAATTTCCGCTGCCCTCCTATGGTTTAGAGGATTCCTGTTCCCTCCACGCAGCACAGTCATCCCTCCGTGGGAATGGAGCCTCCTCTCTCTGGCTCCCACAGAGGGTAGCATATGATACCCACGCTTGGCTTCTTTGTGACTTATATCTTCAGCACTTACAGAGGAATCTTGTCTCGTGGTCTTAAAAATAGTACAGTTTTATCTGCAAATGGTGTAAATTAAAAAGTCGTTACGGGCTTTATGGTGTTCTTATTTTTATTTAAGTATTCATTAAGTGTTGAAGTAAACCAAATAATGATTTGGCTTTTTAAAAATTTAATTTGGGAAAATATTTTCTAAAGATCAACTGGAAGAACAGATAGGAAAGAATAACCAAGACAGGCTTGAATGAGAATAAGTAACTTGGGTGATGGTGGTAAGGGTAGACAGTTTGCCCTGTCAAATATTAAAGTAATCTGTAACGGGACATCCTGGCAGTCCAGTGGCTCAGATTCCACGTTTCCACCACAGGAAGGGGTACGGGTTCCATCCCTGGTTGTGGACCTAAGAGTCCCACATGCTTCATGCCATGGCCAAAAAAATAAATTGTATTTATTACAAGAAAATCATAATCTGGTAAGTGATAGTCATTACAGAAGTGAAGGTACTGGCATGTGTGTGCTTAGTCACTCAGTTGTGTCCGACTCTTTGCGATCCCATGGAGTATAGCGCACCAGGCTCCTCTGTCCATGGGGTTCTCCAGGCCAGAATACTGGAGTGGGTAGCCATTCCCCTCTCCAGGGGATCTTCCCGACCCAGGGATCGATCCTGGGTCTCTGGCATTGCAGGCAGATTCTTTCCCATCCAAGCCAGCCTAGTACTCGTGTCCTTAACAGTAATACTGTTATTAATTAATGACAATAACTAGTATTTATTGAGCAGGGGCTTTATGTAAAATTTCTGACAGTCCTCACAAAAACTCTATTAGGTACACCAATTATCACTGCTTAAAATAAACTGAGGAACTCAGACATTGCATAATTGTGCAATGTTGTATAGTCAATAATCAGTGGAAGTGAGATATTATTAAGGTAAATGGCAAAAGGCACAGTCACAAAATATTTTAATAGGGTCATTTTCTATTAGGAATTCTCATGGTTCAATATATTTTGAGTGGTTAATAGGCCTTTCTGTTTTCATTTTTTATAAATATATGTATATTTACAGACTTAACAGCTTCTGCAACTGTAAGTATCTTATGCCAGAACCTTCACTTTTGTAATTTCTGTCACTTAACAATTATTTTTTATAGTAAATACAATTACTTATTTTTTTGGCCACACCATATGTATGTATATGAAAGATAATGTAAATGAAAGACTAAAAAGAAATACTGAAAAGCATCAAAATGTGAGAGTAGTTTTTTCTTTGGTGTTGGCTTTAGAGATAATTTTAATTTCTTCTTGAGAACTTTCTATACATTCCTTATTGTATGCAATCAGTATTCCCTCAACAAACGGGAAAAAATGTTATTATTTTTTAAAGATTTCCTGTTTCTTTAAGGATGATAGCTGGTATCTTAAAGGGGGAAAGTTACAGATGAAGCCTTGAAATCGCTAAACACACTCTTATAAACGTGTACATTCTTGCCTAAGGAATACTGACATGCTAATTAATGGGACTACTTGATTCAGAGTTTGCCTCCTGGCTGTCAGGCACTGATGTATTTAAATCGTCTTCAGTGGCTGAGTTCCACCAAGCAGTGTTCGCGTAGTTAACACATCCATGAGGTGTGGTAGGGGACAGAAAGAAGTTTCTAAGGGGAAAACTCAGAATAAAACTTCCCCCCACTTCTGCCAAAACATACCTCCTGGCCCTTAACCTCTGCCTTGTTCACTGTTTCAGTGCCGGGCTTTTCAGTGGAAGCAGGGAGACAGACACAGTTAGGGAGAGGTTAAGTTCTAGATGCTGCTCTATTCCTTCAAAATCCGCCCTTGCACACCTAAGAATTCACTGTGGGTCATGGCTCTGCCTCTACATGGCGGGTAGGGACTGGCTTAGGGCAGGAGGTGCAGGAGAACTGGACTTAGTTATCTTAAGGAGCCACCCTCTACCAACACACACACACACACACACACACACACACACACACACACACACCAACACACACACACACACACTCTCTCTCTCTCTCTCTTTCTAGACCTGGGAACTTCCCTCCCCATCCAGACGTGTAATACTGACAAAGACTATATGCACAGCTGAGCTGCAGAGAAACCTGCAGACAGCCTTCAGACCAACTGTCATCAACCCCGATGTTGTTCAGTCACTCAGTCGTGTCCGACCCTTTGTGACCCCAGGCTCCCCTGTCCTTCACCAACTCGCAGAGCTTGCTCAAACTCATGTCCATAGAGTCGATGATGCCATTCAACCATCTCATCCTCTGTTGTCCCCTTCTCCTCCCACCTTCAGTCTTTCCCAGCATCAGGGTCTTTTCTGATGTTGGCTCTTCGCATCAGGTGGCCAAAGTACTCCTTGGTATTCCTGACATTTTTGACCCAGTAATTCTTTGCTGAGGGGATGGGTAGGGGCGGGCTGTCCTGTTCATTGTAGGATATTTAGCGGCATTCCTGCAGCATGCGTAGACACCAGGAGCACTTACCACCCCCTGAATTGTGACAATAAAAAGTATCTCCTAAGGGGCAAAGTCTTCCCAGTTGAGAACCCCTGCTCAAGACTGAGTCACCCAATCATCAGGTCCCCCCACCCAACTTCCACGTGATCGCTGCAGTTTGATGACCGATCCAGTCAGTGACCATTTTTACTAGTATTTTCTTTCTTGTTTTAACTAGTATTTTTATATTCTATCCCCTAAGTAATCTTCTCTTTGCTGGTATATTGTTAAAATAGGCTTTAACATGTATGTGTTTGTTATTGTCTTTCTTAGAACTGTTTTTATTGCTAGCCAATATGGAGTTATAGTTAGAATAACCCTGAATTTTATATGATGTTAGAGTTTTTCATTTAAAACAAACTACGTAGAAGGCTTTCTTAACTCATTTCTCTTAATGCCTTTATGGGGTCTAAACCATTGTCAGCATCTACCATTTTGGTTTGAATTTTTTTCAAATTCCGCCAGTGTTACAAGCTAGATTTTGTTTTCATACAAAGTCTTTAAAAGAACATTTGCTTTGACTGGATGTGAAAATTACTGAATGTGAGTCTTATATTCTTCCTACTAACATGTACTTTTTCAATTTTTAAATGAAATTTAGTTCTCAAATTATTTTTTCCTGGGTATCTTTTTAAAGGCATCACATAAGAGAAAAGGTGGATGCTCTGTAAGTCTTTGAAACTTACCCAGATGAGTGATACGTGCCTGGCCCAGTGCCGGGTGGTGGTGTGTGTGCAGTAAATTTAGGAGCAACCATTTCTCATGCGTTACTTCTATGCTGCTACAGGCATTGAAACACCCATATTTTCAAGTTGGTCAAGTATTAGGCCCTTCCTCACATCATTTGGAATCGAAGCAGCCTTTAAATAAGCTTGTGCAACCACTTGAACCAAAGCCATCTGCAGCGGATCCAGAACCTCAGCCTCTGCCAGACATAAATGACCAGGCTGCCGGACCTCCCCAGCAGAAGAACGGCCACCAGCCACTGCGGCCTATCCAGCCGCCGCAGAACGTGGGTGTCCAGCCAGCACCCAAGCAGCACAGTCAGCAGAAAAGGCCGCCAACCCTCTTTCCAAGTATCGTCAAGAGCATGCCCACCGTAAGTAGCCCAATATGACATTTTAGATGGTTTGGTTGCACTAGGATTTCCTTTCTAGGCATTCTCTCAGTGTCAGGGAAGATACAAAGATGTTTGTCTGTTTCGTTTATCAGTACAGACCCAGAACCCACAACAGTGTCTAAAAGTGAAAGTGTGAGTCGCTCAGTCCTGTCCAACTCTTTGTGATCCCATAAACTATAGTCCGCCAGGCTCTCTGTCCATGGGATTCTCCAGGCAAGAATACTGCAGTGGGTAGCCATCCCCTTCTCCTGGGGATCTTCCCAATCCAGGGATCAAACCCCAGGTCTCCTGCATTGCAGGCAAATCCTTTACCATCTGAGCCACCAGAGAAGCTGTCTGGCACATGGTAAATTCTCAACAAATATCTGTTGAATGAATAAGTAAATAAATGTCTACACTGATTTTGAACCACCCTGAGGGTCTTAAGGATCCACGTTACCTTTCGGGCAATTCTGACTACTAGAAAGTTCTTCCTCAGTTTTTTAAGGTCTTTATTGAATTTGTTACAGTAGTATTTCTGTTTTCTGTTTTGGTTGGGAGGCAAGTGGAATCTTAGCTCCCAGACAGGGATCAAACCCGCAGCCCCTGCATTTGAAGGCAGATTTTTTAACCACCAGACTACCAGGGAAGTCCTTGGTTTCTGTAGCTTTTCAGAAAGGCAGCCTTCAGATACTGGAACGTCCTCCTTATCTTACCTGCCACTTTCTCCAAGAGAAACATACTCCCAGTTCCCTCTCAGGCTCCGCTGGGACAGCACTCACTCGTGACTGACTTCCCCCCGAGTCCCCTCCTGGTTTGTCATTCCCCTTCCCCAGAACTAGCGGCAGATAGCAGGCAGGAAATACAGACTGGGTGAATCACCACCAAAGTTCAGGAACACTGTGTTCACTCATGCCATCAAGGGTTATCTTTTTTTTTTTTTTCCTTGAAAGGCACATAAAATGGTGACTTGTACTGGGAGGGAAAGAAAAGGAAATTCACATTCATGCTACTCAGCACCTTGCACTCTGCAGCTCCCTGTGTGCGTTCCCAAAGTGACCTGAACTATTTACCGCCTTTCTTTCCTAGCGCGCTCTCTCTTTTAGTAACTGCCGTTAGAGTCTTTGCCCTCAGCTGGTACCAAACTTACTACTGTAGAGTTCGTAAAAATCCACCTGCTACTTTATAAAAGTTATTAATACTTTCCCTTTTCCAATCTTCTCAGACATAAGACGACTAGATGTTACTGGCGTTGTTCAGCAGCTCCTAACATAAGAGTTCAACTGAAATAAGAATCTCAGGCTCAGACAAGGATAATTTTGATTAGCTCTGCCCATCTGAGGCTTTGGATCTCCTTGTTCTCCTTAATCTGGAGCTCATTCTCTCTCAAACACCACTTTTGGTTCATCACCCGTCACCATGGCACCATCAGCTTCAAACAATGGCATATCCACTCTTTAAGCATCTTCTTGCTTCAAATGCAGCTGAATTTGCTGACCTTGCTTCCAAATTTCCAATTTTCAGTCACCGGGTGGATTTTTCAGTTTACGTGAGCCCCAGAACACCCACGTCAATCTGAATAAAACCGCCTCATTGTCTGCCCCAGCCTAGGTCTTCTTCCTCATTCCTCTTAACGGAGCCACCCCCTGAGACAGCTGGGCTCGCACTGTGAAGTCATGCCTGCCTCTCCTCTGTGTCCTGTAGGACCACACTCGGTGACTTAAGACAGAACCTGACCCCTTGTGGCTTAAACCAGGAGGGGTGTTTCTCTCTGATAGCAAGAAGGCAGGCGGGTGGTGGGCCAAGCCAGGGCTGGTGCCGCTTGTAAAGGGCACTGGACTGCTCGGTCTCCCTGTCCCCACCACCACGCTTGGCAGGAGGCTCCTGGTCCCACGGGTGGCTGCTGCTCCCTGGGGTTGCGTCTGCCGTCCCCAAGGGGAAGAGTGAAACACACAGGCACATGCTGCCGGCAGAGCCTAACGCTGGTCCTCCTGGAAGCCCCTCCCAACAGAGGGGCACTTCATCTCACTGGCTAGATCGTGGTCCCTGGGTACACGGAGCTGCGAGGGAGGCTGGCTTTTTTTTAAGGTATTTTACACGGGCAGACTGCCACCCAGAAGAGAATCCTAGGAAGCAGACAGAGGAGGGTAGCTACTGAGGGGGCAGCCAGCAGTGTCTGCCACGCTCACCTTGACCTCTGTTCAGAGAGACACCGAGTCCAGACCTTTTAGTCCCTGTTAACAGGAGCGTGTGCTTTCTCGAGCATTCTGGCCACGAAGAATCCGCTGTCCTTGTCACTGCATGCCACTCTAACTGCAAAGGCCTCCTCTCTGGGGAGCCTGACCTCTCCCAAAAGGGGCCTTCATCCCATCACTTTTTTAGCGTTCTCCACGGCCCAGAGGACAGCTGCCACGTCTTAGGGATTCGTGGAAGGTCCTGCATCACAGAGCACCCGTCTGTCTTTACAGACTCGTCCCCCGGCAGCACAGCACATACACTCCACTCAACTCCGCCTGCCTTTTCTCCCCGGACACCCACTGACACTTCTCTGTTAAAAGACGTACTTCATCCACTTCCTTTTCCAAACTGTAGAATAACAGCAACAACAATGCCTAACATACCTAATATAGTCACACTTACGTGCAAGGAAGTGAAAGTCACGCAGTCGTGTCCAACTCTCTGTGACCCCATGGACCATACAGTCCATGGAATTCTCCAGGCCAGAAGCTGGAGTGGGTGGCCCTTCTCTTCTCCAGGAGATCTTCCCCACCCCAGGGATCAAACCCAGGTCTCCCGTATTGCAGGCAGATTCTTAACAGCTGAGCCCATACGTGCAAGGGCCTCTGCTAAAAACTTTGGATACATTTTACTATCAAATCCCAAAGCACTAAGATAGAAACACTGTATCCCCCTCTCCACCACCCCCCCACCCCCACCCCCCCCNGAGATCTTCCCCACCCCAGGGATCAAACCCAGGTCTCCCGTATTGCAGGCAGATTCTTAACAGCTGAGCCCATACGTGCAAGGGCCTCTGCTAAAAACTTTGGATACATTTTACTATCAAATCCCAAAGCACTAAGATAGAAACACTGTATCCCCCTCTCCACCACCCCCCACCACCACCACCATTTAAAGGGAAGCAAACTAAGGCTTTGAAAAATTAGGTCATTTGCCCGCAAAGCCACCCACGGCATTTTTCTAGGTTACACGTCAACGAAGACTCAGCTCTGATCCTAAGTACTCAAGCCTCCCGCAACCCAGGTTCACAGAGATCTTTCTCAGCGTCCTATCACACTTTTTAACCTGCGCTGTCTGTCAGCATCTTAAGACACTGTGTACCCGTGTGTCTCCTTAACTCTGTGGAAAGCCCCTTGAGGATGGGGACAGGGAGCACCGAATATGACAGCCTGGACACAGTAGGCCCTCGGCCCCCGATTAAAGACAGCGATGCTGCTTTCCCACCACAGAAGCCGGGCAGCGCCCTGGGCCACAAAGGCGCCCGGAGGCGCTGGGGCCAGGCCGTGTTCAAGGCTGGAGACGGCTGGGCAGATCTGGAGGACGGCGACCTTGGAGCCTCCCATTCCAAGAAGCCAAGCATGGGCTTGTCCAAGGAGACGAGGAGAAAAGAGTCTCCACTTCGGTAAGGGAGGTCTCACGTTTTCTCGGGAACGTATATTTTCAGCCCGTGTCAACTTGACTCTACTCATTAAGCGCAAATGAGTGTAGATAGCAAAAGGTAAGAAGTAGCTTGGTGTTTTCTCTCAAACCCAGATCTCTGCGCTTCCCTCTGGGGAAGTTTAGACCCCTGACTCCGCACAGGAACGAGTCTCGGGATCACTGGCTGAGGGTGTGGGGTGCAGGGCTATCACGTTCAGAGTGTGCCCCTCTGAATTACAATCCACCATTACTGCCCTTTGAAGCCCACATGCCTCTTTGCAAAAAGCCAAGCACAACCTATAAAGGTCACGGTTTCCTCTGCCGGTGTTCAGGGTGGATCATTTGCTTGCTGCTCTGAACATTTTTGCTCGTTTTCTGGACTTTTCTTGAAAGCTTGACATCTCTAGCAGTCTCTTTTTAAAATTTGAATTGGAAGATAATTACTGTACAACATCGTGATGGTTTCTGCCCGATATCAACATGAATACGTGTGTCCCTTCCCTCTTGAACCTCCAGTAGGGCTGTTTGTCTTGACGGGTCTCTCTGTATTCAGGGCCACCCCAAAGCTGTGGCCGGTGGTTCAGAGCGGGCCAGTCACCTGAGTGTCCATCTCTCAGGGGGTCGAGTGGGTGAGTAGGGATCTCCCAGGGGTGAGCATGGAGGCCTGGGGTCAGACAGGTGACAAGAGTGGCCAAGGCCAGGCCTCCACAGAGGAGCGGGGAGAAGGTTGTGGTGAAGGGCCACACTCAGAGCAACAGGCAGCAAAAAACCCCCCAAATCACAGCCATCTCCTCTGGCAGCGACGGTCACCGCTTGGAGAAATGGCCTTTGCATCAGACAGAGCCAGGCCGGCACACTGAAGGCCTGTGTTCCGGCACCGAACCAGGGCTGGGGGAGGCGGGCGCAGTGGGCACCGTGGGTCCTTCCTCCTGGGACCTGGCACGTCTCCGCAAACACGTTATTTTCCTGCAGGACATTAGACTCACTAGAAGTTTTGTCTGGGATCCCTCCTAGCCCGTCTTCCCACTGCAGCCCTCCTTAGCCCAGCCCAATGCGTGTCCCAACACCCTTGTGGGGCCGCACCCCAGAGTAGATGGGGGGACACGGCTGAGAGTCTCTCCCCTTTCAATACAACATCTTGCCACATCCTGAACCCACAGCTGCCGCAGGTGTAGACAAAGAAAAAAGGAAACACACTGTACACAGGGCGATGGCTGCATAGTTCTAAAACCTTTGTGCTGCACTCTGTCCAGTATTGGGAACTATTTCTGTGCACTGCCGGGTCTCTGCTCAGCCAGAGTTGACACTCAGGGGTGTCTTATCAGCCAAAGGACGCTGATGGAAACCACTGGCGGGTCTGAAAAGGTGTGCAGAGGGTGGGGGGAGCGCTGAGCGGCGTCACCTTGCTGTTCTTCACCTGGTGACATCCCTTCATGTTGACTTTCGAGGCTTCCAGAGTCAGTGCCCGCAGGCTCCAGCTACGCAACAAGGGAAAACAAGAGCTTACCTGGTGCTGTTACCCTGAAATCAGATTCGGAACTGTCAGCTGCTTCCACGGCCAAACAGTACTATTTGAAACAATCAAGATACCTTCCTGGTAAGTAGAGACCACAGAATGTTTCCTGGTGGCGAAAGCATGTTAGCAGGTCATGCTCCAGCGTCTCTTGAGTCTTTGACGAAAGGGTGCCCGTGACCCGCCGTTGCAGCCCTCTGCTGGCCCAGCCTGTCACTAGGCACTGTTCTGGACCTTCTGCCTCTGTGAAATGGGCTCAAGAAACACCTGGGAGCCACAAATCAAGATGATGAGTGTAGAGAAAACACCACCCTCCCCACCAAAGCTGTGCCTTCAGTAAAAGCGAAACGATATTCAGACAATTCTGCAGCTCCATTACAAGTTTTTTTTTTTTTTTAAGAGATAGAATTTATATATGTTCCCTAAATAATCTGATGTGTGCTTTTAAAAGATCATCTAGCTGCTAGGTAGACCACGCTTAGGGGCTCAAAAAGGGTCGGGGGACTGGTCGCGGGGCCGCTGCCCATATCTGGGTAGAGAGGGCGATGACTTGTTCTGGGACTGAAGTCCTTAGGACCACGGTGAGAGGAGTGGGAATTAAGACCAGAAGAGAGAGTGCACTTTGGAAAGGTGCAAAGGCCCCAGTCAGTGTCAGTTTTGGTGTTGAAACCATGAGGAGGTTCTGTACTGACTGCAAGAGTAGGGGTGTAACAGGGTTTTCAGAACACAGATTCCTGGGCGACATTTTTTTTTCTTAAACTGAATCCACCTCACTGAAATAAAATCAGTGATTGTTATCTATAGAAGTTCGCCCTCTGGTGGTGGGAAAGGCGATTGTAAAAGTTTCGGCAGAGGATAGTATTAGTGTGCTCAGTCATCTCCGACTGCGACCCTGTGGACTGCAGCCCATAAGGCTCCTCTGTCCATGGGATTCTCCAGGAAAGAATACTGGAGTGGGTTGCCATTTCGTTCTCCAGGGGATCTTCCCTAACTGGGGAATCAAACCCGGGTCTTCTGCATTGCAGGCAGATTCTTTAGCATCTGAGCCACCAGAGCAGAGGATAAATGGATCCCAAACAGCCTTTTCCCAGTTCTGCTTGTTTCCTAATGTAGTTTTCAAGTTATTTCAGGGTATCTGAGACCTGTCTGATTGTTTCATTTTTAACCAGAAAGCTCTAACCAATTCTCTTACTCTGGGTCAGAAGCATACTTATAAATTGAAGCCTAAGAAACAGAGATAATCACGATGGTGTGATCACTCACCTAGAGCCAGACATCCTGAAATGTGAAGTCAAATGGGATTTAGAAAGCATCACTACGGAAAAAGCTAGTGGAGGTGATGGAATTCCAGTGGAGCTATTTCAAATCCTAAAAGATGATGCTGTGAAAGTGCTGCTCTCAATATGCCAGCAAATTTGGAAAAGTCAGCAGTGGCCACAGGACTGACTGGAAAAGGTCAGTTTTCATTCCAATCTCAAAGGCAATTCCAGAGAATACTCAAACTACTGCACAGTTTCACTCATCTCACATGCTAGTAAAGTAATGCTCAAAATTCTCCAAGCCAGGCTTCAGCAATACGTGAACCATGAAATTCCAGATGTTCAAGCTGGTTTTAGAAGAGGCAGAGGAACCAGAGATTAAATTGCCAACATCCGCTGGATCATGGAAAAAGCAAGAGAGTTCCAGAAAAACATNCAGGAAGCCCTGCCCTGACCTGGGGCCCAAACAGAGCCAGCACATGGGGCTCCTCAGATTCTCACCTATGTTCTTCACCCCCCTTCTGCTCTATGCCTTACATATTCCATTTTCCCTTAGTCCGTGTGTCAGTTTTAACTTAAGCTCCAGTTTTGTTTGTGTACACTAGAGTTCCAGAAAAACATCTATTTCTGCTTTATTGACTATGCCAAAGCCTTTGACTGTGTGGATCACAATAAACTGTGGAAAATTCTGAAAGAGATGGGAATACCAGACCACCTGACCTGCTTCTTGAGAAACCTATATGCAGGTCAGGAAGCAACAGTTAGAACTGGACATGGAACAACAGACTGGTTCCAAATAGGAAAAGGAGTATGTCAAGGCTGTATATTGTCACCTTGCTTATTTCAGTTATATCTAGAGTACATCATGAGAAACTCTCAGCTAAAAGAAGCACAAACTGGAATCAAGATTGCCGAGAGATTTATCAGTAACCTCAGATATGCAGATGACACCACCCTTATGGCAGAAAGTGAAGAGGAACTGAAATCCTCTTGATGAGAGAAAAAGTTGGCTTCAAGCTCGACTTTCAGAAAATGAAGAACATGGCATCTGGTCCCATCACTTCATGGGAAATAGATGGGAAAACAGTGGAAANTGTGGAAAATTCTGAAAGAGATGGAAATACCAGACCACCTGACCTGCTTCTTGAGAAACCTATATGCAGGTCAGGAAGCAACAGTTAGAACTGGACATGGAACAACAGACTGGTTCCGAATAGGGAAAGGAGTACATCAAGGCTGTATATTGTCACCCTGCTTATTTAACTTATATGCAGAGTACATCGTGAGAAACGCTGGCTGGAAGAAGCACAAGCTGGAATCAAGATTGCTGGGAGGAATATCAATAACATCAGATATGCAGATGACACCACCCTTATGGCAGAAAGTGAAGAGGAACTAAAGAGCCTCTTGATGAAAGTGAAAGAGGAGAGTGAAAAAGTTGGCTTAAAGCTCAATATTCAGAAAACGAAGATCATGGCATCTGGTCCCATCACTTCATGGGAAATAGATGGGGAAACAGTGAAAACAGTGTCAGACTTTTTGGGGGGGGCTCCAAAATCACTGCAGATGGTGATTGCAGCCATGAAATTAAAAGACACTTACTCCTTGGAAGGAAAGTTATGACCAACCTAGATAGCATATTCAAAAGCAGAGACATTACTTTGCCAACAGAGGTCCGTCTAGTCAAGGCTATGGTTTTTCCTCTGGTCATGTATGGATGTGAGAGTTGGACTGTGAAGAAAGCTGAGTGCTGAAGAATTGATGCTTTTGAACTATGATGTTGCAGAAGACTTGAGAGTCCCTTGGACTGCAAGGAGATCCAACTAGTCCATTCTAAAGGAGACCAGTCCTGGATATTCATTGGAAGGAATGATGCTAAAGCTGAAA
Source organism: Neotragus moschatus (assembly GCA_006410615.1). Taxonomy (NCBI): domain Eukaryota; kingdom Metazoa; phylum Chordata; class Mammalia; order Artiodactyla; family Bovidae; genus Neotragus; species Neotragus moschatus. The sequence continues at coordinate 1,289,060 of SJYA01002940.1, read as the reverse complement.
CTCCAATATTTTGGCCACCTCATGCGAAGAGTTGACTCATTGGAAAAGACCTTGATGCTGGGAGGGATTGGGGGCAGGAGGAGAAGGGGAAGACCGAGGATGAGATTGCTGGATGACATTACCGACTCAATGCACATGAGTTTGGGTAAACTCAGGGAGTTGGTGATGGACAGGGAAGCATGGCGTGCTGTGATTCACAGGGTCGCAAAGAGTCAGACACGACTGAGTGACTGAACTGAACTGAAGAAACACTCAAATTAGAATGAATTGTTTGGAGTCTAAACCTGAGCCTTACTGTACCCTGTTCTGACACATTCTGTCTCAAAGACGGCCCCTCTAGAGTTGGGTGAGAATTGAAACTAGAATTGAGCTCAGCTCAGTCACTTGGACAAACATTTATTGAGCACCTACTGTGAGCCAGCAGAGAACAGATACACAAGTGATCTTTGGCATTTATTTATGGTCCATAATTACTCATTGAATATCTTCAGGAATAACAGAGAATATTACCTTTGGGCCCTGCCTTTTTTTTTTTTTTTCAACCATAAAGCCAAGTATTAGGTCTTATTAAGCATCAACCTTCAGGATCATGGGAGCTCCCGAAATATGCCATATAATTTCAGGGCAGCAGGACATTATACTGCAAGGACTGGCAGATCTGTGACGCTGGCCTTCAGGGAGAGATGCGAGAGCCTTAGTCACCGACCTGCTGCTGACCGGCTGTGCACTGGAGTGCGACTCTGAGGTTGAGTTTTGTTACTGACAGTGGGACTGCAGTCGTCAGCTCACCCTGTAAGCCCTAGGTACTTAATGATCTCAAGGCAGTTGTTGCAAAGAGTGTATGGAGGACATGCTAACCATCTCCGCCACGCCCTCTGGTCTCACTCCCGGTTCTATGGAGGACATGCTAACCATCTCCGCGACGCCCTCTGGTCTCATGCCCGGTTCTGGCACTTTTGAAACCCGGCTCTGCTGGATCCTTCTCGAGTCTCATTATCACACACAGTCCTTCCTTCCACCTGGTGAATCCAGCGTCCTGTGTCATTTCTGTGTGTGCCCCTTCCAACTGTATTTTCAATTTCTTAGCAAGACACGAATTCTGGGATCTGCTGCCGGCTCGCCCCCTGCTCCAGCCCCATTCAGGCCATGTCCCCTTCCCCCAACCCCCTCCATCCTTGCGATTGGCTCCACATTCTTTCCCTTCCAGAAACACACCTCCCTACGCACTACCAAGTCCCCAGCATGATTCACATTTCAGCCTTAAATACCTTTTTAAAAGAAAGACTGGCTTAGTTGCTTATGGTTTTTGTCCCCTCGACATGAGATTCTTCTAAATAATCCCTACACTGCTAATTGCTTCTCTACAGCTGTTGATGTCTCCCTTTTTATCAGAGTAGATTGTAAGCGGAGAAGGCAATGGCACCCCACTTCAGTACTCTGGCCTGAAAAATCTCATGGACAGCGGAGCCTGGAAGGCTGCAGTACCTGCAGGGTCGCTAAGAGTCCGACACGACTGAGCAACTTCACTTTCACCTTTCACTTTCATGCATTGGAGAAGGAATTGGCAACCCATTCCAGTGTTCTTGCCTGGAGAATCCCAGGGATGGGGGAGACTGGTGGGCTGCCATCTATGGGGTCGCACAGAGTCGGACACGACTGAAGTGACTTAGCAGCAGCAGCAGCAGCAGACTGTAAGAGCCACAGGGGCAGAGACGGGTGTGTTCTGTTCACCACTTTCCCCCAGTGCCACACACAGTGCCTGGCACGTGGGAGGTGCTTGGTAAATATTTGCTAACTGACTTTAATTTCCTTTGAGAGGAGGGATGATAGTAGAGTGATTTCTGCCTCTCTTTAAGACTGTTTAGTTTAAGAAGGTGGTCTAGAAAAACCTGTAAATTAATACATGCCTTAAATTTCTACATTTTGTCTATTTCCAAGAAAACAGAAATCTTTAAAAAGACAAAGAATTGAAGCAGTTACCTTCAATAGTGTAGTATGTATGTACGTTTAAGAACTCGGAGTATCGCAAGGCTAATTGTATGAAAATAACTATTCAGGGCCCATTCTTTGTTGAACTATAAAAAACGTTCACCTCGATAGATTTGTAGTTTTTCCCCCCTGACCTGATACCTACTTTGTGGGTAAATATTTAAAGATGTTTTTAACCTGAGTAGTTGCTACTTGGTTGGGTAATTGCTTATTGTAGTTCTATTTGTAGGTATTTTATTAGAAACCAAAATCCATAAGGAGCTACCTCCTATAATAAAGGGAAATGATTTACCTGGTGGAGTGTTTCCTTAGAGAACTAATGATAAGTAACCTTGAGGCTCAAGTCAGAACCACCCGGCATGTTTCTGGCTTTAAAACAAGGGATATGTTATGTCTCAGAAACGGGAAACCTTGCCAAGAAGCTCAGTTTGTGTCAAGCCAGAGCCTGTATCACCTGGGGACAGTTTCCGACTCGCTACATTGGTGGTAGAGAACCCTACACATACGCCCCAGAGGCTTAGACAGTGTGATGTCTCTGGTGTCTCCTAAACTGAACCAAATTTAATTATCAGTAAAAAGACAGTAAGTTCAGGAAGTGTTCAGATCTCTTTAAAACATATTAAGCCAATACCCTCTGACCACTGGGTAACGAAGGCTGATTCCACCTTTCCCAGATTTTGGAAAATCATCAATAAAGTGTTGAGATTTTACAGTATCTGACATGCAAATAAGCTTGCCAGATGAATCTTTACGTGTACTTCCCAACTTCTCAGTTCCCCTGGGTTCTTGGCCACATGTCTGTTTTCCCACCTTGAACCCAACCAAGAAGGGTCTGGCATAGATGGCACACTCAAAATAAGTGACATGGAAATGTCTTTTGGAAGAAGATTTTTGTGCCATCTCAGTTTTTACAAAACATTTAGCAAGAAATGTCCAATGTTTATTATTATTTGCATTAAAAAAAAATTATATTTCTAAAAGACACTGTGAGGATCCCAGGTTATTGTATTGAGGGTCAGGAACGTGTCAGGGTCCACATAGCAAGTATTTGCTATCCTACAGCCAAAATTTATTGCCATTCCCCCAAGTTATTTCTAGTCTTAATGTATATTTTCCCTTCAAGTTTACAATCACATTCTAACCTCTGAAATGACTGTTTGTCCTTCTAAGGTGTAAACCCCAAGAACGTGTCCCTGGTTGCCAGTGGAAAGGATATGAACCCGTATGTCTGGAACAACCAGTTGTTTCCTAAGTCACTGGGATCCTTGGGGGCAGAACTTGCTTTCAGAAGGAATAATGCAGGTAAAGCAAGATTGCATCCAAAGTATGAATTTACGTTGTTCTCCTTCTGCAGATTTTTACTTTTAAATGTACTGTGGCTGCCTTCTTCCAACCAAGATGCCTTTGGGGGCAAAGGAGGGTTTCCAACTGGTCCTCAGCATGGAGAGTTTTCAGGAAATCACTCGCTTGATCTTAACTTCTCTGTGAGTCCTTTCCTAAAACAGATCTGTCTGAGCAGGGGTCTCTTTTCTCCTGTTTTACAAAAGAAAAGACTTGTCACCACTCTCACACCCACCACTCAAGTGTGAAAATATCTGTGGTGCCAAAGGGCCAATTTGATGTCTTGGTGTCAGTGTTGAGACAGTGGGTCCCTCTGATGACTGGGGGACAGATTCTTTTTAAGTCAAGTGGTTTCCAGTTCTTGTAAAAGAATGGAAGGTGAACCCGAGTTACAGCTGAATCATAATTAAAAATCATTCTTAAAACAAATACAGTATTGTATTAGTTCCACTGTACACCAGCATAAAATTTTAAAAAATTTTAGATCATTTTCTATGAGATCACTGTGTGATATTTGGTAACTCTGAACAGAGTTTAAAGACTACAGTCATAAAGCTGTAACTAAACACCTCTCATTTCCTATTATGCATTTATGAGATTTCTAGAGATTTCTTGTTACTTCCCATCTTAAAAAAAAAATTGAAGCTGAATTCTGAATTTAGCAATAAATAATATTTATCTGGGCTTCCCTGGAGGCTCAGCAGTAAAGAATCCATCTGCAATGCAAGAGATGGGAGTTCAGTCTCTGGGTCGGGAAAAATCCCCTGGAAGAGAGCATGACAACCCACTCCAGTATTCTTGCCTGGGAAATCCCATGGCCAGAGGAGCCTGGCGGGCTGTGGTCCATGGAGTCTCAAAGAGTCAGACATGGCTGAGCATGCTGTATTTATTTATGGATACATGAACCACTTGTATAAGTTTCTATCTTTCTCATTGAGATGAATTTCAAAAGAAATCCAGCCTTTTTTAATAATCAAGTTTTATAATATTCATCTTTTTGATTAATTATATACCATGAGTCATTCTAACTAATACAGAAAAAAAGTATTTTAATATACTTATGGTTATGAAACACTTTTTTAAAGGTTTTAATCTATACATATTTTTGACTGGTTAAAGACTTTTACATCTAACATTATGTTTGAATAAAATGAGTTGACATGAATAAAAATAAATGTTAGAGAGGATTCATGTGAAATTCTCTACCTGTCACAAAGGACTGCGGTCACGTATTTCTTAAGTCAGTATTGGTGAGGGTAAAATCACTATGGTATTTAGATTCCATTGGTTGTATTTAAGAGAGAGATGTAATAGTTTATTTTTAAATGTCTATAATCACACTATGCTAGAAGGTACATCCTTTGGCATTGCTAAGACTTATGATGAAATATTTTAGATAGCAGCTGAAAGTGAGCTCTTTTTTAGAAAGGAAATGTAGGTGGCATGGGATCAAGAGGGTGAGGGGCACCGTTGTAGCAGCTGAGGAGTTCTGAGTGCCTTCACACACTCTGGCTAGCTCACAAGCTTTCTCCATGCCGTGGAGACTCGATTTAATCCGTCTAACAGTGCTGAGATGTCCGACACTGCAGCACTGTGATTTGCTTCTTTTTTTTCTCAGTTACTTAAAAATACCGACTGGTTGAATACAGTCAAACGACAGCCCCACAGCTTTGAGCCTCAGGGGAATAGATGGACAGCAAATGAAAGCAGTGACTGCACAGGAAACATATTTTCCTTTTACGGTTTCTCTATGGATCTTTTCACTAATCGTGGAATCCATTTTTGCCTCTGCTTTTCCTGCTAACAGTCTCCTTCTTGTTCATTCTTTCCTTCTGTCTGCCTTCTCTTGAGAAGAAAGCATAATCAAACCCATTGAAAAGCTATCATGCAATGAAAGTTTCCCTGAAAAATCAGAGGACCCACAAGGTAATTTCTGGGCACGGTAGATGAGTACAGTGTGTCCTTTGAATCTCCTGTCCAATGTGCCTCTCAACATCCATCCCAAACCTTGTCTAAGGGGCCCCTGTAACGGCCAAGGGCACCTGCTTCCAAGGGTCAGATCAAGACTAGGAGACACGGGAGTGTCCACACTGCCAGCAGCCTCCTCCTTCAGTGGTTGGGATTCTAAGCATGCCCTGCTCTCAAAAAAGCTCTATGCTCATCTTCTTAAATTATGACAGTTTATAAAAGTCAAGCAAATCTGCTGAAAATAACTGAAAGAGTGTTTTCACTGGTAGCGATGGCTGGTGATGGCGGCGGACATGTGTTGGACGGCAGGTCCTGTGCTAGGTGCTCCGGATCCACCTCGCTCAGTCCGAACAACAACCCCTGTGAGGACAGGTGCACTCGTCGGGGCTGCTACAAGATGATGAAGTGCCCGGAGGGACGGGGCTTCCTCGAAGGAAACTCCTCTCAGGCCCAGAGCTGGAGGCATACAAGCCCAGGGGCATTCAGGGTGACCTTTTGGGTTCACGTTCGATCTTGGTCTCTTACTGTGAGACCAAGTCACAGTAAGGTCAGGCGTGGGAACATGCCTCTAAGGGGGTTGTTACGCGGACTGAATGGGAGTGAGTGCCTGTAAGCTCGTAGTACCTCGCATGAAATATAGAGGAGATGCCCTCCAAGTAGAATTTAGCATTAGTAGTGGTTGTAATCAAAGTTACTCTCTGGTGCTTTAAAAGTATTAACCTTTTGACTCTGAAACTTTATGATACATCACTAGGAAATCTTGGAAGTTATGCTCCTTACAATCAGTCAGGATATATTCCTTCCTTTTTCAAAAAAGAAGTGGGGTCAGCTGGCCAGAGGATACATTTAGCACCGCTTGGTGCAACAGCTTCAGGTAAGAACAACTTCAGATAACAGTTTTTGAGAATTCTGATGAGAACGGAGCGTCCAAAGACTGTGGTCACTTTTCCTGAGTGAAGACTTCTAAATTAGTCTCATCCATTAACTACAGTTCTAATTGCTTTTGGCAAAATGTCCCATTTTCCTTCCAAAGATATGGTGTGATGAATCTAATAACAGGAGTCACTTACACAAGGATGTTGCCACTGACTTGTCCCAACGACCTCATCAGGTCAACCTTTTACAGATGAGGAAGCTGGCATTGTGAGAGGCTCACTGAGGGTCACTCAGCTCGTAAACGGCAGAGCTGGGACTGACCTTGTGCGTCCAAGTCCAGAGAGAGTGCTGTGCTTCACGATGAGATGTGAGAGGATGAATCTCTCAGAGCTCCCTGCCTGGGAGCTCCCGGCACTGAGCAAAATCATGAGAGATGCTGAGGCTCCACTACCTGTCAGTTAACAGGCGGCTCTTCTGCAGGTCCGTCTTAGGCTTTAGAACTAAACCGCAGAACTCTCGCTGGCACTTGCCTTGCAGTATAGTAGGTGGTGAAGTCTCCTTCCCCACCCTCCGGCGTAAGGACTAGTTAGGTCACTGCTCTGCAGTGGGATGGCGTTCAACAGCCACATTCAAGGGGATGCTCTTGAAACGGAGGTGAGGATTCTGAACTTGGGTTGACAAGATTTGACCATGAATGCTGTCTAAATTACTTCAATCTAAAATAGATATCCTGCCTGATTAAAGCACCTAAAATAAACACTGAGGCAGATAACTTCAAGTTTGATAAGGTACCAAATTGCAGTTTAATTTTTATGAGTTGACTTCAAAAGTCTTCTCCCAGCCAGATCTTATATTAGAGCTCCTGGTTAGAGTCACCAGTTTTTAAAGTTCACACTCTTGGAGTTAAAACTGTTAAAAACCGCTGGACTTTCATATTTTACGTCTTAGCACAGTAGAAGCGCTTAAGCAGTATTCAGTTACCTTATCTGTGAAAAGAATTGCTTCAGGATTTCTCTGCTGAAACAAAATATATAAGTAATTTTATACAGCAATACTTTTTATAAAGCCTCAAATATTTTAAGCCAGCCTTATCACGAGTCATTAGCCACAGCTTGCTAGCACTTTTTAATATGAAGTCAGAAAATCATAATGTCTCAAAATTATTCTGAGTACCTGAGAAAGTAAAAGTGAGTATTTTTGAACATATTTTTTATAAGAGATTGGAGGCCTTTATATTAATTATCCTGTCAGGTTAGCATGCATATTCCTGGTTTCATTTTTAAGTAAAATGCTCTCTCATAACTTTTCCATCTCTTCCATTTACTCTGCTTATCAGATTTTCCTACAGATCGTGATAGGAGGAAAGGTAAAAAAAAGAAGTAAATATTAACCATTCTCAAGTGGTCAATGCAAATCCTTAGAAAAACACTGTCTGGAAGAGATGTGTCTTCCAGCCCTCCCACTGGTGTGACAGTTTCCCACAAGAGAATAAAACCAGGTCATTACCGTATTTACTCGACTATTTCCCCATCTCTCGGCCTCCCTCCCTGCTCTAGTCCTCATCCTCGAGTTTGGAGAAGAAACGTCAGATTAGCTGCTGCCTCCCTCGCCAGGTCTCTCATTCCGAGCCCCCTTGTACCTCCCTGTCCGCTGCTCTGACAGCCACAGGGACTTGGAGCAGGAACCTGCTGCAGACACTGCCTGCCCCGAGACATGGTAACTCACTGAATTCTCCCAGCGCCTCTACGGCAGAAGGCGCCGTGGTGAGCTCCACTGCACAGAGGTTTTCTGTCTTGCTAAAAGTTACGGATCATGTTCTTAACTAGAGGCAAACACCTTTTCCTTTGGCCAACAAGGAACTCCTTGTTTTTGGGCAAGGGGTTAAACGCCCCTGAGAGGATACATGCAGGTTTTAAAACAAACGCACAGCCAGCGTCCGCGGGCTCTCAGCTCCGCTCTAGGGGTGGTGCAGGGTGGGCTACCAGGTTCTTCACCCCCGGGGGGCTGGAGTCCTAAAAGTTACTTCTCAGGAAGGACTCCTGCCTCAGTGGCAAAATGATTCCCTTTTGAAAGAAGGTTTTACGAATCCTGGCCTGAACACAGTCTCCTCCAGATGAATTTACGACTTAGTCACTAAGTCTGGATGTGGAGAGAAAGCTGCTCTGGGTGTTATTCCCTAGGCCCTCACTTCTCACCCACTGGTAACTTAGGAATGGGTTCCCTTTCCCCTTCTCTGAGCTACCAGGGGCCTCCTCCCAAATGCCCCCTCCTCTGCCCACCCATGGCACCATTCTGCTCAGTCGGGGTCTTCAGATGCGGAGGCGCTAATTTATCACGCTGATGCTGCTGTGTATCCCAGTGGGTTACAACTGAAGGGCGGTTTCTAGAAAACAGGCATTTCTAACTGTTAACTGGCCTTTCTAGACGCTGTCCCTGTCTTTGTTAGGGAGCTTTGTATTGCCTCTGAGAACTTTAAACTCAGTAAGTGTGGGATGAAATGACCTGTTAAAACCAAGAAAGAGCTCCTGGCCTCCCTGTCCCGACCAAACCACCAACCCCCTGGGTGACTGTCACCAGGATGGTGCCTCACTTAAGGCTATGTTCCCTGTCGGCCAAGGTTAGCAGTACATCAGGACCCACCCGGCCCCATGAGTTCCTCCTACACTCCCGATTCTACACTAAAAATGTACGAAAACAAGGGGAAAACCATGCAAATAAATAGAGCAGAGCTAGTATTAAGGGTACAGAATGGTTAGTCGTTTCAAAATTGACTCCTACAGAGGATAAGCCAAGAATGACACCGACCACACACACAAAAAGGGATTTAAATCCCAGACAGAAAGATGGACCTTCAAGTGAGAACAGCTTGACACCTGGCTGCCAGTTTGAAGCAAGGAAAGGGCTAAGGAGGGACTGAGGATGTTAAAAAGTTCTCTATAAGATGATTTTGTCATTTGAGATGGTCAAGCAATCAGAGCTTATAAATTGTTCAGGTAACAAATGTCTAACACAGTAAAATGTTTCACAAAGTTTTCATCAGCCANGCTGCCAGTTTGAAGCAAGGAAGGGGCAAAGGAGGGACTGAGGATGTTAAAAAGTTCTCTATAAGATGATTTTGTCATTTGAGATGGTCAAGCAATCAGAGCTTATAAATTGTTCAGGTAACAAATGTCTAACACAGTAAAATGTTTCACAAAGTTTTCATCAGCCAAATCTAAGTATGAATAAAACGAGCCTCGTGATGAAAGGTTTGAGGTCATGTTGTCATCCATCAGTTGCCCAATAAAACATTTAAGTTTCTTGACTTAAAACCACATTTTCAAGTTTAAAGAGGAACCTACTGTGGGACCCCATGAAGTCCGACTTTGCAGGACTGACACTTCTGAATGCATTTTCCGTAGTGACACTGTGTTCAAGTGTCATTTAGACGTAACCACAGTGTGATATAAATACTAACACTGTGGGAAAGCCTGCTGGCAAGAGGAGAAGGGGTCAACAGAGGATGAGATGGTTGGATGGCACCAACGACTCAGTGGACATTTGTGCAAACTCAGGGAGATAGTGAAGGACAGACAGGGGAGCCTGGCCTGCTCCCTGGGGATGCCGTTCTGAACAACAGCCCTGTGGGTATTATCCACTGAACTGAAACCAAGGAGCTGCTCTTGGTCACCCAAGACAGTATTGCCTATCTAGATATGATGGGTGCTTCAGTGAGCAAANGGGGAGCCTGGCCTGCTCCCTGGGGATGCCGTTCTGAACAGCCCTGTGGGTACTGTCCACTGAACTGAAACCAAGGAGCTGCTCTTGGTCATCCAAGACGGTATTGCCTATCTAGATATGATGGGGGCTTGAGTGAGCAAAACATGGAAGATCAGCAGCGTCAGAACAGTGAACCAGAGATTATGGCTCTGGAGCTGCTGAAAATGCTAGCTGGCGTCAGCACGATTCTACACTAGAAGTTTTGGTGTTTATGTATGTATATGTGTATATATATAAAAACTTTAGAAAACACCGAATTAACCTTTTAAATTCAGATCTCTCCCCAAAGAATGAACTGCCTTATTTTGCATGGTCATCTGAATAAAATTCTGATTTCTGANGTCAGCACGATTCTACACTAGAATTTTTGGTGTTTATGTATGTATATGTGTATATATATAAAAACTTTAGAAAACACTGAATTAACCTTTTAAACTCAGATCTCTCCCCAAAGAATGAACTGCCTTATTTTGCATGGTCATCTGAATAAAATTCTGATTTCTGACTGTGCTTTCTTTCAGAACATCCCTGGAACACCAAAACTGGTCGGGGGCGGTTTTCAGGACCTACTTATAATCCCACAGCCACGAATCTAGACATTGTGAGCCGCGCGCAGCCAGTGGCCCCCGTGCATGGGAGGACAGACTGGGTGGCCAAGTATGGAGGCCACCGGTAGGAATCCAGCGCGAGCCCCACGGCGTCACGCCATGGCGTCCACGCCGTCACACGTGGAGCCCGCGCCGTCACGCATGGAGCCCCACGCCGTCACGCATGGAGCCCCACGCCGTCACGCCATGGAGCCCCACGCTGTCACNACAGCCAGTGGCCCCCGTGCATGGGAGGACAGACTGGGTGGCCAAGTATGGAGGCCACCGGTAGGAATCCAGCGCGAGCCCCACGGCGTCACGCCATGGCGTCCACGCCGTCACACGTGGAGCCCGCGCCGTCACGCATGGAGCCCCACGCCGTCACGCATGGAGCCCCACGCCGTCACGCCATGGAGCCCCACGCTGTCACGCATGGAGCCCGCGCCGTCACGCATGGAGCCCGCGCCGTCACGCCAGGGAGCCCGCGCCGTCACTCCATGGCGTCCACGCCAAGTTCTCCTGATCCTGGGAAATGTCTTCAGCTGTCTATTTCTACCGTGTTCTGGGAAAAATATATAATAGTGGGTACTCTGAAGAGCAAAAATCATCTCCTATTTTTTTTCCTAGAAATGAAATGCATTTTCTTAGCATCATTGCCCACAATGCTGATATACGGGTAGGACTTGAAAAGTATTGAATAAACTTTATTTGCCAAAGTATTAAGTATTTGATCTACAAATTAATAGATACTAAATACTCTAAGAAGCTTTTTTTAAAAAAGAAAAATGCCTCCAGAAATTAAATCTTTAGAGTGTTTTATAGTTGTCCCAACTAATACTTCATCGTTTTATCTCAAAGGTTTTTTTTTTTTTTTTTTTATAGCAATTACATAGATGGCTGTGGGCTGTCAGTTACGGTTCTTTGTGACCAAGGTTCTACTCTACCATTTTGGCAATGGTAATTTATAAAAGATGGTAATTCATCATTTTCCTCTTTTGGAATGAGATAATTTGAGGAGCAATGATAATCCCAACCTAGAGCAGGGTGTCTTTCTTAGAAATACTTCTTTAACAAAGATTTCAAAATTACATCATCCGATTATAGCAAAGAGTCTCCTGTTTGATTTTGACCAATACAACCGCTGCGCATTAATGATGACCATCAAGCCCAGTGCTTGATGACTTCCAGCTTAACCAGGTCAAGGTTCTGTCATCTTCACATCAAGTGTGTTCATTACTTTCAAGATGCATTCTTTGTGTTCCCACCACAGTATGCCAGCTTGTTCTCCAAAGCAAATTCCTGCTGCTGCTGCTGCTGCTGCTGCTGCAGACAGATCACTGACTCAGCTCTGAATGTCACACTTGCTCTGAAGAGCAAATGCATTTGGTTGCTATAGCAGTGATCTCACTTATGACATACTTTAATTTTTAAATTGGTATTTAAAATTGACAGTTTGAACTTAGAACTGGTCTATTTAAGCCTGTCATTTTACGGACTGTATATTCTTTTTTAAAGAATAATGTTATCAAACTGCTGATATCTTATGCATTTTATGACTTTATAACAAATGCAATTGGTATCATTTTGTGGACATTATATAAAGACACATTATAAGATAATAAGAATGTGGTATTTTTGTACAGAAGACTCACCTTGTTGGAAAATGTTAAAAATCTAAAGAGTAATTTATATTAATATTAGTGATAATGGCCATATATATATTTGTAGTTTTAATATATCAAACCTAAAATACTCTTGTGTTGCTGGGAAACTTTTAAACTATGAATAGATATTAAAAATGATATCATTAACTAGTCTGTTTTCTTTACATTTTTAAACTTTATACTCATACTCTGAGGCCTGTTTTTGTTGTTAAGGTCAACTTTTTTAAAAAACCAGTTTCAGGTTTATGAAGAGTCTCATCAGAAAGTAGAGAGTTTCCATAGGCTCCATCTCCCCCTCCTCAGTTCTCCCTACTATGACTATCTTGCCTAAGTGTGGCACATTTGCTACAACTGATGAACCAATATTGATTTGCTGTTATTAAAGCCCACAGTTTACATTAGGGCTCAGGTTTTTGTGCTGTACATTCTGTGGGTTTGGAAAACATGTATAATGACATTAACAACCAAAGTTGTAAAGTATCATAGAGAACAGTTTCACTTCCCCAGAAATCCCTTGTTCCACCCATTCCTTCCTCCCTGCAAACCTCTGGCAACCACTGATCTTTTTACTATCTCCGGTTTTCCTTTCTCCACAATGTCATGCAGTTGGAATTACGTACCATATAGCCTTTTCAGATTGGCTTCTCTTGCTCCATAATATCCATTTAAAGTCCCTCGCTGTCTTTTCTTGGCTTGGTATCTCATTTCTGTTTATTACTGAATAGTATTCCATTGTCTATATGCCCACTGTATCACAGTTTATCCATTCACCAGCTGAAGGACAGTTGGCTGTTTCCAAAGTTTGGGGAATTATGAATAAAGCTGCTATAAACATTCATGTACACGTTTTTGTGTGGATGTCAGTTTTCACTTCACTTGATTCATTGCTGGATCATATGGTAGGAGCATGTTTGATTCTGTAAGAATAAAACTTCCAAAGTGGCTCTACCCTTTTGTATTCCCACCAGCAGTGAATGAGAATTTCTGTTGCTCCACGTCCTCACCATCTCTTTGAGTTGTCAGTGTTTTGGATTTTGGTGTTCTAATAAGTGTGTAGTAATATCTTGTTTTTAATTTGCAACTCCCAGAAGCACAAGCTGGAATCAAGACTGCCGGGAGAAATACCAATGACCTCAGATATGCAGATGACACCACCCTTATGGCAGAAAGTGAAGAGGAACTAAAAAGCCTCTTGATCAAAGTCAAAGAGGAGAGTGAAAAAGTTGGCTCAAAGCTCAACATTTAGAAAACGAAGATCATGGCATCTGGTTCCATCACTTCATGGGAAATAGATGGGGAAACAGCAGAAACAGTGTCAGACTTTATTTTTGGGAGGCTCGAAAATCACTGAAATGGTGATTGCAGCCAAGAAATTAAAAGACACTTACTCCTTGGAAGAAAAGTTATGACCAAGTTAGACAGCATGTTCAAAAGCAGACATTACTTTGCCAACAAAGGTCCGTCTAGTCAAGGCTATGGTTTTTCCAGTAGTCATGTATGGATGTGAAAGCTGGACTGTGAAGAAGGCTGAGCACCAAAGAATTGATGCTTTTGAACCTGTGGTGTTGGAGAAGACTCTTGAATCCCTTGGACTGCGAGGAGATCTAACCAGTCCATTCTAAAGGAGACCAGTCCTGGGTTTTCCTTGGAAGGAATGATGCTGAGGCTGAAACTCCAATACTTTGGCCACATCGTGCAAAGAGTTGACTCATTGGAAAAGACACTGATGCTGGGAGGGATTGAGGGCAGGAGGAGAGGAGGACGATAGAGGATGAGATGGCTGGATGGCATCATGGACTCGATGGACGTGAGTCTGAGTGAACTCCGGGAGTTGGTGATGGACAGAGAGGCCTGGTGTGCTGGGATTCATGGGGTTCGATAAAGAGTCGGACACAACTGAGCAACTGAACCGAACTGCTCCATATAAACTTCTAGTATCAGTTTGCCAGTATCTACAACATAACTGGGTTTTAAAATTAGGATTGCAATGAACAAGCAACATGGGTCAAGTCGGGAAGAACCGACGTCCTGCCCCTCTTCAGCCTTCCTGTCCATGTACAGTGACTGTCACTCTAGTCACATCTTTGACTTCATCAGACTGTCATCTTCCTCATAGATCTCATATGCATTTGCTAGATTTATACCCATTTACTTTAGTTCTACTATAATTTTTAACTTCAAATTTGAATTGCACATTGTTCGTTTACAAGGAAGCAAATGACTTTTTTATACTAAAATTGTATCCTAATACCTGTTTTAATCACTTATAACATTAAATAATTAAATCCAGGATGTTTTTTTTCCCTCCAGGAAAATTTCTTTGAAATTTTCTACAATCATGTCATCTGCAAACAAAAATAGCTTTATTCTTCCTTCTCAATCTACAGCATACTATTAATTTCCTTTCTGTGTCTTATTGAACTAGCCAGGACTTCCAGTACAATGCTGAACAGAAGTGGTGAGTGTGAACATCCTTGCTCTCATCCTGATCTTAGCAGGAAAACATTCAGTTTTGCCTTATTAAACAAGATGTTAACTGTAGGGTTACTTTTTTTTTTTTAATAGATTTTCTTAAGTTGAAGATGTTCCTATATTTTTCAAGGGTTTTTATTATGAAGGGTGTTATATTCTATCAAATGCTTTTTTTGCATCTAGTGAGAAGGATCACTGTTCATAAGATTTTTGTTCTTTAGTCTGTTGATATGATAGATTACATGAATTGATTTTCAAATGCTTGAGACAGTTTTGTATACCTAGAATAAATCCCACTTGATCATGTTATGTAATTCTCTGTATATATTGTTGCATGTGATTTGCTAATATTTTGTTGAGGATTTCTACACCTACGTTCATATATATATAGAGAAAGAGAGACCAAAACTTTTCACTAGGTTTGAAAATTTTTTAAGTTAAATGTGAAAAGAACATAATTATGTGAAACAAAGATTAATCATAAATAATAGAAAAAACTGACACAGAGTGGAAGGTTTTTCTTAGAAAACAGATCCAGAGGCCTTAAAAATAAGACATGAATAACACAGCAAACAAAGTGTATCCAGCGTACATACTTTATAGACTTTTGACCAATAAGGCACAATACTAACATTCAACATGCACAAAAAGTGTACCTTATATTAGGCTACAAAGAAAATCTCAAATATAAAAATATGTAAACTACATCTTTATACAGTAGAGCAATTGAATAAAAAAGTATGACTTAAACATTACTCCTTAAAAATTCAAAAATATTGATCTAAACACTTCAAAGTCAAAAGGGAAAATCAAATCTGAAATAAATACCCTTAGAAATGGACAGTGACAGACCTCTGTATTAAAACTTGTAAAAGTCAGTCAAAACAGATTGCAAAGAAAAAACTATACACTTGTTCCACTTATGAGAGAAACAGAACCACTGAAGACATGGTGAACTTGAGCATTCAGCTTAAGAAACTAGAAAAAGGAATAACAACTTTCAAAAGTAAAAAGGAATTAAGGTAAAAGGATAACACAATGTCCCAGGAGCAACAAGCGTTATCCAGCACCAGGTCTTGGCTTCCAATATACTGTCCAATAAAGGAAACCAGGCCTCCCTGGAGAAACGGCCGATTCTGGCGTTGGGCTGTGAAACATACAAGATGAGCCTGGTGTGTCTTACGGTGCCGGGAAATAGTGAAGTCCTATAAAAACAAAAAGCAAGCAAGCAAAAAACAAAAAGAAGCCCACACTGACTGGCTGTATCAATGGGCCATGGGACAACTAAAAGAGCTCCCCATGCTCAAAACCACAATAATCTGAACAAGAAAATCAATAGAGAAGTACTGGATTACCACCCAAACCAGAAAATAATCATACCTGAGCCCACACTGAACGAGTGGATGGCTGGATGGACCTACAGACAGAGACGAGCAGACATCTTCCATGCACCCAGATTCCATGTAATTTTTACATAGACACTCTGACCTCAAGCAGGCGGAGCACAACTCTCCATTTCTTAAGCATGAAGCATGCAGTGACTTCCTTTCAGAGCACCACATGGGAAAGTGGGGGGAAAAGGGAGTGACTTCACCATGGAGAAGCCTGAGGAACACTACCTGAGCCAGATGACCGACGTCAGCATCAACAATATTACGTTCATACATGTAACCTCCATCTGATGTGATGAATCGACACTTTACCTCTGTGATCTTCCTCCTAAAAATACCCAGATCCCAGTCTAATCACAAGAAAGACAGGAGACAAATCTCAACGGAAGCGCATTCTATACAACACCTCATCAGTACTCCCCAAAACTCAGTCACCAAAAGCAAGGAAAGTTGAAGAGCTGGTCACAGCCATGAGGACCCTACATGGCAACCAAATGTAATATGCTATCCTAGATAAGATCATGGAACAGAAAATGGGTATTTGTTTAAAAAATAAGAAAAACCGGGATTTCCCTGGTAGCAAGGTGGTTAAACCTCAGTGCTCCCAAAGCAAAGGGCACAGGTTCATTACCTGGTCAGGGAACTAAGATCTCACATGCCAAAAAAAAAAGAAAAAAGAAAAGAAAAACTGAACAATGTACTAGTGATAATGTAGCAGTATTGGTTCATTAGTTGTTAACCAATGTATCATGCTAATGTAAGATTTACTAATAGTAACAAAACTATAAAATATCCTGCAATACTCTTAATAGAAATGCAAAGAACTATGTGAATAAAACTCTAAAACGTTTTAAGACACTTAAAAAAATTTTTTGAATTATATGAAGAGACATACAATGTCCTGGATTGGAGAGTAAATATTTTATATACAAACAGCTCATACATCTCAATATATTTAAAAAAAAAATTAAAACTGGAGATCTAAATAGACATTTTCCCAAAGACATACAGATGGCCAACAGGCACACAGAAAGATGTTCATCATCGCTAATTATTACAGAAATGCACATTGAAACTACAGTCAGAGTGGCCACTATCAGTCTATAAGGAACAAATGCTGGAGAGGGTGTGGAGAAAAGGGAATGTCCTGTAGTGTTGGCGGGAATGTAAATTGGTGTAGCCACCATAGAGGACAGCGTGGAGGTTCCTTTAAAAACAGAGCTACCATATGATCCAGGAATCCTCTTCCTGGAAAGGTATGCAGAGAAAACTGTAATTCAAAGATACACGCAACCCCAGTGTTCACAGCAGCACTATTTACAACAGCCAAGACAGAGACGCAACCTAAATGTCCAAAAACAGACAAACGGATAAAGCCAGGGAACATACACACAGTGGAATATGACTCAGCCATAAAAAGAATGAAATAATGCCACTGCATGCAGCAACATGGATGGACCCAGACTGCTATACTAAACCAAGTTAGAAAGACAAATATGCTATCACTTCTAAGTAGAATCTATAATATGACGCAAACGAACTTACCTGTGAAATTGAGACTCAGAGACGCGGAAGAGACTCGTGGTTTCCAAACCGGAGGGCAGGTGGGAGGGACAGTGTGGGAGTCTGGGCTTAGTAGATGCAAGCTATTATATACAGAATGGATGAACAAGATCCTATTTATTGTACAGCACAGGGAACTATACTCACTGTTCGGTATAAACCATAATGGAAAAAATATTAAAAAGAATCTATGTATATATATATGTGTGTATATATAATGGAATCACTCTGCTATACAACAGAAATTAATACATTGTAAATGAACTATACCTCAATAAAATAAATTTTTTAAAAAAGGCTATAGCAGACATGTCAAACACAAAAATGAAAAAAGTAAGGTTTCTTTCAAAGAACAAGCCAGTCCATAAAATTGATTCATAAGTGCCTGAATAACATAGAAGTCCAATCAATACCAGTGATGAGCTGAGGTAAGTAGCAAATGGATCCCTTCTCTTTTTTTTGAAAAGGGGAAAAGCAAAGTAAGGGGTACCAGAATGATTTAACTCAATGATTAAAGAAAGTGAAAATGTGTAATTAACTAACAAGTCCAATGTAGAGACCAAAATAAGTAATTCCAGTTATAAACAGTTCTCTCAGGTTTTACATTTATAAATTAACTGCTGCTGCTGCTAAGTTGCTTCAGTCGTTTCTGATTCTGTGCGACCCCATAGACGGCAGCCCACCAGGCTCCCCTGTCCCTGGGATTCTCCAGGCAAAAACACTGGAGTGCGTTGCCATTTCCTTCCCCAATGCATGAAAGTGAAAAGTGAAAGGGAAGTCGCTCAGTCGTGTCTGACTCCTAGCGACCCCATGGACTGCAGCCCACCAGGCCCCTTCGTCCACGGGATTTTCCAGGCAAGAGTACTGGAGTGGGGTGCCATTGCCTTCTTTGATAAATTAACTGGTCAACCACAATTTCATTTTCTTTGATTCTGCAGTCCCACTAATCTTAGAAATCCAAGCCTAAATGCAATGTATAATCAAATAACTTTCCTTCCTTGGTTTTTAAATGATTAAAAATGGCTAATTCCTAAATAAAATATCAATAAAACACCTTTATGTTCTTTTATCTTCTTTGTTATTCACATCTCATTCTAGAGAGCTGTTCTAGAGAGATCTGGCAATGAAGACACTGCAGAAAATATCATTTACAGTAAACTTTATTTTAATTGATTTTATTTAACATAATTTCAAAGTAGGTCTGTGCTCTAAGATAAGCAAAAGAATAGATATCCTAAACCTCATTAAGAGATCCTTTTCACACTGTTCCTTGAGCAGCACATGGGGCTTGGAGGGCCCCAATGGTGACAGCCTAACATTCTATCTCTGGAGATGTTACATAGAGATACACAAAGAACAGATAACACTGAAATACAAGAATCAAACTGTATGATGGTGCCACCGGAAGAAACTCTTGTGTTACACTGTACCCATCTCTTTAGGGCTGTAATAATAACGACCAACTTTTTATCTCTGCAAAGTTCAGTGGTGTTTTTTGGTCTGTTTTTAAGAAAAATGTCAGAATACAGGAAAATGCTATACTTGTTTATCTTAATACATGAAAAAGAGTAGAAGTTTTAAAAATTCTTCATGAGTCCAAGCTGGGCCATGACTATTACTGATGGGGTTTACCCAAGGCACTGATTCCAAGTTTGACGACCATCAGCAAACTGTTCAAAGGAAACACATTAAAAAAAAATCAAGTCAAGAACAGCACAGGCATGCGACTACTTTTAAGGGACTAGGACTCAGCAGGTTCCCTACAAGTGCGTGCTGACGTGGTGCCAAGGCAGAGCCAGCGGAGATGGACTACGACCCTTGGAGCCGCCAAAAGAACATGCCAAGGGCAGTTCTGCGCCAGGCTTTGAAATCATACACGGGAGTCAAAGTTCCTAATTGAGCTGCCAGCACTTCAAGAACGAGAAACAAGGCTGCAGAGCCCTCGGGCTCCCCCGCCACAGAGGTCGGCAACGCAGACCTCCAGCCTGCCAGCTGACATGGCTCTTGACCTTGGTCTACACCAAGTGTAAGACTTTACTCCTGACAACATCCTGACTATGATCAAAGTGAGTAAGCGTCTTCCAAAGCAGAGTTTAAAAATTCTATCCTCAGGTTATCTTTATTAAAGACTGCATTTTAAGATCAACCTGGTTTGGATTTTACAATCAAAGTTAATTACAAAACAGGATTCAATCCAGAATTTCCTTTTAGTGAAATTTTCAGTAATAAAGGACACCAATACAGCTGAGATATGTACGGACCCCAAGCTGCAAATCACAGCAGCGGGTGCAGTCAGGGCTTCGCAGTGAAACCACCTCTCCCCTACAGAGAGGAACTAAGCGGGACCAGAGCTCGGATGTGAGAGCAAAACCATTTCAGAAGTGAATGAGTATCCTCATCTCATTAGGGCATGAAATCAACTGTTTTTGCAGTCCTTCCTATTTGTGGATAAACTCAATCATCTCAGGTGATGCTCAGCATCAGGGACACTGAAACAAGGACCCCTGTGAATGTCTACAGCACTTGGGACACTGAACTAAAGCTAGCAACAGAGCAGAGAGTACCTGGCACCTGCAATCAGGCCTGCAGGCATGAATTTTCTAGAGTTGTAGAATCTCATCCCCATGATGCCGGCCAAGGTTCCAGATGTGACTGGTGGAAAGATAAGGAAGAGTCAAAGATCACTACATCTTACAGGCAAAAGGACGGGGAAGTGGCTCACTTCCCACCCACC
Source organism: Neotragus moschatus (assembly GCA_006410615.1). Classification (NCBI taxonomy): domain Eukaryota; kingdom Metazoa; phylum Chordata; class Mammalia; order Artiodactyla; family Bovidae; genus Neotragus; species Neotragus moschatus. The sequence continues at coordinate 1,268,716 of SJYA01002940.1, read as the reverse complement.
TTTCAAAGGCTCAGACCCGAACTCATAACCCTTCTCCCCCGAGGTGGGGACCTCCACGCCGTCCACATTTAATGGGACCAAGTATTAACACCAACACTGGGATCAGAGGCTCTCAGAGTCTGAGCCCAGCCCACCTCAGCCTCAGCTCCTACCACTCTTCAGCCCTGACTCTCGTTCTCTCCTACGCTGCTGTGGGGGTTTTTGTCCCCTACTCGCTGCCGATGCTGATTGCCCTGTACGCTCTCAGGCTCTTCCCTCTCCATGTTTTATTAATTCCCACCACCTGGCCCGCAGCAGGTGCCAGGGATACAACCGTCATCACAGAGATCTCTGCCCCAACAGCGCTTCCAGCTTGATGCGGCCGACTTGAAAGAGCCACACACAACAAAATTTAAAAGTACAACCTATGCTGTCGTTTGAGTCATGAAGTCGTGTCCAACTCAAATTTTGAGACCCTCATGGACTGTAGCCCACCAGGCTCCCTTGTCCATGGGATTTCCCAGGCAAGAATACTGGAGCGGGTTGCCTCCAGGGGATCTTCCCGACCCAGGGANGATTTTCCAGTGGTCATGTATGGATGTGAGAGTTGGACTATAAAGAAAGCTAAGTGCCGAAGAATTGATGCTTTTGAACTGTGGTGTTGGAGAAGACTCTTGAGAGTCCCTTGGACTGCAAGGAGATCCAACCAGTCCATCCTAAAGATCAGTCCTGGGTGTTCACTGGTAGGACCGATGTTGAAGCTGAAACTCCAATACTTTGGCCACCTGATGCAAAGAGCTGACTCATTGGAAAAAAAGATTGAGGGCAGGAGAAGGGGATTACAGAGGATGAGATGGTTGGATGGCATCACTGACTCAATGGACTTGGGTTTGGGTGGACTCCGGGAGTCGGTGATGGACAGGGAGGCCTGGCATGCTGCGGATCATGGGGTCGCAAAGAAGTCGGACACAACTGAGCAACTGAACTGAAACCACAGAGATTTAATTACGTACAGTCCTCGGCCCTGGTAGAGCCGTTTTCTGAAATAAGATACAAATAAGTAAGACATAGTTATTACTACCTTTGTTAGATTAACTAAAACCTACAGCCATACCACCCTGAATGCGCCCGATCTCATCTAATGATGGAAGCTAAGCAGGGTCGGGCCTGGTTCGTACTTGGATGGGAGATTAGCCAAGTGTTTTTGTTTTTTTTTTTTTTGATGGGCTGGAAGATTTAAAATAAAGGAAATGTCATTTTCCTGTCTTAACAGTTCCTTGTCATCGACTGGAAACAGAACAGTTTAGTCAAGTGTGGCAGCCTCTCTAACCTTCTGTTTGGAGCCCTGAACTTCAGCATATGCATCATACAGATGCATTTTATTTATCTGCAGCCTTTAAGCTTGTCCTAACATCCTTCCTGGTGTGAGTGTGTTTTTATGCCGTTTGCTATCAAAATGAACAAAATCCTCATTAAAATTACTAGAACCACTTGAAGACGCCAAAGTAATGCAAGTTTTCCATTCTTCCCCCACTTAAATAGGAAATCTGAAAAATAAACCCTTTATCCACTTTTCGTAAGAAATGTGTTCAGGATTTTATATCATTTTAAGCCACAATATTTTGAGAAAGATCTTTATTTGCTTTACACAGCAGGAAAACTTGGACATTGTAGGTTGCACGTGTGTGGGCTCTGTCATTATGTCATGTCCAACTCGTTTGTGAGCCCTCTGGACTGTGGTCCACCAGGCTCCTCCGTCCATGGGATTTCCCAGGCAAGAATACTGCAGTGAATTGCCATTTCATTCGCCAGGGGATCTTCCCAACCCAGGGATCAAACCTCTGTCTCCTGCACTGGCAGACGGATTCTTTACCACTGAGCCACCTGGGAAGCCCGTATTATACATTAACATACTATACATCACCATGATACATAATTAATATTGCCTTTCAGAAAGTTTTACCACGGTTTTTTTAAAAAAAACCTGAAAGTGATTTTTAAGCTGCATGTTTTCTTCAAAAGAAGAAATTCCAAGCTTTTACTTAGGAAAAAAAAGTATATTTGAAAAAAACTTCCTGCGAGGAAAAATCTAGATTCACTGCAGCATTCGTGTTTTCTTCTTTTTTCTCTTTTTTTCCGACATTTCCACTGTTTTTCTCTTCTTGGCTGATGCCAGGCTGTTTGCCCTTATTGGCTTATTACTGTCACCAGTTAAACTACACTTCTCTGCGTCTGGTGTTGGCTGCTTTTCCTCCTCCTGGACTGCATGGCCAGACTCCTCTTCGTTGCGTCTGGACTGTTCTTTACTTACTAAAACACAAGAGACAGTGTGTTTAAAGGCTGTTTTACTCTCTAAAGTAAAATAAGTTGGCAATAAAATGAAGTTATCTGGCACTCCTTCACCTCTAGAGATAGCTTAAAATTTTTAAAAGATCGGTTTCACTTACCAGGAGCAGGCTCGGCGGCAGCAGGCGGGCTTTCTTTTTTGTCTGTCCTTCTGTCCAGCCACACCCCGAGACACGTCAGCCTGGCGTTCGTGTTTATTTCACACAATAGAGATGGGGAAACTTTCTATAATGTGAGAAAGAAAATGTGAGATAACATAAAGGAATTTTAAATAATTTTGTTTCCGTGATCAAGTTACCTTAATTAAAAACTTACACAGCATTTTCTTGAGTATAAAAGGAATGCTAAATACTTGGGACCTTGACTCGTGATTGGTTTGACTATGTCCACCAATTTCTAAGAAGCACTTCACTAAGGAAAGGCGCTGTTTGATATTGTTCAGTTCCAGGTTTTAACAAAGAACCTTGCAGAAACTAGGTACTTAACAAACGACACTCAGAGACTGTTTTGTGAGAGAATAAACCAAGACTCTATAAGAGGGGAGACTACCAGAGAATTTAAATGGGTGATTATCTGCTTCAAAACCATTGTTAATTCTACAACTGATAGCAAGTTCCCCATTATTTTTCTAGCAACAGCAGGATTTTTATCTAACAAGGTTATAGAGAAGATCATCGATACACAGAAGAGAAAAATATGCTGTTTCTCTGACTGAATGAGCAGGTGTTCTGGGATCTAGCCAGCTCAGACTCACCAATACCAACCCCCGGGGCAGCACTATGGAACCCTAATTTTAAAACCATGAATATCAATCATGCCTTGAAGAGATTTTAAACATGTAGAAGATCTGTGCCCAATGAACCTTTAAGAAAATCCACCTCACTGAACTCAGTCATGCTGACAGTAAGACCTGTATCTGACTTGTTTATATTGTGGTGAGACACTGACCTTGTCCTGCCTGAGCTTCCACATTTTGATGAAACCATCGCTCGATGCTGTAACAAGAACATGATGCTCTGGAGTTTCAAAACTGAACATGTCTTTTACCCTAGGACAAAAACAGTGACACCATAAAAGAGATAGTATGATGCTGCTAGAAAACTTCAGGCACAGTCTCTCAACTTTTCCAGGCTTCAGGTGTTTCCAAACTGCTCAACGAACAGTGCCAAAAATTTAACATGCCTCACAATCCCATGAGTTGGTTGAGTCATTTTCAGGGTCTAAATTCCAAGATAGAATTGACTGTCAAACATACCTTAAGAAGGACTTGAAAAGATGATAGACAACTATAAATAATCAGATTATCAGGAATAAAAGGAATTATCAAGAATTAAAGGAAATAAAGATATTCAAACCCCTTCCACCTCAGGAAACTATATTGAGAGACAGACAGAGGTGACTGAGGCCTCTTCCCCTTGTCCTCAGGGACTACCACCCACCTTCCGAGCTACTATCATTTTCCTTCTGGATTATGGAGTAAACTAACTGGCCTCTGGGCTTCCATTTTTGCCCCCTAACAACTTATAAAAAAAAATCAAACCATGCTATTCCCAGGCTCAAAATTCTACAGAGGTAGGTTCGGTTTCAAAACACCACAAGAGGGAGGAAGTGGCTGGGACATAGAAAACCCAACAACTGCAAAGGCTCTTGATATAACACTCAAACTCCTTCCCACAACACGCCAGGCCCGGCACCATCTGGCTCCCTCTGACCCAGTGACAGTCTTCTATCTGTTCCTAAAATACACCAAGCTCTTTCATCCCTCAGGGCCACTGTGCCTGCAATTCTCTCCCTTTTAGAAATAGCTCCTTTATCCCAAAGGTCTCATTCCCTCTTGTCCAGTCATCCCATCCAAATAAGTTACCTGTGTTATTCCCAAATCGTAATACCTATTTCCTTCCTGTTAGGATTACCTGAGTTCTTATTTATCCTATTTGTTACCCCCCAATAAGATAAGAGCCAGGAGAGTGCAAACTCCTGCTGCAGTTTTTCATTATGGATGCTCAGCGAATACATGTTAAACGAACAACAAATATCCATGAAGAGCTATATGGCCTTGAAGAATAGGCTCCCTTCCCCAAAACTAGCCGGGTAGAAACTAGGGCCTGTCTAGTGAGTGCAGTATTGTATTTGTAAAGAGAGATTTCTTAAAGCTAAATTATGATATAGAAAATGAAAACTAAGAGTCGTTTGGGACTTCCTTGGTGGTCCCATGGCTAAGGCTCCACGCTCCCAATGCAGGGGACCCGGATTCGACCTACATCCTACATGCCACAGTGTGCTGCAACTAAGACTCTGTGCAGCCAAATAAATAAGCATTTTTAAAAAATAAATAACCAAGAGCTGTTTGAAACAAAAGAACATGCCAAAAAAACACATCACATAATCACCATTTTACAAAATTACAGCAGAAAAAGCAGGAGCAGTCAGATAGAACTCGGTTGGTTCCCTTCTCCATCACCTAACAGGGTGGTAACCTTGGTCCAATTATTAACCATTGACCCTGAGACTCACATCTGCCTTCAGAGATACAGTGAGTGGTAAGAGGTAACAGAGATCGACGCAAGACAGAGGTCAACATGTCATTTATTTCTCCTGCAGGAAGAGCAGAGTGTAGGAAGGGGCCAGTGGACAGGCAAACAGAGGAAAAAAAAAACAAGAGTGGTTGGGGCAGAGCTAATTTTTTTTTCCCACTCAAGTATGAATTGAGGGTTCCAGGCCGCAAGTGTAACAAAATTATTGAGAAAATAAGTCTGTTGCGCCAATGACCCGTCCTGGTGATGACTTCACCATCTTTGCATCACTATGGCCAAGACAACATTCCCACCATCCTCTTGAAAAAAAAATCAGCTATGTAGATATGTCTATTTCTGTAGTCGTTCACAAAAAAGTCTGCCTTATGAAGCTACTGCATCTATAAGAGATCCTCCACATACGAGCACACAGAGATTAGTGTGTTAAAAAAAAAAGTACCTGTTTTCATGAGCTTTAAACTCAGAGAGGCATGTTAGGGAATCACAGTCAAAAAACCTTACAACCTCTTCATCTCCAGCCACTGCGAGGACAGATTCCTAACAGAGGGAAAAAACCCCACAGATTAACACCCAGAATGTCGTCAACAATTCTGACCATCACCATATACACTCAACTCCCACCGCTGACTTCCGATCACTCACTGAAAGAAACGCAACAGAAGACACTCTCCTCGCATTTGTGATGGTGCCACTGACGGACGCAGTGTCGAGCTGATAGACATCTATTCTGTTCAGTATGACAACGACGTACTTCTCTCCTTTTGGCGACCATTCCACTATGTGAGCATCTGTAAGTTACAAGAACAAAGCTGTTGTATTTCATAGATAAAAAAAGAAACTGACTGGGGGTCATAAAAAAATAGCAAATATTTACACTGTGCACTTAAACATCCATTATCCCATTCACAGCAAACTTATGATACATATTTTTGTGAGTTAGATTTTAGACAAGGAACTGGTTTGAAGAATCATTAAGGTCATACAGTTAATAGGTGGCAGAGCCACGCCAAAAATCCCAATAGATAGAGGAGGGAAAAAAAGTGACCTAAGGCCTATGCTCTCAGAGAGAGCCACCACCATGTATGGAAATAACTGCAGGTGTGTGGACACGAGAACTTGTGTATATACACATTCACAGCCTATCAAATTTTCAAATACATTCTAAACAAAAACACTCACTTTGGGCTTTCCTGGTGTCTCAGTGGTAAAGAATCCACCCCCCAATCCAGGAGACATGGGTTCGATCCCTGATCTAGGCAGATCCCACATGTCTCGGAGCAACTAAGCCCGTGCACCTCAGTTATTGAGCCCTCGTGCCTTAGAGCATAAGCTCCACAACAAGAGAAGCCCCTCCCATGAGAAGCCCGCACGCCGCAACCAAAGAGCAGCCTCCAGTCGCTGCAACCAGAGAAAAAGCCCTTGTGATGACGAATATCCAGCACAGCCAAAAACGAAATTTAAAAAAAAAATCAAAAAAACTCACTTTGTTTTATGTTTTTTATGAATGCCGATCTTCCTTCCACAAGATTCCATGTTCTGCAAAACAGGAAGCTCATTTACCGCATGATCACTGACTGACCACGTGTAAAGCTAAATTTAATGAAGACACAAATGAACATTTACTACTTGGCCATTCAGAAGAACTACCTTCTTTCTTATGGCAATGCCCGAAATGTTTCTTATCAAGCAAGATTAAAATTCGCTCTGTTCCAACAGTCCTTTCCTCTGCTGAGTTCACTATATTTTCAAAAGGCTTCACTTCCTAAAATACTTCTTTATATAAGACCCCTCTCTCCTCCACAGCTGACGACTGCAATGCAGCATGTGTGTCTGAATTTAGAGCTTTTCATCCCCGCCCCTTTCCTTATGAAAAGGTTCATAAGCGTTCAGCTTTACCCTGGTGTCTGCCAATGGCAGACAGTATAGAAACAGTACCAACACCAACCTCCCTGGCGGCACAGATAGTAAAGAACCTGTGTGCAGTGCAGGAGACTTGGGTTGGGAAGATCCTCTGGAGAAGGGAAAGGCCACCCACTCCAGTATTCCTGCAGGACAGCTACTCCAGGGGGTGGGCTCTTAATTCTGAAGACCAAAGACCACAGCTTAGTAAAGGTGCTCCTGGGCCTTCATGACTCACCTCAGTGTCTTATCTGTACCCACAGACAGGGCCAACTTGCCAGATGGGTGAATGGAAAGGAAGGTCACGTGTCCTCTAAAAGGAAACCGACAGTTAGCCCCCAGCTTGACTGGCACCTGGAGAACACAGAGGGCAGGCGGGACTCACTTGTGAGCTCCGATCGCCTTCAGGCACTCCCATCTCCTTGCATCCCAGACACAGATGAGGCCGTCCTCGGCCCCGCTGATCAAGTGCCTGTTGCCGTGGAACTTCAGGCAAGTGATCGTGCCTGTGGGAAAACCAAGCCCGACATTCTGTTACGTGTACACACGTCTGCAGCTGTAGTGCCAAGCCAGCCACCGACCTCTCGTGACTGAGTGAGTGTGGCTATATTCCAGTAAACCAGCATTTAGAGAATCAGGCCATCAGCCCAGACTTGGCCTGCAGACTGCTGACTCCTCTGGCTGCAAAGTCTAAATATTTATATTTTGTCCTTTTCAGAAGAGAGCATGAATCCCTGGGTCAGTGCTGTCTCTGCAGATATCCGGGTCAATTCTTCACATACCCCTTTATACTGAAAGTCAAAGATCTGTGAGGAATAACTGTGCACACCCCTCCTCTAAAAACCAAGAAGAATATGTGGGCCTATGTACTCCTCACAGTGGGAGACTCTAGCCATGTCTACCCACGTCTTCCTCCTTCTCTGTTGTCTTTATTTCTTATTTTGGAAATGTTGCTTTCCCACATCTTCTACTACTTCTGCCCATGATTCTGCCTGCTACCTGGAAAAGAGCTTATGTACTACCAGCCGTTTGCAAACAGCACTTGTACAAGAAATGAAGGAAATCAAGAATCCTGCTTCATTCATCCCCTATCTAAACTCTTCCCAGGTCAAATCCTTTCTTGAGGTTGAACACCTGTGCAGACCTGGTACCGACCAGACTTGTTCAGCTCATGTCTCCAAGCCCAAGGGACAGAGAAGCCTTCCTTGTACAAACTGGGACTAGGAGACAGAGGAAAAGGAATGCACACTGAAGTCAGCCAAAGCTGAGCTGCTTCTGAAAAGCAAGATACTTGTCAAAGTGGCTAAGGACTATCTCACAGGGCACTTAAGGAGGACACTGATCACTCCAAACTTCTGCTATGAATAGCAGACTCTCGGCTGGTGAGAACCTCTGAAACAGATGAAAGGCAGTATAAAAAATGGGGTATTTGTCTTATCTGCCTTTTGTTGCAGAAAACTACTTTCCTCGGGCAAGTTTTTCCAAACTGAGCACCCGAGTAAGAGGCTCTACTGTCCTAAGTTCTTCCTCCCCCTTCTTCTCCTGGAGCACACGTGAACCCCCTCCCTCTCCGCTGCCTGGCAAAACGCAGTGACAACAGCACATGGTGCCCAACATTAGGGGCTTCCCCTGTGGCTCAGCTGCCAGAGTCCGCCTGCAGTGCGGGAGACCTGGGGTCAATCCCTGGGTTGGGAAGATCCCCTGGAAAAGGGAAAGTTACCTACTCCTGTATTCTGGCCTGGAGAATTCCACGACTACACAGTCCATGGGGTCGCAGACAGCTGGACACGACTGGGCAACTTTCACTTTCACTTCACTGGGGAATAAACCACCTGTTGGGTCTGTCTGCCCCTTGATCCTGCTGCTATCCTGCTCAACTTCACCATCAATGTGAAACCCCAGCCGTGACCAGGGGATCACTCCTCCTGACCTCCTCCACTTCAGTGACCTCCACCTCCTTGCACTCCAGTCCCTCACATGGCTATCCCCTGGAGCTTTTCCACAATAAGTCTCCAGCTGTAAGAATCTATCCCGACTACAACCTCTCACCGTCCCAGCCCTTCCCGGCCTTCCTCCACTCACACTCGCCTGCTTTATGTTCGGAGATCTGCAGATCCTTGACACCCTACTCTCTCTAGGCCAGCAACGTATTCTTTCTCCAAAATCCTTTATTCCCATGTAAATCAATCCTTCTCTCGCACACACCACATAACTTTCCTTTGTCTACAGAACTGTGTGTAAGCCTACTGCAAACAAATGTCCATTGACGGATTCCAACTCCAGCAGGCAGGCTCTCTGCTAGTTCTTGGAGTCTTTCCCGCACTCACGCTGCCAGCACTTTCCTCAGGCCTGCACTGCTCTCTGCCCCCATTCAATCCCGACCTCCTCCACTCAAGGTCCCCTAGGATCTGACCCCACTACCTCTCCAGCCACCACAACCTCCGTGTCGACCTTCTCAGAACACCGAGCGCCTTACACATCCCCAGGCACACGTGGTCACGAAAGCACAGGCTGCAGCTGCAGGCTCAGGTTCTGGTTTCAGCGTTTTGCGACCGTGGGCAGTCCTGTGACACCTCCGAGCCTAGGTATCCTCTTCTCTGAGCCACAGCTGGCCTCTCCTGGCACAGTGCTGGGCACCTGGCCCTCCCCCAGAGGCAGCTTCTTCCGTGACGCTGCCACCGGTGCGCCTCGCATGGCCCGCCCTGCCCTGAGCATCATTTTCTCCATCTTGCCAGTGTCACCTGCCCAACTGACCTCTTCTTATAAAACAGTTCATTTTAATGTCATTTTAAGGAAGCTTTCAGTGAAAACTTGCTTCCTCCTTCTGCCCCACTAGACTGAGTAAAGTACTTCCATTCTGGCCCAACAGACTGTGAATAATGTAAGGATAAAGAACCACATTTTGTCCACTTCTGTATTTCCTAGCACAGAATCTGCTCATATGAGACACTTACATGAATTGTTCAGCTGAAGTCGAACCATAAAGTAATAATGCCTCAACACTGTTATCTGAAAGGACACGATTTTCTTACCATTGTGATGCATAAGCGCCCCGTGGTCGACTTTCTTTTTCATGTCATAAATGTGAATGGTTTCATCTTTGCTCCCAGTGACCACAAAGCGGCTGTTGACAGCCACCGCTGACAAGGAGGCAGTGTGGGCGTGGTGGGTGAAGTCGGCCACAGGAGCCCATCTCTGCTGAAGGGGAAAGCACACGGTCAGTGAGCGCCACAGGCACAGCGCAGCTCCCTACAGAGAGGCAGTAGAGGCTTCACAACCCATGAAAACCGAATGGATTCTATGAACGGAGAAAAGCCAGGACAGAGTCACAGAACTGAATAAAGAAGGGACAGTAAGAAAACGGCCAGGCAACAATGAGCACCATGACTTTAAAAACAGTTACTGAGACTGGACTGGGGACTCAGCAGTGAAGAATCCACCCGCCAATGCAGCAGGTGTGGGTTTAATCCCTGGGTCGGGAAGATCTCCTGGAGGAGTAAATGGCAATCCACTCCAGTGTTCTTGCCTGGGAAATCCAAGGACAGAGGAGCCTGTCAGGCTACAGTCCACAGGGGAACAAAAAGTAAGAAACAACTGAGCACATTTATGGGCGAAGATTGGGCTACAAGGACTTTAAAATCTCATCCAATCCCTTAACTCCTCAGCAGGTTTACTTATCCGTGAGCCTCCATACCATTCATTCGCTCAAATTCCAAATTTTGATTTGAATTTACTCACTCAAACACTGAACGACTATTACGCACTTGGCACCATTTGACACAGTGAACGAAATACAAAGAGCAGTGAACAAGAGAAACAAAAGCACATATTCCAACGGAGTCATTCTGTGGGAGTGACAAGACAGTGTGACATCACACAGAGCAAGTATCTATATAATGACAAGACGGATAAAGAAAAATAAATAGTATCTGCGTTAACACCAATATAAGCTCTGGAGAATGACCAATAATGAGGTCTCAAGACCTCTACGCTTGCCGCGATGTAACTCTCAGATTGAACGCGTGTGATTTGCTCAGTGCAAAGAATGACTGCTGAATACACACACATAGCCCACCCCCCATTAAAGGAGATGCGTCGTGAAGTATCAGCAAAACGAATAAACCAAGGAAGAAATAAACTCACCAAACTTGTTCGAATACACTTAGGAAGTGTTATAAATTAATTCCTAAAAAACGACAGCAAAATAGTCCTTTTGTCAGTCAGGACAGAGCAGTCCTCTTTTGAGTAAAGGTGCAACATTCCTGAGGGGCTGCTGTGGCCATAAATCAGAGAATAACCTTTATCTGTACATCTTACAGAAGGAACATTCATCATCCGGTCTACTGCTTGAATAGCTTTAGAGGCAGTACTAGGTTAATAGTTAAGAGCTTTGAGTGAGAGGGGTTACTAGGCAGTACTAGGTTAATAGTTAAGAGCTTTGAGTTACATGAATATCCATGTAACTATGGCTGACTTGCGGTCTTGTAGGGCAGGATCCAACACAACAATATACAGCAGTCTTCCTCCAATTAAAAAATAAGTTAAAAAAAAAAGAAAGAGCTTCAAGCATCCGAGACAGCTTGAAAGGTGAGTCCCAGGTCAGCCAATTATTAGCTCAGTGGCCTTGAACAAGCAGCTTAACCTATCTCAACTTCTGGATTCTCGTCTGTAGAAGGGGGACGAGTGCATCTGCCTCAGAGGGTTGCTGTGAGGATGACTACGTGTCTGCAACATGGAAAGCACCGTTATTACAAACAATAGCACTATCAGTAGCGTCGTCCTCTGAGTATTCAGAACACGTCACCTTTCAACCAGAGGCAGACGAATAACCAGAGTACACAACAAAATAAACAAAAGCAATTTAACTAAGTTACATACTTCCAATTTTCTGGTTAACTCAAAACCGACACCACAACATCTTCATAATAGAAGTATTCAATAATTTCTAGGAAATTATCTAAAAAATTCCTTTAGAGGGAAAACACAGTACTGGGCTAAAAATTAGATCTTGTTTCTAGTAAGAAATTTCTGAGTATTTCCTAACTACCTGTTTGAGTACTTCCAATTTACTTAACTTTTATATTTCTACACGTAGTAAAATACTTAACATTTTTGGTGGTGTTGAGTCGTGTCAAACTCTTTGCAACCCCGTTATCTGTAACAGGACAAGCTCCACGAGGCTCTGTAGGCAAGAATACTGGAGTGGGTGGCCATTTCCTTCTCCAGCGGATCTTCCTGCACAAGAGACTGAACTCTCTTCCCCTGCACCGGCAGGCGGATTCTCTATCACTGAGCCACCAGAGAAGCCCACAATACTTATCACACTTTGTTGTAACCTTTTCTCTATGTTATTTGCCTTCCTCATCATCTCCCTACGTGGTTAAGCTTTCCAATGCAGAATCCATACCTATGGCTTCTTCGCACCTTCACTGCAGGTAATGGTCCCCACTGGAAGGGCCCAATAATTAACTGGTGTCGTTTTACCAACGAAGCATTTACCTGAATCCAGCGCGAATAGCTTGCTAAAATTCCAGGACAAAAACTCAGGGAAAGAGCGTTCTTTCAACTTATGGGAAAGACTCTTAAATTCATAATCGACGGCTACAGGCCCGTTTGCAGAAACGCAAACTTGCTTTGTGCACCGTAGTCAGAATGTTCACTACAAAAGCCACATATCACGTCTTACTAAATGCCTTCTCCATGCTTCAAAAGGCTAAGTATATTATAGGTATATATGCTAAATATATTCTATATGTATACTCTAAGTATACTCTAAATCTCTTGATTTCGTTTATCGATGAACCCCTAACACAGCAGACAGTGTGTTCCTCTGAGGTGCTGTTTACCTAGGCCGCTGGGAACCAAGCCTGATGCCCCGCCGCGCCACCACCCGCGGTCCCTGCATGCGCAGGCTCTCACCTCGCAGTGGCCGTCCGCCTCGGGCTCAGGGTGTACAGCGAATCCAAAAAGGACTTGCTCGTAGCATCCAGCAACCACCTCCATCCAGCNCCCAGGGATCTAACCCAGGTCTCCCGCAGTACAGGCGGATTCTTTACCAGGCGAACCACAAAGGAAATCCAAGAATACTGCAGTCGGTAGCCTTTCCCTACTCCAGCGGATCTTCCCGACCCAGGGATCGAATCCGGCTCTCCCGGCAGGCAGATTCTTTACTGTCTTGAGCCGCAATGAAAGCAAAGATAGTCCTAGTTTAGATTTGAGATTTTTGTGAGATACAAAGATTCAGAGATTTGTAAGAAAGGACAGCTTCGTACAGACTTCCAACAGAGTAAATATTGGAGCGTAAAATGAGTCTCCTAAGCTCCCTACCGGTGAATATGACTATGGGAGGTTGAAACATACATTGCTGTCGACTTTTCAACATCCCCGCCACCCCCACCTCCCCTTTTAGACTGCAGTACAGGCCTATCGCGCTTAGGCTCTTGTCTCTGAGGACATTTGTTCACCGATGTTCTGAATCGTTAGCACGTGTTTAACTCAGATTTGTTTTAATCGATGCTGGTTTGGGTCTTGTAGAAATGAGGTCATTTTGGTTGTCATTTCAGCACAAGGAAAGCCTTCTGTGCGCTTTGGCGGCTGTACATGTTGGGACTCCTCAGGCACTGAGATACTGAAGTCCAGCTCATTCTCAGTCACTTGAAAACTGTTCACTGTTGGACAGTACAGGCACAGGTGAGAAAGATTGCAGGTTCATTTCCAGACCCTCCACACACAATCTTTTCTTTCCCAATGTTAGGTTTATATTAGACTGCACTCTGTTGTAGTGTGCAATCCCATTAAGTCTTGGGCTTCCCTGGTAGCTCAGTTGGTAAAGAACCCTCCTGCAGTGCGGGAGAACCAGGCTCAATACCTGGGTGGGGAAAATCCTCTAGAGAAGGGAACAGCCACCCACTCCCGTATTCGGACCTGGAGAATTACGTGGACAGCCCATGAGGTCTCAAAAAGTGGGACATGACTGAGCCACTTGACTTTCACCATTATGTCTAAGAAAGGCATAGTCTTTAATTGAAAAATACTTTATTGCTAAAAAGTCCCAACTATCATTTGAGGCTTCAACAAGTCTTAGTAGTAACATCAGAGATCATTGATCACCGTACAAAATAGACTAATAATGATAAAGTCTGAAATATTCTAAGACTTACCAGAATATGACAGAAAGACGCAAAGGAATCAAATGTTGTTGGGAAAATGGTGCTGATAGACTTGCTCCATGCAGGGTTGCCATAGACTTTGATTTGTGTTTTTTAAAAAAGCTGAGTCTATAAAGGACAATAAATTGAAGTACCAAAAAAAAGGAGATACAGCTGTAATACCTTCACTTTGCTAGTTATGTTATTATGTCACAAATTGTTTTACATTTTAAATTCTTGTATCTTACCTGTTCTTCTGGTGGCTCTTCTGTCAAAGAGCCACTAAATCAGAGGAGTGTGAATTGCTGTAGGGGTGTCCCCTGGGCATGGGACGAAGTAAGGAGGACATTTCTTGAAGTCTAATTTTCTTTTTAAATATATGACTCTTTGCATATCTTTATTTAGGGGGAAGTCATAATCTCTCATGCAAAAAGAAAAGAAACACTGAATAAAATTGTTTCAAAATCATGTGCTCTTTGTATTTTGTTGCTTCAGGAATCCCCCTGGTGCCCCGCCTCATTATTCCAGTGAAATTTCAAATGCTGTTTGTAGAGAATTAGCATTCATTTGAAATTTTTAACATCTCATGATAGCAGGGTAATTATCATAGTCAGCATCTTTTACTATGCTTGCCAGTTACAATCTGGTACATGAACTGTCACACTTTTACCTGCTTAAGTATCTGTCACATNCCAGTGAAATTTCAAATGCTGTTTGTAGAGAATTAGCATTCATTTGAAATTTTTAACATCTCATGATAGCAGGGTAATTATCATAGTCAGCATCTTTTACTATGCTTGCCAGTTACAATCTGGTACATGAACTGTCACACTTTTACCTGCTTAAGTATCTGTCACATTTTATTTTTAAGTTTTACTGGAGAGAAGTACAGTAAAGTCACATTTTAGAGAAGAGCCTTGTGGCTTAAGAAAGTCTTTTGCTCCAACCAGGAGATGTTTAGAATAGTGTGAAAACCACACTGCACGCAACATAAGCATAAAATGGTTTCTCCTCCTCTTATTTTTTTAATTGTAAAAAGTTAGTGGAGCCAGGCATAGAGCTTAGAAGACCTTAGAGGATCTGGTCCTGGGGCTTCTAATGTGGGAGAATTGATGGGTAAGTTTTGGGGCTTGTGAATGCCCTGAAATTATACACAAAATTGTATACGTTTACGGAAGACAGCATTCATAGGATTTCATCACATTTTCAAAAAGCTGGTCTGAGGATATAAATGGAGAAGTAGGTCGAAAACTCTCAAAACCACACAGCTCGGTAGCAGTAGACCCTGGTGTTGCTGCTGCTTTTCACTTCTCCTCGGGCTCCAGTGTTGTCCCTTAATGAAGAAGAAAAGTGGTTTTTCTCTGTCTAAAAAACACACAATGCAATATACATCTGCTCAGATGGATTCAAACAGCATACTTGCTGCCAAGCCTCCTGTTCTCTTTCCAAATAGAGGGTGGAAAAAGCCATTCAATCTCATTCTCAGAAAGCTGCAATTGCCAAGAAACCACCATCCCTTCCACAATAGGGCTTAACTCTAAAGTACAACTGGGTTTCTAGTTTTACATTTATATTATTGATAGAAAAGCTTTTTGTGCTTGAGCCAGGCATGGATTTATTCATTCAACCAGTGTTTAGTAAGCACTTGGTTTGTTTGGTTTGCTAAAGGAAAAAAGCCGGTCTTCGTTTTGTGGGGTGGGTGAGGGTGGTTAGAAGGTCGATATACTGAGCTAAAAGCAGGGTACAGTGGAGAGAAATTGGCCTTGTTGGAAATCTCACGTGAGTCTAATGCTGCTGCTCTGTTACCCTCCTTTCACGGTGTCATAGGTGGCAAGTCTGCTAAATTTGAGGACTACAGAGATTGTGTGTGCTTGTATTCCCAGAGGACTTTGATCTCTGCGTGTAGAGCTCAGGGAGACAGAAAGTGGGCTACTTGCCCTAGACCCAGAGCTGAAAGAAATTTGTTGAACTATGGGAGGTTTGCGTTTGAGACTGTTAGAGATCAAAGCAATATTTGTCACCATCTTCTAAAATTCTGCCTGAATGTCTATCTTCATCTTCGGAGTCTTGCTCATAGCGTCTGGCCCCTGCCATCTTCCTGGGTGGGGGCAACATGCCTTATAGACTTCCTCGCAAATCCCAGCCTTCTTCCCACCATATCACGCAGGGTCAGCTCCCGCATTCCTTTCCCACTACAACTCCATCTCTCACTCACAGCCAAAATTCTCATTGTCTTCCTTAAGAAGTCCAAAATAAGAGAAGGAAAAAAGATAATGCTTTTCTGAAAGAATCTTAACTGATAACATGAAGTTTGATTTCTAAGCTGCTACAATATTTAAGAATTGTTTTTCTAAAAAATACAGTAAACTGTGAATACAGGGAAAAAAAAAAAAAAGAAGCAGGCTCACAGATAACAGAACAAACCAGTGTTACCAGTGTGTGTTGGGTGGGGTTGGGGGCCAGGGGATATACAAACTGTTGGGTGTAAGACTGGCTCAAGGATGTATTGTACAACATGGAATATAGCTGTAATAGCTGTTAATGGAAAGTAGCCTTCAAAATGGTATAAAAAATTCTAGGGAATTACTATTTTTTAATGTTTCTTTCAATTTTCCTCTCCTCGCCGCCAGTTCTAGTGAACTATGCCATTGCTGCTCCTCTGCCCTGCTCAGCTGTATCTGAATCTTTGCAGCCCCGTGGACTGTAGCCCCCCAGGCTCCTCCATCCGTGCGATTCTCCAGGCAAGAATACTGGAGTGAGTAGCTGTCAGGAAGCATTTAACTGGAGGCTTCCTGTGTGCTGTTTTGGATCTGTCAGGAATTCTCCGTTCCTTATTAATTCCTGAATATTCAGGAATTGAGAGGCAAGCCTATCCCGGGGCTGAGGAATCCAGGCATTTCCTTCGTTAGTTTTTCTATACGGTGATAAGTACCCTCTTCCTTTTTATGAACCATAAGGTAAAAGGGATTATTTACAACTCTCTCTCTTTAATATGGATCGTCTATGTTTCGTAAGTCTGGAATTTTTATCTTTGCTGAGAATAACTACAGTATATATGCCCACACCATGTTGATTAAAACACCTTTGCTCCATCAGAGCTTTGGTCCCCGTGTCTCACTCACGCTCGCTCGCTCTTTCTCTCTCTCTCAGGCTATTTCTTTGGAGCACAGAGGCTCTCTGAGTTCACTTTCCTGCCGAGGCTTCTAAGACCCTCTGCGCCTTTACCCCATCGAGAGGGTGCCTGAGGCCTCCATGAACAGAGCAAGCCCCGTGTCGGGACTATTGGCTTTCTGCGTAAACCAAGGAATATCAGCCTCTTTCTCTCTCCTTTACTTTCTTATTGGTTGACTTTGGACCACCAGGTTCTGGTCCATTAAAGGACCTCAACAGGTAGCCATTTCCTTCTCCAGGGGATCTTCCCAACCCAGGGATTGAACCCATATCTTGGTCATTACAGGCAGACTCTTTAGCCCTGGGCCATCATGGAAGCCCCAAGAATTATTTTTAATTTCATGTAATTTACAACAGTGACTTAAGAGATTTCTTAAGACAAAGGCTTTTGGAGGCAGGTTGGTCCAGTGCTGGTACAGGGAGTCTCCAGTCATCAGGGACCCTGACCTGTTTGCTCTTTAAGATCCTGTGTTTGGTTGTGTAACTTCCCCTTTGATATTACCTCATAGGCCAGCTCTCCACCTGTGAGAAGGACAGAAAACGATAGCAAAAAACACCTTCCAGCTAAAAAGACTCCCTCTGCCCACGAAGCTTTCCTCAACCCCCTTGTGATAGTGCTGCTGCTGCTAAGTCACTATTTACATCTTATTGGCACCCCACTCCAGTACTCTTGCCTGGAAAATCCCATGGATGGAGGAGCCTGGTAGGCTGCAGTCCATGGGGTTGCTAGAGTCGGACACGACTGAGCGACTTCACTTTCCCTTTTCACTTTCATGCATTGGAGAAGGAAATGGCAACCCACTCCAGTGTTCTTGCCTGGAGAATCCCAGGGATGGGGGAGCCTGGTGGGCTGCTGTCTCTGGAGTCGCACGGAGTCGCACAGATTCGGACACGACTGAAGCGACTTAGCAGCAGCAGCAGCAGCTCAACTTTGGCCACCTGGCCACAAGGCACATTGCTACTTCCAAATAAAATCTAGATTCTATTATTAAGGAAGAAAAGGAAACTGGATATCGGGTGGCCCCTAAATGTGTGTGCACAGCTGCTAGTCAATAACATCTCCCTTGAACACACAGGGAAATCAAATCACTGGAGTGTAAGTCCCACTGTGGCACCGATGCCAGGCACCTGCGCTGTGTATGGGAGGGGCTCGGTAAACGATGGGTGAATGGTTGAATGACTAGAATTCGTCATGAGGATTATTTTTCACATTACAGGTAAATGGAAACTACATTAAACATTTGAATGGGGCTTCCCAGGTGGCCCTAGTGGTAAAGAACCCACCTGCCAGTGCAGGAGACATAACAGACGTGGGTTCAGTCCTGGGTCAGGAAGATCCCCTGGAGGAAGGCATGGCAATGCTTTCCGGTTTTGCCTGGAGAATTCCATGGACAGAGGAGCCTGGTGGGCTACAGCCCAGAGGGTCACAAAAAGAGTCAGACACAACTGAAGCCATCTGAGCATGCACACAAGCATTTGAATAGTGGACTAGTTATTAACAAGCTACAAGGAAATGGCCAGGCCCTATGTGGCCCTGTTTAGACTCAAAAGTTATTTTCTTAAGTTTTGACATTTTGTGTAGACTTGCTGCTCAAAGTGCCTGGAAACTTGGCAGAACCTCAGGCTCCCCTCCAGATGGAATTCAAACCCACATTGTAAAGACGCTCAGGTAATTTGAATGGGGCTTAAAGTTTAGGAAGCAGTTTGTTGTGCTTTAAAAAAAAATACTAATTTACAGAGATATTTCTTTGAAAATTGTTCCATACTTGCATTAAGGTATAGGGGTGTGTGTGTGTGTGTGTGAGAGAGAGAGAGAGAGTGAGATAGCACCACTTCTGTGGTTAGGGTGTGTGTGTGTGTGTGTGTGTGTGTGTGTGAGCACTTCTTCCCACCAGCTGGTCAGGGGCTATGAGTGTATGTGTTGGTTAGGGGGTGTGTGTGTGTGAGATAGCACTCCTGTGGTTGGGGGGCTGGTGTGTGAGAGAGAGAGCACTTCTTTCCGCCAGCTGGTTAGGGTGCTGATTTCAGCCTGCAGTGGGCGTGTAAAGGAAAGTCCACTGGACTCTGATTCCAGTGGTCATTCTTTGCGGGTAACTGAGGAGAGAAACAGCAAGTTTCTTTGTCTTAAGGTTTTCTTTGTCTTTGTCTTAAGTCTTTCTTTGTCTTTGTCTTAAGCTTTTAATGATTAAAAGCGGCTCCCTTACACACTATTGTGGGGGCACTGGAGACTTCTGTGGGCTTCGCAGTTGCCCACCACACACTCCCTTTCTGCCCCTCCCTCCCCACCTCCCCTTTCTGACGGTTTCCGGGCTCTGACAGTTAGGGGAGGAGGGGGCAGCTCAAAGCCCACCCCACGGTTTGCAGGGGCTCCTCCAGGTGACTCCAATATACTCCTGCCCTTCTGCACCCACTCCTCAACCACCTGGAAGTTAAGGAATTAATCAGCTGGCAGGAATGATCACTGCAGGTATTTCTGAGGCAGCTGGAAGTGCTGTTTGTGGGCTTGAGAGGGTTTAGACCAGGGGCTGGGATCGTTGATGCGGGGGTTAAAACTGGATTCCTAGTCATTTTATCAAGGGTCTGGATAAATGGCTGGACAGGAGAGTTTTGCAGGTTTGGGCTCAACTCAACAGGATACTTATTACTGGTATTGGCAAAGGTGCGCCGATTTGTCCTGTTCTGAATGGAAAGGCTGATAGTGTTCTGTTTCGTAACAGTTTGGCAGCTGACAAACTACCACTTTGAAAATAGGCGTTCTTAGTGAAAGCGGACACCCTCCTTGGAGAAAGCAGCAGCGAGTCCCGGGGCTTTGAGCGATTCTGCCTTGGCTGTTGGTGACCTACCCCTCTTCTCCCTGCTGCTCTTAGAGTGAAGCCAGACTTCCCATCCTGCCAGCCTCACCCCTTCGGCAGCCGGTACGAGCAGCAGCAGGGCGGTTACCCTCCTGGCTACAGCTCTGGCTGCGGGACGGGTGGAAGTGGACCCAACCTTTATTCTGCCTATGAGATCTCCGGACACCCCGCTGAGACTTCGCTTCTGCCCAAGGTATCTCTCCCTGACATAGATACTGTGTTGGGCGCGTGTCCGGTATGAGGACGTCTCTTTCCTTTCTCCGTGCCCTGGAGAAGTCCCCTCGAATTTCCCTCAGCCCTGGACTCTGCCCCCTAATATGTGTGTGTGCTGTGCTTAGTCACTCAGTCGTGTCTGACTCTTTCTGGACCCCGTGGACTGTAGCCCGCCAGGCCCCTCTGTCCGTGGGATTCTCCGGGCAAGAATACTGGAGTGGTAGTCATTCCTGTCTCCAGGGGATCTTCCCGACCCAGGTGTCCTGCATAGTGGGCAGATTCTGTACTGCTGAGCCACCGGTGCCTGTAAAGAGGAATGGTAATAACTCACACTGCCCCTGGAGAGCCCATGGAGTCTGGAGTAAGATCTATTTGGGGGGTGCTTCTGGAATTTACGTCCTTCCTTACCTGAGAAGATGATGGATTGGTTTGCTTTTCTGTAGCCTGTGCGTTTCCTCAGCAGCTACCGTCTGGTCCTTAGCTGAGCCACGGGGTTGGGATGGGATTGGAAGGCCACAAGGGCTATGTGCCCATGGAGACTGTGCAGATTGTCACCTGGAAGGAAGGGCAGAGCTCCAGGTGCAGGTTTAGGTGCAGGGATTGTGGAGTCTGACGCCAGGGTCCCTGCGGTCTGGTTCCTTCCCCCCAGACCCCAGGGGGCCACTCAGATCCCTGAAACTTCAGAGAAGGCAGGCGCCTTTGACCAGTGCTCCTCCCGTGTGAATTTTCTTCTATGGGCTCAGCTCACCTGTTGCATAATTGTAGTATTTTGTTATTTAAAGGGTCTTTTAATCAAAATTCAAAATAAAATTCGATCAAAAGGGATTTTAGTGTTGTAGATATTATTTTTGAGAGCTAAATTCTTCCAGGAAAGTGTGTCAATAACAACCCTTTAAGTACAAAAAAATTTTAACATACTGATTTTCATTGTAGGAAACCACATCTCTAGCTGAAAACCAAGATGAAGATTCACTAGAAGGTAACAGAAGCCTTATGTTTAGTTGAAAACAAAACTAACCCTTTTTCCAGGTCCCTCATTCACTGAGCTGGCTATAAACGGAGAGATCCTACCAGAAAGTTCCAATATAGGTCTCCCTCCCTCGGTTTCTGAATTGTTATAAACCGTTTCTTCGTTTCTATCAGTCTGCTAACTGCACAGATAAAGCAGCATGTTTAGTTTTCAGAGCCCTGTCTTAGGGATCTGGTCCTGGCTCAGTCCTTGGGGTCACATCTACCCAGGTCCTCAAGCTAGAAACTCAAGACTCGCCTCCCACCCTTCCTCTCTCTTCTCCTCCAAGTTGACTGCGGTTCTGAGTACTGTCCATCCGTCTCCAAATCATCTCTGAATTCTGTCCATTTCCTCCGTCTCTCCCGCCATCTGCTCACTGAATCCAGCAGCACTGCTTGTAGCTCCAGTTTCTATTTTTAAAGTCTTATCGAAAGGAAACACGCAATTTACAAAACTAACGTTAAACATCTGCACTGTTTCCTGCTGATGTTTTCTAAAAGCTCTAGTTTTAAGCCATTCCTACTACGTGTCCTGTAAAACTCTATTTTTCCCCTGTGTGTGTGATTGGCTTCTGCAGGTCCAAGTCTCCACTTGAATATCGAGGAGCTCAACAAAGAGTTTATGGTGAAAAGTGAAGAGCTCTACCAGTCTCTCATGAACTGCCACTGGCAGCCTCTCGATGCCGTGCACTCTGAAATCCCAGACAAGAACCCCCGAGAGCAAGACGCTCATCAGGCTCCCCAGCTATCTTATTCATTGTGTCTTGTTTTTGTTTGAAAAAAGTTCTCCCAGGAAGGCACTGGATTGTGTATATAAATACAGATTCTTATAAATACAGATTCTTGAGAGAATGTAATGCTAATAAACTTTACCAGCACGTTCATTTCTGGAAGTGTGTTGTATTGTGTGGGTACTAGCAGAGGTCACGTCCAGCTTCCTTGGTGACTCTGGGAAAGAATCTACCTGCCAGTGCAGGAGACTCAAGTTCCATCCCTGGGTCAGGAAGACCCCCTGGAGAAGGAAATGGCAACCCACTCCAGCATTCTTGCCTGGAGAGTCCTGTGGACAGAGCAGCCTGGCGGGCTATAGTCCATGGGGGTCACAAAAGAGTTGGACAAGAGTTAGCAACTAAACAGTAACAACAAAGAGAGGGCACAGAACTATCAAGTTAGACCAGGCTGCACTGTAAGGCACTTGAAAATAGGTGTCCTAAAACAGCATTGTAAACCAACTATATTTCAATTGTAAATCAGCTATAAAACAGCATTGTAAGCCAACTATATAAAACTGTATGAAAAAAAGAAGGTAATAGATTCAATATGACCTGGGACTGACCTAAACTGATGGTGGCATTAGCTACTCTGATATATTGAGTGATTACCTGCTTTCTTCTGTTCACACAGTGCAAGCCTTCTTGCCTGCATCTGGTGTAGAAAAATGTAGATTAGAACTAGATGTTTGATCTCCATCGCCAGACCCTCAGGCTCTCTTACAAGAGCACTAGGTGATAGAAGACAGTGGAGCTCACTTGCCACAGTTGAGTCCTCAGCATGGAAAAAGTGTGCTTGACTAAAACAGCCTATCAGCCTTCTGAGACAGAGCACGTGGACCCCCAGTGACACCACTGTGCAGCTTCAACGCATGGGTTGATAAGCGCTTTCACTCTGGGGGTTTACTGTTGCAAAACACTTCCGCCATCATGCCAAGAAACCCACTCAAACCTAAAGGTTAGAGGTCGTGTGGAGGGGAACTGAGGCGCCCCAGGAAACAGCCGACCCACAGCCTCACTCACCTGATATGTTGGACTGTCCACTGACTGTAACCCCGGATTGATCCCAGGAGAGACCAGCAAGGGAGCCCAGCCTCGAGAGTTGATCCTGTTTTACACGCCAGCCAGGAGAATCCCATGCACAGAAGAGCCTGGTGGGCTACAGTCCACGGGGCCACAAAGAGTCAAATATGACTAAGCACACAAAAAGATGACACTATGATTTGACGATGGAGTGAAAAAGACACAAACACAAATCAGCATGGCAAAAAAAATTGAATTTCATGAGTATTTGTCGTTAGAAAAGTGACCACAGATCCATGTTTTCTTGCGTATTTGTTGTCAAGAAATAGCCGGTTTGTTTCACTTACATCCATCTTGCTGCTGCTGCTGCTAAGTCGCTTCAGTTGTGTCTGACTCTGTGTGACCCCATAGACGGCAGCCCACCAGGCTCCTCTGTCCCTGGGATTCTCCAGGCAAGAATACTGGAGTGGGTTGCCATTTCCTTCTCCATCTTACATATAAATAAAAGGAAAATGTGATTTTAAAAAGGTGTCCAGGGGATTCCTGGACAGTCCGGTAATTAGGACTCCATGCTTTCACTGCTAGGGCCTGGGTTCAGTCCCTGGTTAAGGACTAAGATCCTACAAGCCTCGTGGTGCAGCCATAAAAAAATTTTTTTTTAAAGTACAAGGGGCTTCCTTGGTAGCTCAGTGGTAAAGAACCTGCCTGCCAATGCAGAGACATGGGTTCAATCCCTGGTCTGGGAAGATCCCACATACTGCAGACCAGCTAAGCCCATGTGCCCCGACTACTGAGCTTACACACTAGAGCCGCAACTACTGAGGCCTGTGTGCCCTGGAGTCTGTGTCCCATAACAAGTGAAACCACCGCAATGAGAAGCCCACTCACTCCCCGAAACGAGAGAAAAGCCCATGCAGCACAGTCAAAAATAAATAAAATTAAATATACATATATATATATGAAAGAATGAGTAGAAGCTTCCAGCTCAAAAAAAATCCTACATAAACACAGAAATATTTCTTTACCCTCGTGTTGCACTGGTGGAAGCTTCTTAAATGGCATTTGCCTAGATGACCCCCACCCCTTGGAAAATTTTCTTGATTCCATACCCAGATAGGNAAATATACATATATATATATGAAAGAATGAGTAGAAGCTTCCAGCTCAAAAAAAATCCTACATAAACACAGAAATATTTCTTTACCCTCGTGTTGCACTGGTGGAAGCTTCTTAAATGGCATTTGCCTAGATGACCCCCACCCCTTGGAAAATTTTCTTGATTCCATACCCAGATAGGAAAATTTCCATATGTGGTAATCACTACAGCATCAGTAAGTTTCCTAGGCATTCAAATTATTTCCCCACCAGCCTGTCCTGAATTTTAAGTCACACTGTTGCCTTTTGTAGCCATTATCCCCAAAGAATCTGTTAACGACTGCTTTTACTTTTTAAACCATCAATCAGTCTTCCACCGGGTCATCTGATACACAGCCAGCCATGCAGGTGGAAAGCCGAATTCAGACAGTTCCTGCTGGGTCCTTTGTGAAAGCCTCTGTGGAGTGCCAATCGTGGAGTTATCATGCCTCACCTGCTCAGAGATAATGCGTCAAGAACCAGAGTTTCAATCTGTGGCCCTGGCAGTCATCAGTGCTTTCCCTCCTCACTCTTCATGACCCATTACACTTATTTAGTCGGAGCCTAAGGAAATGAATCTAGAGTTTCCCAGCCAGCGATCTGTGATATGCAGGACACGGTTTACTCTTCTACCCCGCTGCTTTCCCCACTGGTTTCTTCATGGACTGGCTGTGGGTTTGCTCTGTTCCCCATTCTTTTCTTTTATCCCATTCCCATACTCTGCTGCTGCTGCTGCTAAGTCGCTTCAGTCGTGTCCAACTCTGTGCAGCCCCATAGATGGCAGCCCACCAGGCTCCCCCGTCCCTGGGATTCTCCAGGCAAGAGTACTGGAGTGGGGTGCCACTGCCTTCTCCATCCCATACTATAGATAAAGAATATACAGACTTGTCCTTTTCTTCTTTTTTTTTTAATTAAAACATTCTTTACGGCTACGCTGGATCTTCGTTGCACTTGGGCTTTCTCTAGTGATGGCCAGTGGGGCTACTCTCCTGTTGCAGAGCACAGGCTCCAGGCACAAGGGCGCCCTTCAGCATGTGGGATCTTCTTGGACCAGAGATCGAAGCTGTGTCCCCTGCACTGGCAGGTGGATTCTTAACCCCTGGACCACCAGGGAAGTCCAGATGTTTCCTTTCCATAGTACAGTCTTCATCAGGAAATGGTGTTTGAGACCAGTCTAGTCCTTTTCCATCATTTGGTTTAACGTGAAGGCACTCCACGTTACTGGGACTCGCCTTACCCATCTGGTCTGTCTGGTAGAAAGGTAAAAGTCACCTGGCTCCAACTCTCAACACACACCCAGCATAGAATTAAAAACCAAACAAAGCTGGTTTTGATCACTGAACTTTGATTTTGTAAGACGTTAACCTTATACGTTGAGTGAAAGGTCTACATGAATTCTCCATACCATTTTGGCAACTTTTCTTTGAAGTCTATAAAGTTTTTTTAAAATAAAACATTTTGGAAAGCCATCAGAAACCTTCCGTTTTGCCTTCAATACAGTTGAGGCCTTGAAGTTCACTGATAATTCACTTTAATGGTATTAAATAGCCTGAAACTCATAAATAATTCACTGTCACTTTGACTCACTTTTTCAGTGATTCATCNTGAGATTCTCCGGAGTTCTAGAGATTCTCTTTCGAATGCTGGCATTATTGCCAAGATTTTCAGAGTGAAAAAGCTTCTCACTTCTTGTCTCTGCACCTGTCTGGTGTACAGTAGACACCCAAGAAACACTTCCTGATGCATTGGATGGATGAACGGGGTAAAGGATAAGTGACAAAGAGGCTCCCCCACAGTTGAAAGCTTTTAAAACTCCAAGCACTCCTACGACCCCACAGGCACTGCACAGTTACCCAGAGAACACTGTGGACTCCTTAAAGGCTCAGGGGATAGAATTTGGTCTCCATTTTGCAGGTAAGATCATTTCGGTGGGGTGAGCATGCCTAGTCGCTTCAGTCATGTCCGACTCTTTGTGACCCCACGGACGGTAGCCCACCAGGCTCCTCTGTCCATGGGCTTTCCCAGGCAAGAATACTTAAGTGGGTAGCCATCTCCTTCTCCATGGGCTCTTCCCGACCCAGGGATTGAATCCGGATCTCCTGTGTCTCCGGCATCACAGGCAGATTCTTTACCACTGAGCCATTGGGGAAGCCCCACTTTGGTGGGGCTGGAGGCAAAAAAGGGAAGTGATTTACCCTGAAATAGTCAAGGCTTGAGGCTACACCCAGGCAACAGCACTTCCCCTCTTGAAATATCTTCATTCTTCAAGAATTTTTCCATGTTCCCAATGGAAAATGATGGATGAGGGGTCAGAGGACACTCTGACAAATATTCAAGAAGCGAATTACCTGAGGAGCTTTTGCTGAAGTAGCAGGCAGTGACGGCTGTCTTAAATTTGGTCTCCTGTAAATAACTTTACATTCTATACAGAATGTAAAAAAAAAAAAAAAAAAAAAAAAAAATCAACCTGTAGGCACAGGAAACTTGAAAATGCTACTGTTGAAACTCAGGAACAAGACCAAGTTCTCAGTTCTAGCAGCTCAAGTTCTAAAGGAGACTGGAGAGTTACCTGAAAGCAGTTTCTATGCCGACGTGCAGCTGAGCAAAGAGCAAGGGGAGTCCATTCATGTGAGGCTACAGATCTGTGATAAAAGATTCCTTCTTCAAAGAAACTTGATTCTTATTTCCCTAAATAGTATTATCTACCATTCTCCTTTTCATGAGAATATTTATATATGATGAGGGTCTGATGCAAAGATCTGAAAACAGTTCGGTTTATCACAGACGGGACATGAGCCTGAAAAAGCGGTGAACCTCAAGAAACTGCCAGGGTGGCCTAAGGACCAATATCACTGTGCAAGCATCCTGACAGCACATTTCACAGTGTCTAGCAGACATTTTGACCTGCAACTATGTAGTCAGGTCCTGAAGCTATAACCTTGGCCCTGAGACGGTTCATTAACCCAAGCAAAGTTTTTCTCCCAAAAAAAGGCTCTCCTTGCCAGAGGCATTTTCCCTTTAGATGTTGAGTGGCTGTAGATCAGAAATACCAGCTGGGCTGTATTGCAATTTCACTCTGATTCAGGGTTCTCTCTCGAAGCCTCAGTTCCAGGCATTCCACAGTGAGGGGGTAGGCAGTGAGCTCAAACTTGTTTGCAAAGAGGCTTGACGAATTAATCAACCACTTTAAGTCTCCGTTGCCATAGATACAAATGTCATGGACATAGTGGCCTGTAATAGGAGAGAATAAGAAACAGTCAAAACAGGCTTGTTTTCGTGTCAATGGGGGTGAGCTTGCAGAACAGTACAGTGTCCAACTGACTGCTGCAGGGCTAGGACTGTGCCAAGCGCTAGGGGATTCTGATGAAGTAGGACTGCGTCGGCCCAGGCCACAAGGAAGTTAAACTTTCTATGAGGAGACAAAGATACAAATATGCACTTACAGAAAATGAGAGTTAAGTAGTCCAAAGGAAGAACGCAATAGGCATCACAAGGCAATTCACGCATCATGAACTTTGGGTTTCAAGGATGAGACGTGCGAGATGTAGACAGATGGGGGGGGGTCCTTGTGGGCTGAGTTGGTCAGGTCTCTTCCCTGGGCTATCCAAGTGCCTACTTCATCTCTCCTCTATTATGTATGAGGTTTTTTGTGTTTTTTGTGGCCTTGCTGCAAAGCATGCGGGATCTCAGTTCCCCAAGCAGGGATCGAACTTGAGTCCCCTCCATTGGAAGCTTGGAGTCCTAACCACTGGACCACCAGGAAGGCCCTATCTCTCCTCTTAGATGGGGGATACACCTCACCTGTGTGTCACCTACGAACTCCTTAATCCTCTCCAAGTCTTCTCTATCTTAATCCAGGGCAAGCCTACTCTTCAGTACACTCGGCCCTTCTCCCCCTTCCTTCCACACCCCACGTCCAATCTGGCGGCAACCTTGTCAGTTCAACCTTCAAAATATTAATGCAATTTGATCACACTTCACCCCCTCTGATACCTCCATCCTAGGCAAGCTGCCCCATCTTCCTGTCTGATTGGTTCCCAGTGCCTCCATTAAAAAAAAAAAAAAATTTAATTGGCAGGAAAACTGCTTTACAGTTGTGTTGGTTTCTGCCACACGAAAAGGCAAATCAGCCATAACTGTTCATGTGTCACCTGCCTCTTGAGCCCGCCCCCGCCCAGCTCTGCAGGTCATCACAGAGCCAGCTACGTTCTCCGTTCGTCCCACTCTCTCTTTCCCCTCCAGTGTCCCCAAGTCCAGTCTCTATGTCTGAGTCTCCATTCCTTCCCTGCAGATAGACTCGTCAATTCCGTTTTTGCCTGTTAGCATATTCTCAGCACAGCAGCCAGAGCGGCTGCTTTAAACGTAAGCATAAGATGTGTCTGTTGCTCAAAACCTTCGGATGGCTTCTTGTCTCATTTGGAGAAAAAGCCAAAATCCTAGCAATGGCATTCAAGACTCCTCGGAGTCTGGCCCTCATCACCCGGACTCACCTCTCACCACTTACTCATTCCGTTATAACCCTTAATAACCTTCACACCAGTCACACCAGCCCCCTCGCCTGAGCAAACCAAGCATCCGTGTTTGCCCTTCCTCCCCTGGGCCACGCCCTTCCTCCAGACATCCTCAAGGCTCCCTCTGGCACCACTCAGCGGTCTACTTCAAGGCCATCATCTCAGTGAGGCCATTTCTGACCTCCTTTCCTGCTTCCCCGATTCGTTTTCCTTTTGGTACTCATTACCAACACACGTTTCTTTGTTGTCTTTCTCCCCAGACTGGAATATAAGCTCGAGTTGAAATTTGAAATCATTGTGTTTACTTCTGTGTTCCCTACATCTACAACAAGTGTGTGTGCTCAGTCGAGTCTGACTTTTCGCGACCTCATGGACTGTAGCCCGCCAGGCTCCTCTGTCCATGGGATTTTCCAGGCAAGAATACTAGAGTGGATTGCCATTTCCTTTTCCATGGGATCTTCCCAACCCAGGGATCAAACCCATGTCTCCTGAGTTGTAGGTAGATTCTTTACTGCCAAGCCATTGGGGAAGCCACATTTGGAACAGTGCCTGGTAAATATCAGATGTTAAATTAATAGTTATTGAATGAAAAGTGTAGAGAAGGATGAGTGGAGAGTTCACAGGCAGGTAGAATTGGGAAGCATCTCAAGATGGATGGGAAAGCCATCAGGTGGAAAAATGCAGAGAGGGGAATTTGGTGCTACAAAAAAGAGTTTGCTGGGGAAGAGTTCCAAAACAAGGAAGCTGTAAGAAGTTTGCACTCTTTCCAGAATTTGTTTAGCATATAGTAGAGCTACTATGGTTGACTGTCTTAAAATAGATGAAAGGTTTGGGCCATTTTTACCCCCGTTTTTTGAAAGGGTTGGAGAAATTTAATAGAAGAATGAAAAGATGAAATAGATTTCAGCAAGATTAATTTCACAGAGCTTTGCAAGGTACATTAGGAACCAATCAAGAGACTGTAGTAATCGTGTAAACCAGAGAGTTTGTTTGAAGTTAATGGTTGCCATGAGTGGGAAAGGAAAGCTATTGGAGCCAGAGCACAGAAGGACAGATGGGACTTGATAATTAACTCAGTGTGGCTGGGAAGAGAGACAGGAGACAGTGACCATCACTGGAGAAAGAAGCCAGAGTTCGGGGGATGTTAAAGAATAACCCGGTGGTAGGTGAGAACAACAGCACACCCATGCTTAAGAAAAGAAGATGAACAGGAGAGAAGATTTGGGGCTGGATCGTGCAGAGAGAGCCTAGACAGCTTGGTCTTGAGGACAGAGACAGAAAATACATCTTGGCAGAGAGAAGGAAAGAACCAGCAGAGACAGTCACTCAGAATGCAAGAGAGCAACGGGATAACTGAGGTGGACCCGCACATAACTGAGGCCAGATGGGGACTTTGGGAGGATGGGTCACTTTTCTTCTTGAAACAGAAATTAACAATGGGAGAAGGAGTCCAAAATGCCCTACGATGGGGACTTCCCTGGTGGTTCAGTGGTTCAGAATCCACCTCCCAATGCAGGGGACGTGAGTTCGGTCCCTGGTCAGGGAACTAAGATCCCACATACCAGATGCCGAATTATACAACAAAGATTCTGCAATTAAGACATGATGTAGCTGCCCCCCCCCCAAAAAAAACCCACAAAATGCTCTAAGATGGAGGAAAGGGATGACTTGATAAAGGAACTGATAAGATGATTTTAATCAAATGTCTTCAAAGTTCTTCCTAAAGTTGAAATGATCACCTTTGGAGAGTAGAAGGGCTGTTTCAGCACAAGATTAGGAGTTTAAAGGTGAGCCAAAAAGCTGAAAATGTGTACACCATGAAGAGTACCAGGACAATAATGACATAACAAGCGGGCAGCCAGAGGGGCCAGCTGAAAGGAGGTGGTGGGTGAGTTTAGGACAGTTCTGGAGCATTCTTCACCAGTGTTCTGCCTGCTGCTGCTGCTAAGTCACTTCAGTCGTGTCCAACTCTGTGTGACCCCATAGACAGCAGCCCACCAGGCTCCCCCATCCCTGGGATTCTCCAGGCAAGAACACTGGAGTGGGTTGCCATTTCCTTCTCCAAGTGTTCTGCCTAGGGAACCACAAATGGCAAAAAGCAGACGCGTAGGAATCAGCCTCCTAGGATCAAATGCCAAGGGAATCTAAAATGTTTGAGAGAACAGTGAGAAGCTGACACAGTAAACAGGCTAGACAAGGGGTCCTCATAAAGAACCCGTAGGAGGAGGGAGCCAGGAAAGTTGAATCTCTGGAAGTCCCAATTTTAAAGAAGCCAACACATCTAACATGACAACATCATATTTTAGATGTGGGGTTATGGCAATGAACAAACTGGTCAAAAACCCCAGCATTGCTGGGCCTTCTTTCTGTTCTGGGGAAGAAAGACCGTAAAATATATAGTACATAAGTTGGTGAAGGAAGACGAAGAGATTGGAATCAGAGATGGGAGCTCAAGTTCAAGACCACAGGTCTAGAATGGTTCTCTGTGATTCAAAATGCTAACAAGCCTTGGAAAGTGGCTACGCTCACAAGTTTGGAACAAATACAGCCAAGGGGACAAGATCCAGATGGTATTACTGACTTGCTGGATTGATACAAAGTTCTACCTCCTCTGTCCAGACTGTGCCTTTTTCCTTTCCCCGTATAGTGGTTTGGGGACAAATATTTTTAATGCTAACAGTTTAAGGCTTTCAAATGGCATAACAGGTGTTAAGAGAAGAAAAAATTGAGACCTTTGTTTGAAGGGGGCAGGCTGGGCTACACAAACTTTGACCCCTATGTAGTTCCTGGCTAGAGGCCACTTTCATGGTCCCACCTGTCATGTAATCAGTAAAAGTCCTTTGTTGTGGTGGTTTAGTTGCTAACCCACCAGCCGCCTCTGTCTGTGGGATTTCTCAGGCAGAAATATTGGAGCAGGTTTGCCATTTCCTTCTCGAAGGGATCTTCCTGACCCAGGGATGGAACTCACGTCTCCAGCATTGGCAGGAAGATTGTTTCTCACTGAGCAACCTGGGAAGCCCAAAAGTCCTTACACAAAGGCAAATCTGACTAGTCTATACCTTCTCTGCTGAGGCAGGTCCTGGATGCAGGTGATGTCAAGGAGACTGAAGGTAAGTCTCTACTTGGGCGGGGAGTATACGTGGCTGATACACAGTGGACACGAACTTCTGTAGGGAGTGGGGAGGGAGGGCTTGGGCGGCAAAGTAATCCCATCACATGGGTCCATGTTGTAGATAATGACATCCTCAAGTGTTGCAGCCAGAGAAGAAGAGGAGAAGCGGATCAGAGGATGACCGCAGTGCCCTTGGAGGCCAGGTGACAGGGGTTATAGAAGGATGTGGAGAAGACAGCCTATCCCAAATACTGGGACCCTCACTGATGGAGATGGTCCATTTTCTAAGGAAGACCCAGGAGATCAAAGTGCAAAATACCCTCCTCTCCATTTTCCTCTCCCCATTAGGAGGACAGGTTATGCAGGCAGGTGGCAACGAGCTGTCCTCTGGGAAAAACGTGGGCCAACTGAGGTAAAGACATGAATATACTTGCGGAAAGACTTGTGCAGGGATGCAAGGATGCTGGCCTCTAAAATGGGGGTGGGGGGCACCTCAAGACACACACCTGGGAAGGAGCACGAGTGTGGTGGAGAGCTGGCAAGAAGCAGCGATTTGGAGTTTTCATCTGAAATGTTGCCATTTCTCTTCTTCATAGAGAAGGAAATGGCAACCTACTCCAGTGTTCTTGCGTGGAGAATTCCATGGACAGAAGAGCCTGGCAGGCTACAGTCCATGGAGTCACAGAAAGTTGGACACTACTAGGCGAAAATATTTTTATTATTTATTATCTGAAATGTTAGGTGTAGAATAAAAGGACTAATAAGTGAAGCTATAAATTGAATAGCGGGGGGAGGAGGCCAAACGTTACAGAGCAAACCTTCCTATTCACTCACTCCACTGTTCGCTTAATCATCCATTCACTGAATATATATTTATGGCCTTCTTTTATAGACTGCATTGTATTTCCTCCAAATTCATATGTCGAAGTCTTAACCTCCAGCACCTCAGAGTGTAACCGTGTTAGATGTAGGGCCTTTAAAGAGATAACTGAGTTAAATGAGGCCTAATGGATGGCCCTGATCTAAGCAAGCCAAGGGGAGAGGCCCCAGGAAAAGCCAAAGCTACTGGCACGTTGATCTCCGACTTCCAGCCTCCAGGACTGTAAGCAAAGAAGCTTCGGTAGACTAAACCACTCAGTCTATGGTACTTTGTTACGCTTGCTCTTGTTAACAAATAGGCACGGCTGCCATGTTCCAGGCAAGAGTCTTAATGGACTATACACCAAGACTGATAAGTCTTCTTCACAGCTACCTGTCTTCTAGTTCTTATCCATTTGGAGGGGCAGTCTCTCTTGTTGCTGTCACCTGCCATCATGCCGGAGCAAATACCTCCGCGCCACCTGGAAACCCATCGGTGGAGGGGGCAGAGGCTGACGTGAGGGATGGGGCTCCCTGGAGAGAAAATGACATCACTTCTCATCCTGACCACTTGCTCCACCTAACTGCTGCACCCTCAAAAGGGACAGAAAAAAGAAGGAAGAAGAAGAGAACAGAAACTAGCAAGAGGGAAGGACCATTATAATTTGAGCCTACCTCTACACCTCCCTAGGTAATCATAAGATGGAGAATGTCTGCAAGATACTTAAACCTGGGACTTCCCTGGTGGTCCAGTGGTGAAGCATCTGCCTGCCAATGCAAGGGATCCTTGGCGTGGGAACCAGGATCCCACATGCTGCAGGGAAACAAAGCCTGTGCTCCCCAGCAAGCAAAGCCACTGCAACTAGAGAACAGCCCCAGCTCACTACAACTAGAGAAAGCCCATGCACAGCAAGGAAGACTCAGTGCAGCCAAAAATAAATAAACATTTTTTAAAATTAATACTATTTAAAAAGAAAACCACATTAACTTTTCAGGGACTGTGCCTCTAGTTACTCTGTTTAATAATTCACAGGCTGTCTAAATGAACCAGCAGGTCTGTCTGTGAGAACCCCTGTATTCCACAGCTCCTCTCATGCCAACACCAACAAGCAAAGTGGCCTCAAAGTTTAAAAAGAATGCCTCACCGTGGCAGCCTCCGTGTTTATCTTCCATGTCAAACCACTTCACAGCTCTGAGGTCACCGGCCCAAGATGCATTTGGCATGGAGCCAGGGACACCTGCAATGTTCATAAAGAAGAAAAAGCAGAAATAAGAACCTAAGCTCCCAAGGCATGCTCATTTTCTCAGGATAGTTTCTTTCACATCAGATTTCTCATCATTGGCACAAATCCCCAAAGGCTTGTCATGAGAACTGTTGGTAGTTACAAACCTAGACTTCCCCTGTAAAAAGAATCTATTTTTCTTTTTTCATTTCTTGCAAGCCTGCAAGAAATGCCATTGGATGAAATCACAGTGCAGATGGAAAAGCTGAGAATTTTCTGGTATCTCAATTGAATCTTAATTGAATTTACCTAAAATCCTTTTTTTATTAGAGTATAGATAATTTACAGTGTTGTGTTGGTTTTTCATGTACGACAAAGTGAATCAGTTTACATACATATATATCCCTTCTTTTTTCAGACCCTTTCCCCATATAAATTATTACAGAATATTGAGTAGAGTTCCCTGTGATATACAGTAGATCCTTTTGTTGTTGGGGTTCTTATTAGTTAAATATATTATATATAGTGGTGTGTATATGTTAATCCCAATCTCCCAGTTTATCACTTCCCACCACGTTTCACCCTTTGGTAACCAAAAGTTTAATTTTGAGATCTGTGAGTCTGTTTCTGTTTTGTAAATAAGTTCATTTGTATCATTTTTTAGATTAGATTTCTCATGTAAGTGATATAATATGGCATTTGTCTTTCTCTGTCCAACGTATGCCACTTAATATAATCTCTAGGTCCATCCATGTTACTGCAAGTGGCATTATTCATTCTTTTTTATGGCTGAGTAATATTCTACTGTGTATATGTGCCACGACTTGTTTATCCATTCCTCTGTCAATGGACATGTAGGTTGCTTCCACGTCTTGGCTATTGTGAATAGTACCATTATCCACAATTTTTAGGACTTTCCAGATAGCATCTATCTGACAGTAAAAGCTCAGGAAACTGGCCACTCTGTCATCCTAAATGCTAATAAGTGACAGAGATTCCATTACTAGAAAAGGAGTACTGACTATGGGAATCAATGTAAGTGCAACTAAATGAGGGCTAATTTGTGTTATAAGAGCTCTAGCGATTCTCATCAGTGAGAAATGCAATGTGAATACCATGCAAATGACATTGGTACTCGAATTGCAAAACAGTGTTTTCTTAAAAGATCTGGTAGGAGGAATAATGCCCCTGCCCCCAGCATATCCTCAAACAAGTCTGCATCCTGATCCCTGGAACCTGACGATATGCTATGGCAAAGGGGAACTGAGGTTGCTTATCAATCGACCTTCAACTAGTGAGATTATCCCGATCCATCCAAGGCCACTGTAAATACAAGGGTCTTTAACAGTGGAAGAGGGAGGTGGAGAGCTGGCTGGGGTGGTACAAGGTGAGGAGGAGGAAGGAGCTAGGGTATATGGGTGGCCTGTAGAAACTGGAAAAGGCAAGGAGAGGGATCCAACCCAGCCCTACAGAGAGGAGCACAGCGCAGTCAACTCCTTGACTTCGGTCTGGTGGAACCATGTCAGACTTCTAACCCACAGAGCGATAAGAGGAGACCAGTACATCATTTAAGCCCCTAAATCCATGATAAGCTGTGACAATGGCAAATAGAAAACGGATACACAAACTAATGAGAACCAAATTACCCGAGATGATGGATATTTTTAATTAAAAAATTGGACAAGATCAATATGTTGAGAAGTTTAATTGACTTAGGCACATAAAATTTTTTTCCTCTTTAAAAACACTGATAAGGAACTTCCCTGGTGATCTGGTGGCTAATACTCCATGTTCCCAGTGCAAGGGGAGCCGAGTTTGATCCCTGGCCAGGGAACTAGATCCCACATGCTGAAACTAGGAGTTCGAATGGTGAAACTAAAAAGATTCCCACAGCTAAGACCTGGAGCAGTCAAATAAAAAAAGAAATAAAATATTTTTTTAAAAAACTGATGAAAACATGTGGATTCTCAGACAGTAAAAAAAGCTCTGCTCTTTTGCTCTGATGTCACATAATTATATGAGGATTTAAATTATGAACTGTACTAAGGTCTTCCAGCTAAAATTAAATTTTGCCCAGCCTTTTCTGTAAATAGCATAAGTCTTCACCCCTACAGGCTCTCTATCAGAGATTCTTCTTTCCTTGCTGCCAAACTTAAAAACATTGTTTTTAAGTGTTAAGTACTCAAGAAAAACTCTTTATTAAGCAATATGTCTTCTTATTATTTTAGTTTGCATTTAATACTTTAAAAGTTACTTTAGACTTTGCCTGTAAGAAAAGAGGTTTCTTTTATTCTGTTCTTAGCACACATTTTTCAAAATTTTGTTTTGGCATGTGGGATCTTAGTTCCCTGATCAGGGATTGAACCCGGGACCCCTACATTGGAAGCACAGGATCTTAACCACTAACCACCAGGGAAATCTCAGAACAAACTTTAAAATAATTTAGAATAAAACTCGCCTTGCTTAAGTTGACGGTGGGTAGAGGCAGTCTGGAAAGCAAATAGGTAATCTGGTATATTTACTCATTTCAGCAAGGTCAGCTGATGTGTGATTTTTATGTCTCTTTCAATTAAATAATTACAGCAGAAAGATGTGAATAAAACATTGTCTTGACGAAAAGTCGCTGGCCCTCTTTTAAAGGATTGAATTTTTTAAAGGACAAAATATTTCTCTTCCTCTTTCATTCTCATTAATATTGAACATCACAAACTGACTATGCAGTATCTTGGGCCCCACCCAGACCTCCTGCACCAATATGAGCATCTTCACGAGACCCCTGGAGGATCCCTGCGCACAGTCAAGCTTGGGCTACAATCAATAAGGCCAGGAACTCAGCTTCATTTCCTCCCCTCTGGAAGTCGCCCCCTCAGCCTTCACCTCGTTTCAAGGGAGCTTCCCA
This sequence comes from Neotragus moschatus, assembly GCA_006410615.1. Lineage (NCBI taxonomy): Eukaryota > Metazoa > Chordata > Mammalia > Artiodactyla > Bovidae > Neotragus > Neotragus moschatus. The sequence continues at coordinate 1,232,036 of SJYA01002940.1, read as the reverse complement.
CTCTGCTCTTCTCACTCAGATTCTGCTCTCGTGAAATAATCTGATACTTACATCTTTGTCCCCTCTGCAGGGAATACAATTGACCCTTGAAAAGCATGGGTTTGAACTGCAAGAGTCCTTTCCTAAGCAGATTTTTTTCAATACAATAATCGTAGGCAATAGGAGGTTGGTTGAATCCCTGGATATGGAACCTTGGATACAAAGGAAACTTCTGAGCCTGAGAGCCTTGACTACTGAAGCCCCCACCCCCAACCCCTCCCGCCTGTGCTCTGTAACAAGAGAAGCCACGCAATGAGAAGCCACGCAATGAGAAGCCCGCACATCGCAACAGAAAGTAGTCCCCGCTCGCTGCAACTAGAGAAAAAGCCCGTTCGCAGCGACAAAGGCCCGGTACAACCAAAAAATAATTAATAATTTTTTAAAAATATGTGGAGACCCCAAAGCTACTGATCTTACTTGTGCCAACAGCCAGTTGCCCCTTTTACTCCCCTAAAAACATCTCTACCTGTCTTTCTGGTTTTTGCCGCAGAGACTAACCTTAGGTCGAACTCCCCAGTGGAATAGATACTGGTCTAGGGAGCTGGGAACTAAGTTCTCACCCCAGAACTAGCTGTGTATTCTTGGCCATCATGCAATGGCCCCCAGACTTACCTTTCGAGTGAAGTAGGTAGATAAGATCAGAGGTTTTCAACCCTTTAGGCTGCAAGCCACTGGAAAACAATTTCTCTCTCTCTCTCTCTCCCCCACACACCCACACAAAAGTTTCACAAAATATTTAGTGTTGTAGCAGTACACTTGTCTGCTATTTTCTAGTTTACTCTCACGTTGAAAATTTTCATTTAAGACCTACTAAAATGGTCCACTAATGGGATGTACTTACTGTATCCCATTATACATATTATATACACTATTACTATATATTTTAAAATACCGGACTATATCATGCTGTGATTGTTGTTGTTATGATTACTGTTTGTCAGGAGGGGAGTTGTGGTGCATGTGGGTAAAAGTCTGCCTCAATTCATAGGTATCCTAGGGAGCATCTATTTTGCAGTATTTCTAGGACAGGGCAAAAAAGACACTAATATTATCAGAGAAAACATTTTAAACTATAAAACACAAGTCTCTCATTTGCTCTTCATAGGCTTATTTAAACAAAAGATTTGAGANCTGTTTGTCAGGAGGGGAGTTGTGGTGCATGTGGGTAAAAGTCTGCCTCAATTCATAGGTATCCTAGGGAGCATCTATTTTGCAGTATTTCTAGGACAGGGCAAAAAAGACACTAATATTATCAGAGAAAACATTTTAAACTATAAAACACAAGTCTCTCATTTGCTCTTCATAGGCTTATTTAAACAAAAGATTTGAGATCAAGTTTACAGACTAAGCAGGAATGTTTTTCTTGGGGCTTAGCCTCTATTAGACAAACAGCTGCATTTGTTGAATAAATGAATGTGTTCCTTTGGAACACAAGCTTTATTTGTATTGACTTGACTTTTCTCCTTATTGTTCTTACACAGTGAGCGTGTTCCTCGTTTTGGGAGACGTATACATGGTAACACGGTAACCGGGCTTCCCTGGTGGCTCAGTTGGTAGAGAATCCGCCTGCAATGGGGGAGACCTGGGTTCAATCCCTGGACTGGGAAGATCCCCTGGAGAAGGGAAAAGCTACCCACTCCAGTATTTTGGCCTGGAGAATTCCATGGACTAGTCCATGGGGTCACAAAGAGTCGGACACAACTGAGCGACTTTCATTTCATACATGGTAACAAATTACAGCAACTGTTTAATATTTAAGCTCAGATACATAATTTTTAGCTTAGTCAATAAGCAAGAATTTTGGTTTTCAATGTCCAAAGTAATGCTAGGGTCAGTGTATTGAAAGAGGTTTTCTCACAGCTTCACAGTGGTGCTGGAAATTGGCACAACTCTGGAAAGTCAGTTTAGAAAAGTAGGAAGAGTCACGGTTGTTGTTGTTCAGTCCCTAAGTTGTGTCTGACTCTTGCAATCCCATGGACTAAAGCCCACCAGGCTACTCTGTCCATGGAACTTTTCAGGCAAGAGTGCTGGCATGGGTTACCATTTCCTCCTCCAGAGGGATCTTCTCAATGCAGGGATCGAACCCATGTCTCCTGCATTGCAGGCAAATTCTTTACCACTGAGCCACCGATGGGATTTACCTCTTGCAACAAATCCCAGGCTGTGCTATTTACAGGCTTGGGTGACCTTGAACAATTACGTAGTCTCTTTCAAACATCATGTGCTAATCTTCAAAACTTCAGAGAGTTTTTGTTACCTAAGATAACGTGTGTATTGTGTTTAGCACAGTGCCTCGCATGCTTAACTAAATAAATGGTTGAAAACATAATTGTTTCTATTCAAGCCATGAGGACAGAGTAGCTGTNTGCCCCACAAGTATGCCAAGAAGGAACGAAGAGAATTTTAAAAAATCAAACTTTCAAAATGATTTCTCTTCGACAGAGTATTGCTTCCAGGGGCGCAGAGCAAGTTTCTGAACTCCAGCTCTCCGAGAATAAACTTGATAAATAACTAGTCTTTCAGCATCTCCTCTCTGTATTTTCTTTTGAAGAGTTCGATCTGTGTGGGTATATGTTGTCATTTTTAATATGTCAAAGAGAAAGAAGTCTCCTTTCATCTGATTTGCTTGACTCTAATGCAGAATTATGCTAATTCAATGGAGAAAAGAAAGAAATGCTGACACAAAGAGCCACTGGACTAGATGCGTATGCGCTCCTCTGTGGCATATTTCTCTAGATCTATTTAAGGAATCCTCTCTCTTCAGGATCTCAGAGTTCAAGCAGCTGAAAGATGATCATTCTGTCTTCTTTGTGTTATGCCTGTCCTCAAGTTACTCTATTTTCTTGAGAGTGTGCAGGTTTGTGAGTAAAGTAGGAAATGATCAGCAANCTGTGGCATATTTCTCTAGATCTATTTAAGGAATCCTCTCTCTTCAGGATCTCAGAGTTCAAGCAGCTGAAAGATGATCATTCTGTCTTCTTTGTGTTATGCCTGTCCTCAAGTTACTCTGTTTTCTTGAGAGCGTGCAGGTTTGTGAGTAAAGTAGGAAATGATCAGCAAGTTCATTCCGATGATGTTTCATGAAAGTTTGAGATTGAATGGCCACATTGAAAGGAGTGGGGGTTTTTTGTTTAACGTCTCATGAAAGCACCTAGAAGAAAAACCTTGAATTATAGCGTGCCCATTGTTGGCTGACAAACTATTCACTCAGAGTGATAAGCGTGTCCTTTGGGGGGAGCTGGGTCAAGCAAGGCCGACTTCTGGCATGAACAAGAGGGAAGTACTCTCAAGTGAGACTTTTATCAGGTGTCCCAGAAATACCATAACATCTAAACAAACATCAGAACACTGTCTTTGATAGATCTACCCTCAGACAGGTGGCTCACACAGGAAAGAAACCATCTGCAATGTGGGAGACCCGGGTTCGGTCCCTGGATTGGGAAGATCCCCTGGAGGAGGGCATGGCAACCCACTCCAGTATTCTTGCCTGGAGAATCCCATGGACAGAGGAGCCTGGTGGGCTACAGGCCATGGGCTCGCAAAGAACTGGACATGACTGAGCAGCTAAGCACAGCACAGCATCCTCAGACAAGCGCCCCAATAACCAGCAAATACTCTGTGCAGCGCTGAGTGAGGGGAAGGAAAGGAGAAGGATGAGGAAGAAGGAGAAAGAATCTGATGTTTCCAAACTTCAGAGTATGTCAAAACTTTCTCGAGTGCTTAAAATAAAACTAAAGTCTCCTATTTCCCAGAGTTTCTGTCTTCTTTTCCGAAATTGAAGTACAACTGCCATATAACATCGCACTAGTTTTGGGTGTACAGTATAGCGACTCGATCCTTGTATATATTGCAAAATAATCGCCACCATAAGTCCAGTTAGCAGTGAACTGGTCTTCAGGTGAGCCCCTGACTGATTTCTCATCTACCAGCAGGTCTTCAAGCCCTTCCTGGCTTTTCAGAGCATCATCTTCCTGGCTAGCACTGCCCGAGACAATTTTAATTGCCTATAAACCAGTCTCTCGGCCTCCAGTCTGCCCACTTTGTCGGCCATACCAGCAAATGGCTTTTGCTATAATTAGTGTTGGCCTTGCGGCCTTCCTATCTGGGGTAGGTGGGATTACTTTGAATCCTCTGCCCTGCGTCTGCTTCTTCTAGTGCTTTGTGGTGCCTGCCCCCCAACTCACCCACGGACAAATGACAAATTCAGACTTGCCGTCACTCCAGATCCCTCTCACGGGTGCCCATTGCCCCTAGAATTCTGACTCCTCGCCCCGTATCTCATTTTACGTTGCTGCTTCTGCTGCTCAGGACCCAGTTCAAAGTGACCTCTTGCCGCAAACACGTGAGTGTAAATCGGCACTTTTTTCTTTTGCTCCATGCTGCCACGAATCAACTGCCCCAGCTAGCGCCTCAGAACTGTGACCCTGGCCAGGGCCAGCAGTTTGCTGCTCTAGGTCACGTTTGGGCTAGGAAGACACCAGTGTGTTGAGCGTGGCACAAGAGGGTCTTTGCAGTCATGTCTACAGACTCTATGCAACAGACAGGCAGCCTAGAAACCATATCTGATTGGGAGATCTGTTTGGTTTGACAGCCACTGAAGGGGAGTAGGACATCACCAAAAAGAAAAATCCCACGACACTCTGGACTGCCAAGAGTCCACTGTCCACAAGTCACGAGAGTGTTATCTAGCCTGGAGCTCTCCAGCTACCCTGCTCCCCAACCGTGTTTCACCAGCTCACACTGCCTGCCTGGCCCTGTGGACGTGGAGTTTGAGGCACTGAGTTTCCAGGCCTCCCCTTTCATCACTGTCCACGACATCACCTTTCAACACCGCCCACATCACCTTTCATCACCACCCATACACACCCAGCTGTCCGACCAGACCTTCGGGAATTCCCAGATTGGTTTTCCATTTTCACGTCATTCCCTGTACCCTGGTTTATGCAATATCTAATAAAAGAAAACAAGCTCAAAATAATTCATGGGGCTGTAAAGCACAGCACGATGACTGCAGGTATTAACACTGCAGTGCCTAGTTGGAAGTTGCTGGGAGAGAAAAGTTACCATCATAAGGAAAGAAAAATTTTAACTATGGTGCTGGGGACAGATGTTAACAAGACATTGTGATCATCATTTCACAGTATGTACAAATTTCGTATCATTATCTTGTACATTTGAAACTGTTATATGTCAGTTATGCCTCAGTTTTAAAAAAAGAAGCTCATGTTTGCTAGAAACTAAAGTTAGTAAAATTTAAATCTTAAGGTAGCCTCTCCTAAGAAAATAATTTTTTTCATAGACTTTTTGTTTAGAGCAGCTGTAGATTCATAGCAAAACTGAGAAGGTACCTAGATTTCCTATATATTCCCTGCCCCTCTCATCATTTTATATGGAATTGGCAAAGATTTAGAAAGTGATAATACCTAGTGGTATTGAAAACATCCTGATGCTGGGAAAGATTGAAGGCAGGAGGAGAAGGGGACAACAGAGGGTGAGATGGTTGGATGGTATCACCGACTCGATGGATATGAGTGTGAGTAAGCTCTGGGAGTTGGTGATGGACAGGGAGGCCTGGCGTGCTGCAGTCCATGGTGTCGCAAAGAGTTGGACACAACTGAGCGACTGAAGTGAATTGAACTGAATACCTGGTGGTGGAGAAGGTGTAGGGAAATGAGTCTCAGACTTGCCAGTGGCAGTGCAACTGGCCCAATTTTGAGGAGAGCAATACAACACTTTCTATCAAAACCCTTAAAAGACCTGCATACAGACTTCCTTGGCAGTCCAGTGGTTGGGAGTCTGCCTGCCAATGCAGCGGACATGAGTCCAATCTCTGGTCTAGGAAGATTCCACACAACAAGGGGCAGCTGAGCCCACGCACCAAACTCCTAAAACCCATGCACCTAGGGCCTGTGCTCCACAACAGGAGAAGCCGCTGCAATGGGAAACCCACACCACCACAAGAGAAAGCCCTGGGTCAGCAACGAAGACCCAGAGGAGACAAAAATAAATGAATTATTAAAAAACCCAAACAAACCCTTGCATATACTTTGACTCAGTTCAATGTACTGGAATTTGTCCTAAAGAAGTTCTTTCTAAATTCTTATTTGAGAGGCAATGTAATATAATAGTTAAAAGGAAAGACTCTCAAACTATATTGCCTGGGTTCAAGTCCCTGCTGGACCAATTATTAATTGTAGGACCTCTGATAGATTACCTAACCTCTGTGTTCTTTGGTTTCTCTAACTCTAAAGGAGTGTCAAAACAGTTCATACAGAGTCTGGATAGGAGGAAGGTTTGGGGGGAAATGGATACATGTCTGTGTCTGGCTGAATCCCTTCAATGTTCACCTGAAACTGCCACAACATTGTTAACGGGCTATACCTCAATACAAAATAAAAACTTTAGGAAAAAACATTCCCCACACCGCATGGAGCTGTTGTGAAGTGTGTAATATACTTAAAACGCCCTGAATGGTACTTGGGACATAATAACTGCTGGGATTCAGTCATCATTAATGACCAGTTTTACTAATAAAACAATGAGCGATTATTACTGATAATACCTCCTGCTGCTAAGTCGCTTCAGTCGTGTCCGACTCTGTGCGACCCCACGGACAGCAGCCCACCAGGCTCCTCCGTCCACAGGATTTTCCAGGCAAGAGTACTAGAGTGAGTTGCCACTTCCTTCTCCAAGATAAAGATCGCTGCTGCTGCTGCTAAGTCGCTTCAAGTCGTGTCCGATTCTGTGCAACCGCATAGACAGCAGCCCACCAGGCTCCCCTACCCCTGGGATTCTCCAGGCAGGAACACTGGAGTGGGTTGCCATTTCCTTCTCCAATGCATGAAAGTGAAAAGTGAAAGTGAAGGCACTCAGTCGTGTCTGACTCTTAGTGACCCCATGGACTGCAGCCCACAAGGCCCCTCCGTCCATGGGATTTCCCAGGCAAGAGTGCTGGAGTGGGTTGCCACTAATAAACCCCTAGTTGGAAGTTTTGCTAAATAAATGATATTGCATTCACATGATGGCATATTACTGAGCTGCTATAAATTATGGTGAAGAATTCTTCAGGACACAGAAAAACTAGGACATAGGGAGCCAGCTATAAAAACACATAAAATAGATATTTTTATATGAAAACAAATACTGAAAGAAATGTGCTAAAATATTATCTCTGAATATTTCTGTTGATGATTTTTATTTTAATCTTTGTAATTTTCTGGATTTTCCTAATTTCTAAATTTCCTAATTCTAATTTCCTAATTTCCAAACTGTTTTAGAAATTCCTTAATTACCATTAAATTTCTTTTGTAATGCAAGTTAAAGGTACTTTCCCAAAATTAACTAGAAAATAATTTTTTTTTTGACTGTGCCACAACACGTGGAATCTTAGTTCCCCAATCAGGGATCAAACCCTCTGCTCCCACCTCAAGTGGAAGTGCAGAGTCTTAACCACTGGACTGCCTGGGAAGCCCCCTCAAAAAGAAATTTTTTTAAAAGGTCCTAGTAAATATCTTGCTTTATCAAATGCTTTCACTAAAAAAGGGATGCATTTTAATTTGTTATGGTCAACTGCCAAAAATGGGCACAAATTCATTCCATTGCTATATCCATGCCTTCATTCCCTATGAGTTTGCAACTTTTCCATTCAAAGGCAGAGAATGTCTCTCCACGCTCCTTGAATCTGGGCTTGGCCACGGGACCTGCTTTGGCTGACGGGACATTAACAAACATGATTCACGCAGAGACTTGTGAAAGTACTTGTTGATTAGGGTGACCCTCTCTGAGGTCACCAGGAGAAACAGCCCTGCTGAACCCACGAGGGAATGAGGAACTATGGGGTTAGAAGATCAGGGTCTGCAAGTGAAGGTCCATCCAAGCCCTTCCAGTCCTGGTGGAACAGGCCCTAGTCAGAAGTCCTCACAGAAGACACAGGAAACTTCTTCAAGCTACTATGTTGTGGAAGTTCTTTTCCTCCTAGCAAAACCTTAACTGACTTTTTACAAAAGTAGCTGTCAGGTAAAATGGCAGAGAATGAATGTGGGCCAAGTCCACAAGACAATCAACTCCATCCTTCAGTTTTTATCTTTAAGTCCAGCCTTCATCTGTATCAGTATTCTCCATTCTGGCTACACACTGGAATCCTCTGTGGAACTTTTGGAAAAGTACCAATAACTGTGCTCCATCTCCTAGGTATTCTGAATTAATTGGTCAGGAATGAGGCCCAGACACTGGAATTTAAAAAAATGCTCTATATGTTTATAATGTGTAGCCAGGCTTGAGTAACTCTGTTTTCCATAGGCTATTTAATGCATTGAGCATCCCTTTATAGGGATAATATTTTTCAGCTTTTAAACACCAAATAGTATCCCTTAGTAAGGGAAGATTTTATTTTTCAACAAATAAAGCAACCTTAAGTTTTGAAGATTTTAAAAATACGATAAGTTCAAAGAAGAGACCAACTGTTTTTTGTTTTTTTCCCTTTTTCCCCCAACTGCCCCAATTTAGCTAGTGTTAAGCATCCTGGCACATTTACCTCACGAATCTTGACTTTTTTTCTCTTAAAAATATTATTCTATAATTTGTGAAAAATCAAACACTTGATTTGAATGGATTCAAACGACTTACAAAAGGACAAAAACAAAAATGAAAGTTAAAAAAGATCCCAAACACTACAAAATCTTATGAGTAACAATCACTAAGAAAACACTTCATGAAGCATTTTTTGCACCAATAAATACTTTCCCATCACCTTAAGACCAAGGCATACCTATGAACTAGCTGGCTGTGTGTGTGCTCAGTCGCCCAGTCGTGTCTGACTCTTTCGACCCCATGGNTCTTACTTTTAAAAATAGGGACAGATAATCAGGGGGAAAAAAAAACACACACAACATTTTGAGGGGATGGAGTGGGAGGGTGGATTAGCTCAATATGCCCAAACCAGATGAACTAAAGAGTCACTAAACCTGATAACGCAACCATTCAAATCTCAAAACTTAAATTCCATAAAGTCATACCTGTCTCCTTCCAGAGCCACCCTCAGTTCACAGAACAGTGCCAGGTACCACTCGGGGTTTAATAAGGATTTGTTAATTGCTGAACACAGACACGGCACCAATGTTTCTGTTTTGGTTTTTTTGAAGACTTATTTTCTATTCTGTAGGGAGACAATGTCCTCAAGATTCTTCATATGACTAGGCTGAAAGTCAGCCTGGATAGGTCTCGCCCACCAGCCTCTGTGAGCAGCAGAGGAGCCCTGAAGAGTACTTCCCAGGTCCACTGGCTGCACGAAGGGAGAGCCAGACCACAGCCTGGTCTAGAATGGGCTTGGGAAGCAGGTACAGAAGCCTGGGTGGGTCGCGGTCGCAGCTGGTTCCAGCAAGGGCACCTTCCTGTGACTCCAAACATATATACACACACACACACACACTCTCTGTCTCTCTCTCTCTGTCTCTTCCATATCCCTGCTAACCTGATTTCTGGCTTATAGTGGTCAGGTGGGGCTTGCTTTCACTGTTCTCTGCATTTTTCTTCCAAACTCGTCCTTTCACCTTTCTGGGGTTCTGCAGGGGATTTGTTTTAGATATACAGTAAANACTCTCTGTCTCTCTCTCTCTGTCTCTTCCATATCCCTGCTAACCTGATTTCTGGCTTATAGTGGTCAGGTGGGGCTTGCTTTCACTGTTCTCTGCATTTTTCTTCCAAACTCGTCCTTTCACCTTTCTGGGGTTCTGCAGGGGATTTGTTTTAGATATACAGTAAAGAATAAAACAAAACAAGACTGCTCCTGTTCCTGGTACAAGAGAAACACTTCAAACTTCAGGGCTCGCAAATCCAGGATCAGACCCCAGCTTTGCCTTGGACAGGCTAGGTGAACCGAGCACATCCCTGGTGGCTCAGATGGTAAAGAATCCGCCTGCGATACAGCAGACCCGGGTTCGATCCCTGAGTCAGGAAGATCTCCTGGAGAAGGAAATGGCAACCTGCTCCAGTATTCTTGCCTGGAGAAATTTCATGGACAGAGGAACCTGGCGGGCTACAGTCCATGGGGTTGCAAAGAACGGATTGAACAACTGCCACTGCTACTAAGCCTCATCTTCCTCATCTGTACATGAGGATAACAATGATTATTTCCCATAATTAAAAGAGGTGCTATGGAGCATAACACACCCAGCACAAACTGTATTAACAAAAACGGTATCGCATGCCATGTACAGAATGTTTACACTTACTCGTGAACAATTAGGGTGAACACTCACTGTGAAATGGAGCAGGACTCTGCCTATGGTCCTTGTCCCCACCCCGCCCCCCAACTCGCCAAGTCCTCTGCCTGCTTTTTGTCTATGGAAAAACTTTAGCCAAAGAATAAGTTGAATCAGAGAAGTGAGAAAATGCAGAAACAAAGGAAAATAGTCCAAGCAGACCAAATAATAACAATGCCATCATTAAGCACAGTCAAGGACCTTTCGTTCCTTCTCAAGGGCTACAGACAAATAAAGTGAAAGGGAAGTCGCTCCGTCGAGTCCAACTCTTCGCGACCCCATGGACTGCAGCCTACCAGGCTCCACCGTCCACGGGATTTTCCAGGCAAGAGTGCTGGAGTGGGGTGCCATTATATCTGAGCCATATCCTGTGAGCTGTCTTATAGATACTGAAACCTCAGGTAAGTTAACTGCTTGATGGTAAGACCATAGCCGTGACATAAGGTGCCACAATTCCAAGAACTGGTGTCAAGGAAATTGGAACAAACCGACCACTGATGACCAATTTCAAGAGGACTGTCAGCTCTGACTGTGCTCTTTCTGCCCGTTGCCCCTCCTGCAGATTATGAAAGCTCTTGCCCACTGGTTGTCAGTAGGGAAAAGCCCTCCTTTGGACAGAAGTCTGCCCTCCCCGCTCTGTGGTCAGCATCCAAAATAAAGCAGCAGCAAGCAACCGCACTGCACTTTCAGTTGCAACTTAAACTGAAAAAACGTTGATTGACTCCCCCTCCCGCAAGACTTTGTGAACTGTTAACCTACTATTGTCTGAAATTCACTGCTTGCCTCTGCCCCCAACCACCTTGCCAGTCCTTTTCGCTCCCCTCTTTAGGTAGGTTTCTGTAACTGCCACTCTAGATTAGCCCTCAGGGATGCTGAGCTATTGGGCACCTAACAATTGCTGTGAGTCCACGTTCAGGAATGAAGGCGGCACTCATATGTGCCAACAGTAGCGATACTGTAGCCAAGATAAGGGAGGTATTTCCAGCGTGGCAGGCTTGGGGTCACACCTCCCCGCAGGGCTGACACCCACAGGCAAGCTGGCACAACAGCAGAAGCTAGTGCATTGGGACATCACCAGGAAGAGGCCCTACAGGTCACACGGACCTTCCCAGGCAACATATGGGAAATAGAACTTTGAAAAGAAACCCAGTTCTGAATCTAAAGGGAATCTGCTGCTGTTTCCTGCCTCCATGCCTCAATTACCTTAGCCCCAAATTATCATGAACAATGGGAAAGACTTCACAGTATATCAAAACAAGAGCCTGCAAAGGGCAATTTCTAATAAGAAAATGGGACTTAACAATTGAGTAGTGACTTGGGGTCAGCTCCAGCTAGAATGTCACGTTTCAACTCACTGTGACTCACTCTTCCAGGCAATAAAATATCAGACTAGATTTACTGAACCAAGTCAGTTGAGACCTGGACACTTGGTCAGGTCTGAGACTAGAGACGTTTAAGCCAGAGTGATAATCTGTAAACATCCAAAGATGAAACAGCTCCCTGAACTTTGAGCATCAGTATAACACTATGTAACAGCCTCTAAGAGAAACACCACCGATTCCAATTAGGATGTTCATTCAAAATCAGTCTCGTTATGTCACAACTGTTCTTATCAAGGACTATGAAAGGCATTCATTCAAAAGACTGAGGTATTGTATGTCAATTATACCTCAATTTAAAAAAAAAAAAAAGATTGAGCTCAAGGTGAGGAATTAAGTGATACACTCTCAAAGGTAGTTTTGCCAGCACTCCAGGAAATTGGCATATTCCTTAGATCACTATATAGCACAGTTATAAGATGGTGGTGTGTGAGTGTGTTAGTTACTTAGTCGTATTTGACTCTTTGGGACCCCAGGGACTTTAGCCCGCCAGGCTCCTCTGTCCATGGGATTCTCCATGTAAGAATTTTCGAGTGGGTTGCCATTCCTTCCCTTCAGGGGATCTTCCCAACGCAGTGATCAAACCTGGGTCTCCTGTACTGCGGGCAGATTCTTCATCATCTAAGCCACCAGGGAGGCCCATAAGACAGTAGCTGCTGCTGCTGCTAAGTTGCTTCGGTCTGTGTGACCCTATAGACAGCAGCCCACCAGGCTGCCCCGTCCCTGGGATTCTTCAAGCAAGAACACTGGAGTGGATTGTTATTTCTTTCTCCAATAAGGCAGTAGAGCTGCCATTAAAAAGCAAGCTGACTAATCACTTTCCAGGCATTTATTTTTTTTTTTTCCCAAATAATTTCAAAGAAGCGCTGAATGTTAGCAAACTCAATCTATGGATAAGGGGGGAAAAAAACAAAACAGGAATGGAAGTTCATACCCACCTGGGATCCTATTAAGAGTCACCCAGAAATGTTCATCAGGAGAATAGGTATCTTTGGACCACTGGAGCAGATCAATTGCTCTTCGGTCTTGGAAGACAAACTTGACAAACTCTCTGGTGAGGGCCACGTAGGCAGTACCAAAGTAGATGGTCAACTGGTGGGGAGGTGAGGTTTTCAAAATACCGGTATTTTTCATAAAAGAGCCACCTCTGCCCAAGTGCTCCCGGTAGACATATTGAGTCCGCTTTACCGCATGGGCAGGAGGCAACACCCCGGGGGTGATGTTTTTCCCTTTAAATCCTTTGAGATGCTGAACGATCTCCCTGTTGGTTTTCAGGGGGAAATCTTGCCCACAGGTGTTGATGGAGTATTTCCACGGAACTTCAGAAGCTAAAAGGTCTTCCAGGCAGTTCAGGTCAGCCTGGAGCCTGGAAATTCCTGCGTAGACCACAGGCTCCATCTTTGAAGCAAGAAAAGCATTCTTGAAGCAACTCAGCAGCTGCCACACAGACTTCTTAAAGTGAATTGTGGCTTTCTCATCCACGTGAACACAATAGACGTTCTGGGGCATATAGATGGCCCTGAAGAGTCTTTCAAAAGTGTTAAAGTCCTTATGGATGACCATGACATATGCCAAAGGGAACTCTGCTTCTTCTTTCGACAAAGGCCTTGTGATGTAGCGATTCTGGATCAGGTAGTCCTTGCAAGGGACGCTTCCCACGGGGGACGTCAATGTTTTTTCCCGCAAAAAGGTTGACTTCTCATCTAAGGCATCCTTACAGGCGTGTATCCCCAAGTCCCTTTCAATGGAGCTATTCCTGTGACTTTTCGGTTGGTTTAATTGGCCACTGTAAAGGATCACAAAAATAACCACACTGACTCCCATGAAAGCAAAAAACCAATACTTCCAGAAGTTCATTATTTTCACTTCCCTGGGGGAGGAATCTCTCTCAAAAGACTGAGAAATAATCGGTTCCTGAAACAAGAGTGAAGAGGTGGAACTGACTTCTTTTGCCAATCTTGGAATTTCAACAGCTTCTCAAGCAGGCTTCCTTCTGCCAGGTCCTTTAATCCTCATTTACTCTCTGCTTCTGGGTGCTGTTCATCCTCTCCTGGCAACAGCCAGAGATGCTTCTTAAAGCACCCTGGGCTTCTGGCCTCGGTGGTGCCACCCGGCTGCTGGCAGAAGGCGCCGGGCTCGGAGCAGCTCCAGGAAGCCCTTCTCATTTGCATACAAGACGCCAGTGGATCTTAGCAAACTGCGTTTGGTCTGGAGTGCCGGCTCCTTTCACCGGGGCTGTTTCCTGGGCTTCACTCCGCCCCCTTCCATCCAATCTATGTGGCCTGATCTCCCTTCTCACGCTTTCCCCTTCCTTTTCAAGTTAAGTGGTTCTCCTTTTTCTGGCTCGCCCCGCCAAGCTGCTAGCAGTCCTTGAAAACCGCTGCCTGTGGACTTCTCCTTCTCGGGTTTATTTCGCTTTCTGGGTCTCTGCCACTTTATTTCATTTCAGCGTTATCTCTACCTCTGGGCGTATAAGACAGACACAGATAAGGAAAAAAAAAAAAAAAAAACTCTTGCAACGTGCCTAAGTGGAAGATTATTGGAGGAAAAAAAACCTGATGGCAAGGTAGGTGTTCCCTGAATTGAGTCAGACAGTTTCTGATGACATTACGTAGCATATATATGTCCACGGGTATTGGAAAAACTGAATTACACTTTCAAGGGCAGGGGATGAGGGCAGAAGGACGCTAGCAGTGACTTGATATTCAAGAGTCGGTGTGGAGGCATCAATGAAACGCACTGTAGTTCCGCCTGCCTGGGAGAAAAGTGATAGCTTGTTCCCAGAGAGCAAAGGCTGGTTCCCATTTCACACAGAGCTTCAGATAACTGGGGCTGTTGACACAGTGCTATCTAGCACGTGTGGTGTAACTAGCCACTGGGTCTCTTTAACAGCCTGACATCCTCAGACTGGAGGTCACTTCAGAGAGCTCCAAAGAGTCGCCTCTCCACCCAGCCCCTCTCCTACTTCCTTATTCTGAAGGGAGAACAAAGGCTTCAGGACTGAGGCAAAATTCCTGGACGTCTCCTTCAGTGCAGTTCAGGGAAGCCAGGGACAGCAGCTCAGCAGGTCTGGTCACATCACAGATGCCTTCTCAAAGCTCACCTGAGCCAGGTGCCTCCAGCGCTCAGCAAACGTGGAGTGCGTTCAAGGCAGGTGGTGAGGATGCTTCTGGGGGAAAGTTACTGAGCCAACTAAGAGATTAACTCTGGCAGCCACCAGAGCTGAAAGCGGCCCTGCTCCCACCTCCCTCCTGCAGTCACTCAACAACCTTGCCTGTCTCGGCGTGACACGGCAGCTGAGCAGCTGCCTCTGTTAGGAAGACACGGGTCTGTAACGCTGCACCCTGCCCGTCCCGCGCCCCTCCCACCCCACCCCTCGGCTGCCTATGGTTCACTGGACCGATGAATGGCAACAGTGGCCTGGATGTGACTGAGAATGAAAAATGTCACCTGCCGTGTCAATNCAGCTTACCCTTATTCTTCTAACATCACATTACTTTCTTTCTACTTCCCTGGCAGCCTCTTTGGGGCAGCCAATTTCTTTCCCTCTTGTGGTTAGTTGCCTAGATTTAATTCCAGTTTTCCAAGCCAAAACAAAAACAAAAGCAAAAACCAAACTCACACGTATTTGATCTTTGGCTCGATTCCGCTAAATCTCAAGGGACAGAATTGGGTGACTGTCTTTCTTTGCAACTTTTCTCTAAGTGTCTGCTCTGAAGAAAAAAGACAGCAAATTCATGAGAAGACTTTGCCTCTGTTCAAATCTGGACTTACTTCTGGTACCCTTCTCAACCACCAAACTCTTCCACCCCCATATTTTTGAATGTTGAAGTCTCAAGGAGATATTTCTACTAAGAGATAATATCTTATCATTCAGCTGCTACCAACAATCCGTATCTTGAAGACACTCTTTTTCTTCTAAACATTTTCAAATAAATGAAAACAAAACCATCTTAGAATAGGGGTAGCCAGTGGCTTCCTCCAACTTCTAGCTTTAATAGCCTTATTAAATTCTTGCCTCGCTTTCAATTTACTGAACCCACTATCGAACTAGCCTCTTTCCCACAAGACCTGTCGCTTACTTGAGTTTACACTGCTTGTCGGGCCAGAGTGGCTTGGCTGAATCCCTACAAGCAGATGTTTCTTCTGCTTTCCTAGAAATGAAAGCTGGATAAAATTTGCCTCCAGGATATGTCCTGTGTCTGAATTCAATAGAAGAAAACCCTCACCCTTGGTTCTCCCACTGGTTAAAGCTGGTTTTCTCTTTTTTACTATAATTTTATTTCTTTCTTTATTTTCGGCTGTGCCGGGTCGTCGTTGCTGCTCGGGCTTTCTCTAGTTGCGGCGCGCGGGGTCTAATCTCTAGTTGCGGCGTGCAGGCTTCTCACTGCGGTGGCTTCTCTGGCTGCAGAGCACAGGCTCTGGGATATGCGGGCTGCAGTAGCTGCGGCTCCCGGGCTCTGAGCAAAGACTCAGTAGCTGTGGTGCCCAAGGCTTAGTTGATCCGCAGCATGTGGGATCTTCCCTGATCACGGATCAAACCCGAGTCTCCTGCATTGGCAGGTGGATTCTTTATTACTGAGACACCAGGGAAGCCCTAAAACGGTTTTCCACTCAAATTTTCTATCTATCAGTCCTTCCTTTTAAAGGATATCCTTGAACTCGATTTTTTCTCCTCAAAAACAGGGGAAATTGTTATAAGTAGGGTAGGCTCAGCCCTGGCCTCCTCTGGTTAGGGTTCTCAGGGCTGATGGTGCAGTTTGGATTACTACCCTTCAGTGTGGGTTTTTTTTTTTTTTTTTACAGCTTTTAGGTTGTTTTATTTCAAATAACCTTTCTGAGTTATTTTAGACTTTCTATTCTGCTTCTATAAACATAAAAATTAAAAATTTGAGTTATTTATTCTAGCTTGCATTTAATAATCCAGACCTACATGTTAGAAAAAATACTTATCTCTGTACACAAGTGCTGTATTTTTCCCCTAGAAAAACAATTTAGTTGCACAAACGTGAGTGTGACCCCCATCCCCAGGCACACTGAACCTACCCACGATGACGCATTTTGTGTTTTCTTAACCTATTGCTGCTAAGTCGCTTCAGTCGTGTCCGACTCTTAGCGACCCCATGGACTACAGCCCACCAGGCTCCTCTGTCCATGGGATTTTCCAGGCAAGAGTACTGGAGTGGGTTGCCATTGCCTTCTCCTTCAGTGTGTCTTAAATGTATTGTAGCCTATGTAACAGAGTGGTTTGGGTTATCTTTCTTCCCCCGCCCCCACCCAGTAAATGATCAGTGGAACATAAATATCTAGGGCACTAATTCTCAGTCCCAAGATACCTTGGGAATTGGAAAGATGAGAGGAAATGTGTAAGGGCAGTACTTAGGTTAACCAACTGTCCAGTTTGCCCAGGACTAAGGAATTTCCCAGGACAAGTTTTTTTTTTTTTTTTTTCCAGTGCTAAAAGTGAGAAAGTCCTGGGCAAACAAAAATGTCTTTGCTATCCTAGATATCATCGGTCCTAAGCCCTCACTGCTGAATGATATATCAGAGAATGTTCAACAACTGATCAGTATGGAGGGAGATCAAACTAGTCCATCCTAAAGGAGATCAGTCCTGAATATTCATTGGAAGGACTGATGCTGAAGCTGAAGCTCCAATACTTTGGCCACCTGATGCAAAGAGCTGACTTACTGGGAAAGATCCTGATGCTGGGAAAGATTGAAGGTAGGAGAAGGGAATGACAGAGGATGAGACAGTTTGATGGCATCACCGACTCGATGGACATGGGTTTGAGCAAGCTCCAAGAGGTGATGGGCAGGGAAGCCAGGCGTGCTGCAGTCTCTGGGGTTGCAGAGTTGGACACAACTGAGCGACTGAACTGAACTGATGGAGGGAGAGGAAATGCTGAAATCATTGGTCTGGGTGAGAGGCGAATGCAGTTTGCAAACTACAGTGCAGAAAAACAATGTGACCTCCCACACATATCCTCAGGCCTCTGTGGCTTGAGCACAGAGCGATGCATAATAAGAGTGAAGCTGAAAGAACACTCTTAGGACTTCCTTGGAGGTACAGTGGCTAAGAATCTGCCTGCCAATGCAGGGTCCCAGAAGATTCCACATGCCCAGGAGCAACTAAGCCCATGTGCCAAAACTATTTGAGCCTGTCCCCAGGTGGCGCTAGTGGTAAAGAATCTGCCTGCCAACATAATAGGCACAGGAGACTCAGGTTCAATTCCCAGGTTGGGAAGATCCCCTGGAGGAGGAAATTCTACTCCAGTATTCTTGCTGGGGAAATCCCATGAACTGAGGAGTCTGGCGGGCTACAGTCCATAGGGTCACAAAAACTCGGACACAACTGAAGTGACTTAGCACAACATTTGGAAAAAAACCTTCTACTCACGGCTTTGTCTAAAGCAGGTCAAGAAAGAATGTCACATACAGTTCAGGTCATAGGATGAAAGACAGGCATTGAGAAACCACATTAAGAACTGGTGAGCTAGGCCAAGAAAATTTAATTTTCTTTTTCTCTATGAGGAGCTGTCAGTGTTAATATGGACTGCAGCATGTAATTTTTGAACTGGGGTCATCACAATGCATTGTATTTTTACGATCTACATGAAAACAATCTATAATGGAAGCAATCCCTACCTCCAAAAAATGCAAGGCCTTGGGTCTGCATTAAATGGTATGATCCATGTTCATCTCAAAAAAAAAAAAAAA
>SJYA01002940.1:1198056-1213481 GCA_006410615.1 Neotragus moschatus | reverse complement strand
TATAAACATAAAAATTAAAATTTGAGTTATTTATTCTAGCTTGCATTTAATAATCCAGACCTACATGTTAGAAAAAATACTTATCTCTGTACACAAGTGCTGTATTTTTCCCCTAGAAAAACAATTTAGTTGCACAAACGTGAGTGTGACCCCCATCCCCAGGCACACTGAACCTACCCACGATGACGCATTTTGTGTTTTCTTAACCTATTGCTGCTAAGTCGCTTCAGTCGTGTCCGACTCTTAGCGACCCCATGGACTACAGCCCACCAGGCTCCTCTGTCCATGGGATTTTCCAGGCAAGAGTACTGGAGTGGGTTGCCATTGCCTTCTCCTTCAGTGTGTCTTAAATGTATTGTAGCCTATGTAACAGAGTGGTTTGGGTTATCTTTCTTCCCCCGCCCCCACCCAGTAAATGATCAGTGGAACATAAATATCTAGGGCACTAATTCTCAGTCCCAAGATACCTTGGGAATTGGAAAGATGAGAGGAAATGTGTAAGGGCAGTACTTAGGTTAACCAACTGTCCAGTTTGCCCAGGACTAAGGAATTTCCCAGGACAAGTTTTTTTTTTTTTTTTTTCCAGTGCTAAAAGTGAGAAAGTCCTGGGCAAACAAAAATGTCTTTGCTATCCTAGATATCATCGGTCCTAAGCCCTCACTGCTGAATGATATATCAGAGAATGTTCAACAACTGATCAGTATGGAGGGAGATCAAACTAGTCCATCCTAAAGGAGATCAGTCCTGAATATTCATTGGAAGGACTGATGCTGAAGCTGAAGCTCCAATACTTTGGCCACCTGATGCAAAGAGCTGACTTACTGGGAAAGACCCTGATGCTGGGAAAGATTGAAGGTAGGAGAAGGGAATGACAGAGGATGAGACAGTTTGATGGCATCACCAACTCGATGGACATGGGTTTGAGCAAGCTCCAAGAGGTGGTGATGGGCAGGGAAGCCAGGCGTGCTGCAGTCCCTGGGGTTGCAGAGTTGGACACAACTGAGCGACTGAACTGAACTGATGGAGGGAGAGGAAATGCTGAAATCATTGGTCTGGGTGAGAGGCGAATGCAGTTTGCAAACTACAGTGCAGAAAAACAATGTGACCTCCCACACATATCCTCAGGCCTCTGTGGCTTGAGCACAGAGCGATGCATAATAAGAGTGAAGCTGAAAGAACACTCTTAGGACTTCCTTGGAGGTACAGTGGCTAAGAATCTGCCTGCCAATGCAGGGTCCCAGAAGATTCCACATGCCCAGGAGCAACTAAGCCCATGTGCCAAAACTATTTGAGCCTGTCCCCAGGTGGCGCTAGTGGTAAAGAATCTGCCTGCCAACATAATAGGCACAGGAGACTCAGGTTCAATTCCCAGGTTGGGAAGATCCCCTGGAGGAGGAAATTCTACTCCAGTATTCTTGCTGGGGAAATCCCATGAACTGAGGAGTCTGGCGGGCTACAGTCCATAGGGTCACAAAAACTCGGACACAACTGAAGTGACTTAGCACAACATTTGGAAAAAAACCTTCTACTCACGGCTTTGTCTAAAGCAGGTCAAGAAAGAATGTCACATACAGTTCAGGTCATAGGATGAAAGACAGGCATTGAGAAACCACATTAAGAACTGATTTCTTTTTCTCTATGAGGAGCTGTCAGTGTTAATATGGACTGCAGCATGTAATTTTTGAACTGGGGTCATCACAATGCATTGTATTTTTACGATCTACATGAAAACAATCTATAATGGAAGCAATCCCTACCTCCAAAAAATGCAAGGCCTTGGGTCTGCATTAAATGGTATGATCCATGTTCATCTCAAAAAAAAAAAAAAAGGCTCAAAATGTTTGCCTTCTTTACCTTAAGTTCAATCAGCATTCTTTCGTATCATTCTTGGTCTAAACAGATTAAAGTCAAACAATCAATAATGAGGTAGCGATGGAAATAAATGCAATGCATATGAAAGAAAAGGAGAAATGGTTGGTTAGAAAAATAACATGACCGCTGGTGTGTAGGTTCGGTTTTTGTTTTTAACCACTCCATGCCACACATGAAAATCCCCATAACTGCTGCTTTGGATATGGCCTTCTAAGACTGCAGATTTGTTCACTCTAAGATCCAGGGTGAAAAGAAAGCCCTAAAAATCTTAGCAGGGTCATTTTCTTCATCAGATGATGGGTTACTGCCATTACTGTTGCCCAAAGCAACAGCCCTGTACAAGCCCAAATCTGGTCTTTAAAGCAGGGTCTTCTGCTATTATTCTGCTCTTTTTATTTCTGTGGTGCGGACTGAGGTGCCCACTGGTTAAGTTCACGGATAGCGGACCGTGGACTGGAGCACAGTCTGGCTTGAATTGGTGACCCCAGGATGAACTTGGCATTGAGCAGCCTTCCCAAGACGAACCGGATGCTTTGGAAAAACAGAGAGAGGGAGAACAGGCCCGTTGCTGTTGACCAGGGGAAGAAGGACTTCAGGAAAATTCCCAGAAAACCTGAATGTGCTGTTAGAAGATGTGGTCTGAAGCTGACCCAGTAAGACCTGGCAAAGGGCTCTAGACTCTGTGTATGTTGTGTGTGTTGTGTGTGTGTGTGTGTGTGTGTGTGTGGTGACAGAGAGGGCGGTTGATTTGAAGCTGAGTTGGCAGCAGTGCTGGTGGGCATATAAAACGTTATTTCCATTTGACTCAATTCAGTAAATATTTATTCTTATGCCACTGGATGCTCCCTGTGTTGAGCTGCTAAAAATATAAAAGACCCCAAAGAGATAGTAGTTGTCAGGGCAATATGATATCCATGTTCACAATTATAGCGCAAAGAAGATGACAGAATGACATAAAGGAGTTACAACAAAGGTTTACAAAATTGAGACTAAAAATCATCGAACACTTCCCACGTGACAAGGCCCTGAATGTAGACGTATTCAGGCCATGATTTAAACAGGAGAAATCGAAGAGAATGGCTCAAGGAAAGAGGAAGAAAAGTAGCCAAGGCAGAAACACCAAGCATGGTTTTTCTGGAGTGTCCCTTTCAGGGGAGGCAGCCTTGGGAATTAATTAATCAGCGACGTTGATGTGGCATTCCACAGGGCTTTGCAAACGTCCAACACCCAACGTCCTCTGCTGAGGTGATTGGATTGAATCATTCAGTAAGCTGTTGTTGAATGTCACTGAGGCTTCTGGAATTGAGAAGTTATTCTTCAAAGAGAAATATTTCAAGAGTGTTAGAATGACTTGAAGAGGGAGACTTGTGGGCCAGAGACACCACATCGATGGGTCTAAAGATCGTCTTGAGAGGCTGGCCCCACAGGCTGGAGTCAGACCAGTAATGACGGAGCCACGGTGGTGATGCTGACTGACCCGCGCTGAGCAAATGGAATGTGCTGACGAGGGCTGAGGGGCTGGAAGAGCAGATGTCGGCTGACTTGGAGGACGGCGGTGCCTGGGGTTCTCGAGAAGGGAGCTATGGAAGGTAGGCAATAAAACGAGGAGGTGTGAGCAAGGGCCAGTGGGCATCTCGGGAATAGATACCCAAAGGCCTGGGAGGAGTGCAGAGAGGGCCTGGGGAACACAATGGAGATTTATGATTCATCAGCACAAAATGGGGCTGACCTTGGAGGCCAAGGAGGTCACCAAGGGAGACGGAACAGCAAGAGTCAAACAGCGAACCTGGTAAAGACTCTTGGGGAATGTTTCCTGAGACCTAAACTCTCCCCGGTTCTGCATTTCACTGAGACCAGTGGCTTTCAATCAACTACTATCCAAGCCTCAGGTCAGTAGTCAGTGACCAAGAATATGATAAGAATGGAATCCACTTAAATACATTTCCAAAGAGGGATTATAAAAGCAATGCCTTTTAACACACATGGCAACTTTTTCCTAAGGTGGAAGCCATCGCTCAAAGTTCTGTGTGACAAAGTATTGTCCAAAGACTGCTGGCCTCGGACAGTCACTTCTCCTGGGCACTTTTATCTTCTCTGTCTGCCTTTTTGGAGTAAGAACAACTTTTCAAAAAGAGCGATTCTACACGATGCATTAAGGATGGGAGCCAGAACCCTAAATTAGAAGTAGGATGATCTGAATCCGGGCCCGGACCTTGCCAATTCCTAGCCAATAAATAAACTCAACAAACATTTAGAGAAGGTACTCATACCACAGATAGGCTGTGTTTCAAAGTCGACAAGTTCGGGGAAGACAGCATGCAGTCAGAATTCCTCTGGAGGAAGGCCCTGGGAAGGAGCCCCGTTAAGATGACACAGTCTCTCCATAATTCCCACACGGCACATTCTCCCTTGAATCTGGGTCCAGAGAGTGACTTCTTACAAGCACCAGATGAAGAGCTTGGCTTTAGCTAAGGAGCCGAGTCATGAGATCACACTGTCTCTTTAAGGTTCGTGAGCCCCGAGAACCAAGACCCCCTCATGGGAATAAGCAGAATCCACCTGTGGGACCCCAGACTCATTGTGCGGAATGGTGGGCAGGGGAGGGATGACCATTTAAACTTACACACACTGTGTGTGTGCACATGTGTGTGTGTGAGAGAGAGACAGAGAGAGAGATAATCTAGTTGAGTTTGCGAAAGTTAAGTGACTCCGAGGAGCTGGGACTCCATTGCTCGTTTGCCAGTCATTGTACAGGGAGTAAGGAAAAAGAAATTGGCAGGTGCCAGTTCTTCCCTTGCAGGTCGGTCTCCCAGGGCCTCTTGGAACAGTCGCAGCATCACAAGACTGACAGTACATGGGATTCAGGGGGATGGAATCCACTGGAGCGAGCATCAGGAAACTCTCTAGAGACTGTGNAGGGAGTAAGGAAAAAGAAATTGGCAGGTGCCAGTTCTTCCCTTGCAGGTCGGTCTCCCAGGGCCTCTTGGGACAGTCGCAGCATCACAAGACTGACAGTACATGGGATTCAGGGGGATGGAATCCACTGGAGCG
This sequence comes from Neotragus moschatus, assembly GCA_006410615.1. NCBI lineage: Eukaryota > Metazoa > Chordata > Mammalia > Artiodactyla > Bovidae > Neotragus > Neotragus moschatus. The sequence continues at coordinate 1,208,558 of SJYA01002940.1, read as the reverse complement.
AGCATCAGGAAACTCGCTAGAGACTGTGACTCTAAGCTGACTCTTTGAAGAAAAGCACGTGCCAATCAGAGGAGGGAGAGGGAGGCAGAGCCTTCTAGAGTCTCCTGGTGGAGGGGACCAGCAAGAGGCAGGCAAGGCAGTGAGGCTGAGCCCTTCTAAGGTCAAGGGGGCCACACGGCAATGAGCCCTCTTCCAGCAGAAGGGCCGCAGTGTCATGCTTAGGTAATGGGGATCCATGCCTAGCATCTAAGGAGAGAGACATGGTCACAGGACCGGTGTGCTTGTATCAAGGTCATTCCGGCTCTAATCAATGCGGAGGATGNGAAAAAAGGATCCTTTCAGGATCGAAAAATCTGGACCAACAGTGGCTTCTGCAGATACTCAACAACCACATTAAGACTTAAAACATCTCAATGGTCTCTGGCACTCCACCCTGGGGCAGACAAACCAAAGATAATGCTAAGGGAATAACCAGAAAAAAACTAGGGAAAACGGGCTTTTCTTCAGGTGACAGACAGCAGAGATAACAAAGACTGGAGAAGATGGGAAACATCAGCATGAACCAGAATTCATACCAGGGGCACAGGATGGAGCCTCAGGCTCACCCTAACCCCCGCCCCCTACAGCATGAGTCAGAGGAATGCGTGCTCCTGAAGGGTGTCCTTTGAGAATGTGGCCAGAAGGTAGAAATCTAGATAATCAATCCATCTGTACACAGCCACACAGGATGGAATGAGAACCAGTCTTCCCGGCCTCCCCCAAAGAAGGATGTGAGACCGGGCCCCCCTGGGACTCCCTCTGGCCTGGCCAGCACCATTTCTCATTCTAACACAGTTGGAGAAAACCTAAGTGTTGGAAACCAAGAGGGAATTCATTGTCTCAATAGAAAGACAACATGAAAAGAAAAAAAAAGCAGTGTGAGGATATGCGACTCAGTCCTACCTCAGTGAATGTACTTGCACGGAGTCATTCATCCTAAACTGTTCTCCTTTAGTCTGATATCATTTAGGAACAGGATCCTAGTGATGTTCATGGTCTTAGTCCTTTTGTGGGTGTTTCAGAGGGCACGATATACCTATGCAGGGTCTTTCTAACACAAACACTTAAATTTAGAATATTTAGCAAGACTTCCCTGGTGGTCCAGTGGCTGAGACTCTTCTGCACTTTCAATGCAGGGGGCCCAGGTTCAATCCCTGGTCAGGGAACTAGATCCAACCTGCCACAACTAAGAGTTCACAAGCCACAACTAAAGATCCCAAGGGGCACCACTAAGACCTGGCACAGCCAAGGAGGTGAATAAATAACTACCTAAAAAAAGATCTTTTAGGATGTTTAGGACAGAAGGAGAAGGGAACTTTGAGGGAGGCAAGGAAAAGCACCATCTGAACTTGGAGAAGGATGTTTATGCTGTTTATTGAAGGACTTTTCCCCTTGAAACATGACACAGAGAAGGGAAGAGCTGATATGGTCAGAAGGTGCCTGGTAATTAAGAACCAGGTTCCCACACCCTATCCTAAATCACAGAGAACGCTCAAGTGGAAAACCACTGGAGATCCTGGAGTGCTGGCATTGCCTTTGAAGAAGGGGAGGTCCAGCACCAGGGCCAGAGCACGTGACGGCTTATTTTCTTTGTCACCTGTGATTCGGGAATGGCCCACCTACAGGCAGGATATCCTCCTGCCGGCTCCCTGAATTGGGATACCACCCGGAATGCAAGAGAGGAAGGCAGAAAGCCCCTGGGAAGAGACGCATTATTCTGAAAGGCATCCCTTGAAGAATCAGATCACTGAGGGTCCTCATAGTGAAGCTCTCGCCTCCAGTTTCCCACAGGGGTGATGACATGCACTTGCTAAGGCTACGGGGCAGCAAGATTGAGGGAGTCTAGACTCACCGGTATCTTGGCCTTTCTACAAGTTCTCAACAGCTCCCTGCTATGTGTTTATGTGGTTCTGAGTATTGTGTCCTCTGCGGGGAAAAAAAAAAAAAAGGCATATATAGGAACAAAAAAAAATGGGTCTTGCCTATTGGGTCTTTTATTTTGTAGCTGGGAAGATAGGAGGTTCCAAGAGACGACTTTTGTGGAAAATCCCTTGGACAGAAGAGCCTGGCAGGCTACAGTCCATGGAGTCACAAGAGTTAGACACGGCTTAGTNGTGTCCTCTGCGGGGAAAAAAAAAAAAAAGGCATATATAGGAACAAAAAAAAATGGGTCTTGCCTATTGGGTCTTTTATTTTGTAGCTGGGAAGATAGGAGGTTCCAAGAGATGACTTTTGTGGAAAATCCCTTGGACAGAAGAGCCTGGCAGGCTACAGTCCATGGAGTCACAAGAGTTAGACACGGCTTAGTGGCTAAACCACCACCACTACCATACAGTCACCAAGAGAGGGCAGAAGGCAGGGAGCTACCCCACGAACCTACAGCAAAAATGGTCTTGTATCCCAAGCCTGTCAAGGTATATCATTCTCAGCCTCCTGCCTTCATTTCACCAGGGCTAGAAAGGAGAAGGGAATTAAGGGGGAAAAAAAGGGTGGGAGGAGGGCGGTGAAAGATTATTTTTCCTTGATTTTCTTAAGTTGATTTGACATTGGTAAGACTAACCATCCTTCCGCTAAGCAGAGACATTTAACACTAACCCAAACCCACGTTTTTCCTTTTTTTAAGAAACGACAATTTAGGCTTTTGTGAAGTTACAACTGCCTTCATCTCAGTATGATATCTCTGGAACCACGTGGCTAGTATCAAACCATTATAAATCTCAAGGGGATAGTAAAAACACAAAGGGAATAAATATTTAAATATGAAAACCAGCCTCTAAGTACCTAATGTTCCCCACTTAGACACTCAAGATGGAAACAACACGTAAAAGGTGAAAAGGCGGAGGCCCTGGAAGAGGGAGGTCAGGACACACAGTGTGCACTGATGGGAGCAAGCCCTGTTCCCCAGCCAGTCATCCGGAGACTCAGAGACCAAACACGGCGTTTTCCGGAGAATGCTGGCATGTTTATCGCCCAGCAGGCCTTGCCCTGCAGTCTAAGAGCACCTACCAGTGTTTCCAACTTGGCAGCCCCCCAAAAACCAGAACAATGATTGCTTTTCTCTAGCTATAATGCTGTTGAGTTCATCAGAGATCCATTTTGTGTTTTTCAGTGAGTCCAAAGCATGCTGTTTCCTTCCGAAGAAATCCTATCACCTTTTATATAGTTTTAAAAATCAATGATCACCTGGTCCATTAGCACAGGTAGAACTGCTCTGATGAGAAAGGAAAAAGCTTCTCCTGGAATCTCATTGTTTATCTGAAGTTAGAAATAAATACATTTTTTAAATAATGTGGTACATGCATGAGTCCAAATATTTCTCTGTCCATCGGGTCTTAGGGAGATAGCTGTGGTGCCACAGCAGAGCCTCATGCTCTGCCATTCATTCGTGCGTTCATCTTTTTATTGAGCATTTACCGTGTGTTCTTTGCATAGAGGACGCAGCAGGTAACAAAATAGAAATTGACCTGCTTCACGGAGCTAATGCGAAGAAGGCCAAAAACAAATCCATGCAAATAAGTAGATTTAATAATTCCAGAAGATGATAAAAGTCTCTGAAGGAAAAGAGTGGGATGGTCAGTTCAGCTTCTCAGAGTTGATGACATCTGGTTGGTAAGGGGGAGTCTAGGAATGGGCAGGGGAGTGGCCAAGCCAATGGCCCTGGGGTTACAGCAAGTCTGACAAATTTGGGGAAAAGACAGAACACCAGGGGAGATGGGGCGCAATTCATCCTGACTGCGGTAAAGATTTTAATAAGATGCTAAAGGCAAGAGAACACGACCAACTGCACATCAATACCACCAATGCTTGGCTTGTGAACTGAGGCTACTGAACTGTCACCTAATGAGCATCAATTCTTTCAGGGTTTAGACAGAATTCAGGTGACAACTACATACTTAACACTTTTATCTCCTGATCGAAAAGGTGCAGGCTCTCGAAAAGCCCTTCCAAGTACAGAATGTCACCTTCACATGAAATAGGGAATCCCACATACCTGGAATCCGATTGAGCGTCACCCAGAAATGTTCATCTGGACTGAAGGTGTCTTTGGACCACTGGAGCAAGTCAAGGGCCCGTGGGTCCTGGAGAACAAAGTTGGTAAACTCTCTGGACAGGGCCACGTAGGCAGAGCCAAAGTAGATGGTGAGATTGTGGGGAGGAGGCGGCTTCAGGGCTGTGGTTCTTATCACATAGGAAAGCTCTTTGCCCAGGTGCTCCCGGTGGACATACTTAGTCCGCCCGATTGCGTGAGCTGGGGGCAGCACCCCGGGGGTGATGTTTTTCCCTTTATATCCCTTCAGATACTGAACGATCTCCCTGTTGGTTTTCAGGGGGAAATCTTGCCCACAGGTGTTGAGGGCGTATTTCCAGGGAACCTCCGAGGCCGCAAGATCTTTGATGCAGTTCAGGTCAGCCTGGAGCCTGGAAATCCCACCATAGACCACGGGCTCCATCCTGGAAGCCAGAAAAGCATTTGGGAAGCAGCTCAGTAACTGCTCCACTGAGTCTTTAAATTCAACTGTCGCTTTCTCATCCACATGAACACAGTAGACGTTCTGAGGCATGTAAATAGCCCTGAAGAGCCTCGCAAAGGTGCCGAAGTTATGATGGATGACCATGATATATGCCAAAGGAAACTCGGCTTCTTCCTTTGATAAGGGTGCCGTGATGTAGTGGCTTTGGGTCAGGTACGCCTCACAGGAAGACTTCTCATACATCATTAGTTTGTTTCTCCAGAGTAACGGTGTTTTGTCTTTGATAAGCGATGTGCAAACTTGAGTCAGCATCCAAGTGTCTGAGTTATTTAGCCTCTGGAAGCCTTGCTCTCCCCCAAAGTTGAACACACAAAACACGATGAAGACGATGACACAAGAGACAGAGATGATGAAGAGGGAACGCATCGGTGAATACATGCCTCCAAGAGGAGTCAAGAGTTCAAAGACCGTCAAAATCGGTTAAGTCCTCTCCCAAACTTACTTTTTCCCTCTGGGTTCTTAGCTTGGTGCATACTCCGGGCATTCCTGCCCTGAAGGGGAGGCTGGTGAATTTCCCGGGTTTCCACGCGGGAGTCCAGCCGCTGGCGCTCTCCCCAGGCTGATAGTAGCGACTGATCCCGCCCCGGCCTCTGCCTCCCAAGCTGCCTTTGTCTACACCCCGCAGCAGGTTGCTTTAAGCCCAGCCTCTTCCCCTCCCAGCGGCTTCCCGGCTCGCCGTAGCTGCCGGTTTCACTACAACTCTGGTCATTCCTTTTCCCTCGCCGCCTGCGGCTTTAGTTTTCCAGATCTCTTTTCTTCCATTTCGCAAGGATTTTCTCTCCCCGACCCCCTCCCCCTTGCTGTGGTCATTCGGAGAGTGAGTACAGTAAGAGTCAAAAGTCGAAATGAGGCGCTTCGCGTGCCNGACCTGCATATAGGTTTCTCAAGAGGCAGGTCAGGTGGTCTGGTAGTCCCATCTCTTTCAGAATTTTCCACAGTTTATTGTGATCCACACAGTCAAAGGCTTTGGCATAGTCAATAAAGCAGAAATAAATGTTTTTCTGGAACTCTCTTCCTTTTTCCATGATCCAGCGAATGTTGGCAATTAATCTCTGGTTCCTCTGCCTTTTCTAAAACCAGTTTGAACATTTGGAAGTTCACATAATGCTGGAGCCTGGCTTGGAGAATTTTAAGCATTACTTTACTAGTGTGTAAGATGAGAGCAATTGTGCAGTAGTTTGTACTTCTTTGGCATTGCCTTTCTTTGGGACTGGAATGAAAACTGACCTTTTCCAGCCCTGTGGCCACTGCTGAGTTTTCCAAATTTGCTGGCATATTGAGTGCAGCACTTTCACAGCATCATCTTTCAGGATTTGAAATAACTCCACTGAAATTCCATCACCTCCTCTAGCTTTGTTCGTAGTGATGCTTTCTAAGGCCCACTTGACTTCACATTCTAGGATGTCTGGCTCTAGGTGAGTGATCATACCATTATGATTATCTTGGTCTTGAAGATCTTTTTTGTATAGTTCTTCTGTGTATTCTTGCCACCTCTTCTTAATATCTTCTGCTTCTGTTAGGTCCATACCATTTCTGTCTGTTGAAATTCTTAGTTACAATATATTCTTAAAAACACTTTCAACTGCTTATTCTAAGCAAACGCCTGCTGTTACCATGCCTATTCAAAATCTAACTCCTAACAGCAAGCAAAACATTGCTATTATCAATACCACTAAGCCCATGTCAACAAACCCTACTATCTTCACAGAGCTCATAGAGCTTATGCCTAGGACTATACACACACATATGTGTATGTACCCGTGCATGTATATTGAAGAGAAGGAAATAAAAATTGCAAATCATGAGCTCTTTCACTAAAAAAGGTAAAATTTGGGGTATTCAAAATACAAGATATATTCAAGTTACAGCAAATAGTATAGCAAATCTTCCCCTTCCCCTAAACCTATGGTTTTCACAAGGACCAAATCATCACTGATATGCTCCCAAAGTTACTTACAACTCATTCTGGCACATGAGTCACCAGAACATTTGCACCAGCCAACAAAATTGAGACTAAATCTAGCACAAATGGATCTAGAAACAAAATGAGCACTGAAAAACAAATGTTGAACCTAAGATTTCTTTGAATATTGAGAAACCTAGCAAACTTGGGATTTCCCTGACTTAATAAGCTCACACTAATGGTGATTAACTGAAGCTTCAATAGTTTGGCCACCTGATGCAAAGAGTTGACACAATGGAAAAGACACTGATGCTAGGAAAGATTGAGGACATGAGAAGAAGGGGATGACAGAGAATGAGATAGTTGGATGGCATCATCGACTCAATGGACTTGAGTTTGAGCAAATTCTGGGAGATGGTGAAAGACAGGGAAACCTGATGTGCTGCAGTCCATGGGGTCCCAGAAAGTCGGACACAACTGAGTGACTGAACAACACAAAATAATGATGATGATCATATTGATTTTAACATTGATTTCAAAACTGAAACCATTTTTTAAAAAGGAACAATTGCTACTTTTCCAAATGGCAACAATCCCAATGATAATTACAGTTTAGTTCAATAAAATGTCCCAGGTGGAGCAGTGTAAAGAATCTGCCTGTCAATGCAGTAGACTACGGTTCAATCCCTGGGTCAGGAAGATCCCTGGGGGAGGAAATGGCAACCCACTCCAGCATTCTTGCCTGAAAAATTCTATGGACATAGAGCTGGCAGGGTACAGTCCATCCATGGGATCACAAAGAGTCAGCCAGGACTGAGAACATGCACTTGCACCATCATGCATGCAGTGAATAATTCTGTAATCATAATTTGAAAACAAAGTTTGCAAGAGTGTGTGCCAAAGATCAAGCTAGAGAACTAAATGTGTAGCATTGTAGAATTTAAGAAATAAGCTTCCATTTTAAGCTGTCTGCCACCTGATGCAAAGAATCAACTCATTGAAAAAGACCCTGATGCTGGAAAAGACTGAAGGCAAAAGAAGAAGAGGGCAGCGGAGGATGAGATGGTTAGATAGCATCACTGACTCAAGGAATATGAATTTGATCAAACTGCGGGAGATAATGAAAGACAGGGAAGTCTAGTGTGCTGCAGTCCATGGAGTCACAAAGAGTCAGACATGACCTAGCTACTGAACAACAATTGATTTGATGCTATGCAAAGTAATTTACTATAATTTTCTATTGTAGTACAAAACAATGATTTCAACCTCATTTTAAAGAAACTTAATAAATGAATCACTTTAGGAGATTCTACAACTTCAAGCATATATCACATACAAAACTCTTTATGTTACTATTAAATCATAATTTATATAACCAATTCTTATTTAGGGTTCAGATATATTTTCCTCACAATTTTTTTTTTTTACAAACAACTTTGTGATACACATGCTGGGATCTACAGTTATTTCTATGAAATAAATACAGAGACTTAGAATGACTGTGAACTTAGACATATACATCTGTCCTTAGACATAGAATGACAACATAGAAGCAGAATGTTACATACACAGACATTTTTCTATAAACATTTTATAAAACATTTTATATTCCATTGCTTATTTTTAAGAAAGTCATAAAAAGATAATGTATAAAACATACCTTTGCTTTGATTTAACATAAAACCATCATATCCTTGGATAAGGCTTTGGTGTGGCAGAGACCAGGTATTATTAAAAGTAGATGAAAGCCAGATGAGAGATGATAGTGATGAGGGAGATGAAATGAGGTAGGATCCTGGATATTACTTACAGACTCCTCCTGGACAAGATGCGAGGGGTGAAAGAGGGAGTCACAGTGATTCCAAACTTTGGGTCTGAAAAACAGTGAAAGCTATAAAAGTATAGTAGTTGGTTGTACTGTAAGGAATATCAGGAGTTCCACTTTGAAAACATCAAATTTGAAATGTTTATTAGTGATCGAATTTGCAACAGCTTCTAAAGGAAATCAGTCCTGAATATTCGTTAGAAAGACTGATGCTGAAGCTGAAGCTCCAAACACTTTGGCTACCTGATGCGAAGAACTAATTCATTAAAAAAAAAAAGATTCTGATGCTGGGAAAGATTGAAGGCAGAAGGAGAAGGGGACAACAGAGGATGAGATGGTTGGATGGCATCACTGACTGGACAGACATGAGTTTGAGTAAGCTCTGGGAGCTGGTAATGGACAGGGAAGACTGACGTGCTGCAGTCCCTGGGGTTTCAAAGAGTCAGACACGACTGAGTGCCTGAACACAACTGAATTGGCCATAGCAGGTAAACAGTTGGATATTCAAGTCTGAAGTATAAGAGAGTGGTCAGGACCAACAACTTTGGTTTTATATTTAAGAGTAGATGGCATGGTGGTGGCATTTAGAACCATGAGGCAAGATGAGGGTACCAAAAAAGTGACTGTAAAGAAAAGAGGATCGAATGCCAAGACCTGGGGCACCTCAACATTAAGGAGTTTCCACATAAAATCAAAAGTTCTGCCGAGGTCCAGCCCCGGTGGATCCAGGGTGATTCGAAGGGTGGACAGCGTCGGTGTCTTAGAAAAAACTTATTTAATTACAGATAGAGAGGGATTAGAAAATTAGCAGAGAAAAGAGGCTGAATAACTTGGCTTACGTGGAATACCAATCACCACCTACGTAGGCCATAGGCGTCTTTCCGTTCTCCGGAGGGAGCGGAGGCACTGAGGCACCCCCCCTCCCCCAGTCCAATCTTAGAAGCCCAGGCAGAATTAGTAGGCTTGGTGAGGACCCCCGAGCCAGATGGGAATTCAGCCAGAAAATAGTAGAAGATATTAGAAGAGAAAAAGAGGCTGAATAACTTGGTTTACGTGGGATACCAATAAAATTCCAAGACAAGGAATTTTAACCATCTACACTGGGCCACTGGCGCCACTTGAATATTGGAAAATGCCCCTCCTTGGGGCACCTTTTTGCGTCGGCTTGAAAGCCGGGGCAAGTAAGCAGACATGGCAGGCACCCACACTCCAGATGGGAATTCAGCCAGAAATACGGAAAACAAGAAAGAACAACATGACATGAGGGAATCAGTCTTTCCAGAAACTGATCCATTTTCTTTATTTTCAGTTTTGCTTATATACCTTTTGTTACACGTAGGGATGAATACAGAGTCACGCAGGGGTCAGCAGACCTGACCTTTGTCAAAATCAGGTGCTTTGCATAAATGTATACAAAAAGGTTTTAGGGATTTTACATCATCTTCTGGCCATGAAGCCTGCTGACATTTTATGACCTTTTCTTTCTGATAAACAAAAAGCTTATTTTTTCCAAGGGTGTTTTTTCTTAAACCAGGTATGACCCTCCAAATAAAGTTGCATTCCTATAGGGTGAGGGTGTAGTGAGTTACAATCAAGAAAGGAATTTATTTAATCCAAGGTTAACATGATAAATCTTAAAGGTTAATACTTATTTCTCGTATATGCTAGTGATATTCATTATAAGGGCAAGGACTATGGAGATTTAGCAGCAAACATCAGCCCAATAAATGAAATCCCTTTACCAATGTTCCCCTTAAGATCTACTTAGTCTTAAGATAGTGATAAAGTTACATTTTTACATAGCAAGGACACAGTGATTTATAACAAAGTACAGTGGTCTATAACAAAAGAGAAAATTCATTAACTCAAAAGGTCTAGTATTGCTAACATCAAAAACTACTATATTTCCTTTTCTGTATTCCAAATACATTGATTAATATATTCCCAGGTGCCTAAGGACGTGGAGGCCTGGTGGCAATCATTGACTCAACAATGAGAAAAGCCCTATGCTAATTAAGACCTTCAAAATACTCCAAACTCTCTGTGCTGTTTATGGTTGAGAGGTAGTAAATAATCATGTGGTAGTGGCAGGAGTATAGTATGGATAATCCTGTCACACAAACTAATCTGCCTGCAGAGAGGTTTGACCTGAGACACCCTTGTCACACCTAGGGCAGGGAATTAGTAGCAATTATTGGCACAA
>SJYA01002940.1:1162995-1192574 GCA_006410615.1 Neotragus moschatus | reverse complement strand
AGGGCAGGGAATTAGTAGCAATTATTGGCACAACAAATGAAAAACCCTTCACCAATATAATTCCTAATCAACCCACTATACTAATAAATTCTAACTTCCCAAAAGAATCTGCCTTTAGTAAGTCTAAAACATCTCGTGCCTCTCATGGTTGGGAGGCTGTAAACAATCACATGTGGCCAGATGAACCTATACAGGCAGGCTAGATAACCTTCAGAGGAGTTCGTAAGCTGAAACACTCTTGTCACGCCCAGGAATTTTTATTAACTGTAGCTGTAGGTTAACTCCTTCTCCAGGAGAAATGGTTACGGGGGAGAGCCCCATGTAAAGTCAGAGGTGTAGGTGAGAGCATAAAACAGACTCTGGTTTTGGGGGTAGATGCTCGGGAACAGGGGGTTTCCTGAAGCCTGATCAGGCCTTTTCGGATGCCAAGCCTCCTTCCTCATGACCTTTGCCATGGGAGGAGTTCCTCACGCTGGCCCCCGGCATCAGACACTGGGCTGAGGGCTTCACAATCATTATTATGTTTTCACAAAGTTAATTAGGGCAATGTGCTGGGTGGTTTAGCATTTCCTGATGTTGGACATAGTCACAGAGCATTTTTCAAATGGCTTAAGTATGGAACCTTCCCCACCCACCTCCCCATAGATCACTCATTCAGTTCTATGGCAAGTTTGGCTGGGGAGCCATTGAAGGGTTCCTAGCCTCGGGGAGATATGGTTAAGTTCAACTTTCCAAATGGCAGGAGACATGAACTTTGTGATCCCAGTGACTCAAAAATGTTTAGAAGTTTTAGAATCTTCAAACTTGCCAGTGCATAAGACTTACCTTTGCTTTCCCAAATACTGACTCATTCAATCTGCGTTTCCTGGAGAACCATTTGTAGCTTTTATAAACTCATGGTTACATAGAAAACTGGCACTGTTGGTTACATCTGGGGTCAGGTCCTGGGTGACTGTGTGAGAGAGACAGGAGGAAGACTCTCCACTGTAACATAGTGGACCATGGTTGTATATTACCCATTACAAAATAAATGTGGGAATTAAAAAAGTCTCTGTAGGTGGTCCAGATGTAGCCAGGATTGAGACCCACTGGCAGAGTTAAATAGTGAATTAAAAGCAAAACAGTGTGAAAAAAGTAGTTAAGGCTTTCTATTATAAGTAAGATGTGCCAGGATTGATTGGGGCATTAGGAGGTTATTAGGTTTAAAAAAGGAAACTTTCTGGTGATGACGCAGAGAAGCCAGACCACAAGGGATTAATGAGACAGAGAGATAGAGAGTTGAGGGTTTTCTGGGGGGAACCCTGACCTGTCTACTTACTAGCTGACTAGCTGTGACACTTGGGAAAGGTTCTGAGTCCTGGATTCCTTACTGTAAGGCAAAAATAATATTAGCTTAGAAGGTGATGGGAAAATGAAATAATAAGTGAAGGTTTTATTGAAGGTTATTTACCAACAACCAATGAACATGGTTGTTGTTGTTCAGTTGCTCAGCTGTGTCCGACTCTTTGCAACCCCATGGACTGCAGCACGCCAGGCCTCCCTGTCCGNGGCAAAAATAATATTAGCTTAGAAGGTGATGGGAAAATGAAATAATAAGTGAAGGTTTTATTGAAGGTTATTTACCAACAACCAATGAACATGGTTGTTGTTGTTCAGTTGCTCAGCTGTGTCCGACTCTTTGCAACCCCATGGACTGCAGCACGCCAGGCCTCCCTGTCCGTCACCAACTCCCAGAGTTTGCTCAAACTCATGTCCATCGAGTCGGTGATGCCATCCAACCATCTCATCCTCTGTTGTCCCCTTTTCCTCCCGCTTTCAATCTTTCCCAGCATCAGGGTTTTCTCCAATGAGTCAGATCTTTGCATCAAGTGGTCAGAGTATTGGAACTTCAGCTTCAGCATCAGTCCTTCCAATGAATATTCAGGACAGATTTCCTTCAGGATTGACTGGTTTGATCTCCTTGCAGCCCGAGGGACTTTCAAGAATCTTCTCCAACACAGTTCAGAAGCATCAAACATGGTGAACGTGGTGCCTCATGCGATGTGAGCTGACAAGGTTGATGCAGACGTTTTGGTTGGGAGAACAAAAGGATACATTATAAAAATGAAGGTACTTCATGATCCTGCAGAAGATAGAAGGGAAAGGGAGCAAAAGTACCAGCTGAAAATGTTTCTTGGAAAGGAGGGGGACCCCTTTCCTTTTGGGGAAGGGGAGGAAGGAGAGGCTGGGTGGGGGTAGGGATGACTTGGCAGCAGAGACATCTGGAGGGAGGAGGGAAGCTGAAGGAGACACAGGTAAGAACCCTTCTCTTTCTGCAAAGAAAGAGGCAAGGTAAGAACTGCATAAAATGTTTCAAGTGCCAACAACACTTGATGCAGGAAAGCCATGTTTCTGGTTACAAAATTGGAGGCAGTCATCATATCTGGATATAAATACAGGCAGCCTCCCTTCTGTATCACCTCCCTGGTTCACCTCATTTTTGCTGCGTTACCTCTGGTACAGATACCTTCAAGGGTCACCTATTTATTCAGACCTTTTACTTTGAGGCTACGGGGCAGCAGGTACCAGACCAGGATGGTCATCACACTGAGGGCAGCACAGGGCAGTGGGGGTGGGGAAGAGCAGGGAAGAAGAGCAGAGTTCGCCTCTGCTTGTGCTCGGTGTGTGAACTTAGAGACTCAGAGAAGGCTGGATGTTTCCAGTGCGGGAATGGTGTGGATTTCTCTGTGCAGGGGTGTGTTAACACCTGCTTATTTTCCCCAATGAGCTGATTGAGATGAGAATGTGAATCTACTTGAGTAGATATGTCCCACTTGGCCCAAGAACGATGCTGGCACGCTGTATCAAAGAGCCTGGAAAAGAATATGGGAGTTAAGCTTCAAAAATTTTCCTGAAACATAATTGTCCACTTTCTTAACAAGGAGAACAGTAGTGTTCAGTCCTTTCAGACCCAGTGTCCCCTTCCTAGCAAATACTTCACTATTCTGAAATGAGATTCATAGATAATATAGCTTACCTACATATGTGTTTTTTGTTTAATCATGCTCAAACTGTATTATACAGGAGAAATTGAAGTTGAGGAAGTTCCTGTTAAGTATGTAATTTTCCATTCAGATCCTTGGGCATGGCCACATCAGTGGTACCATGAAGTATGCATCCTGACATTTATATGGATAGTCACCGTGGATGTGACCACTGAAAACATAGGCTGATTTGGGTTTTATTATATTGCTGACTCAAATACCATGAACAACTTTAGTGATGGTGATGCAAGTTTCCAAAATGGCAAAGAACACTTAATAAAGTTCTAAATAAAAGAAATACACATGTCCATCAATTTTCTCAGCAGATGCATTTTGGAAAATTCAGTTAAGAGTGAAAAAATGCAAAAGCCATTCAAAGATAAGATATTTTGTGTTCACATGTAAAATGGCATTTGGTTTTACCTCAGATCAGTATTGACAGACTTTTCACCTACATGAATGTCTAGCGGGAATGTGGAAAGTTCCATGGCACTCTAGGTGACTCTTTGTTGTGTGGGACTTTTTCTACAAACTTCAGGATTCTGCTGCATCTGGCTGTCCACTCAATCCTGGTCACAACCAAGAAAACACCCCAAAGGTTTCCATCACGTCCACCGGGGGGTGGCACCGTCCCCTTTGAGAACCGCTGCTGTGTATTGTGTGACTGTAACTGAATTCTACATGAATTAATTAATACGCTACACTATTAAATACTTGTTGGATAGAATGACTAAGAATCTTGCTGATCCTTGCAACCATCATTTTGAACTTTAAGTCACACCATGGAGAGGCTGTAGATATAAATGGAGATCCAGACAGGGATAGCCAAATGTTTTAATTTTTCAAGCTTGTCACAACTGGTTGGTGGTTGCTTTAATGCTATACACAGAATAATTTCTGAGGTAGTCCCCATCCTGTTTAATCATTCAGGAACTATGTACTGAGTGTCTGTGCTAGGCACTGTTCTAAGAGCTGGCGGTCCAGTAGTGAATAAAGCAGACAGATTCAGACCCTCATGGAGCTAAATTTTTGAGCTCAGGAGGAACTAACATTAAAATTGTTTGCAGTGGGATCAGGAGCCCAGTAGACACAAATTTCCAGGACAAGCAGAATTAATCTGAATCTCTGCAAACCCAGGAACTCTTGTAGAATTTTGTTTTAAAAAATAGTGTCTAAGTTTATTTCTCTATATTCTGTCATCTTCTCAGAAAGAGAAACAGAAAATGAAACAAAACAAACATCTTTTAGTTAGTTGAGAATTGTGATTATTTGAGTTCTTATTCACAGTTATTCTACCATCGTATTTTATTTAAAACTGAAGCATCTACATAGCCATATTTTAATTGAGTTTTGGCCACGCTGGGTTTCTGTTGCTTCGTGTGGGCTTTCTCTGGCTGCAGTGAGTAGGAGCTACTCTCCAGTCGTGGTGTGTGGGCATCTCATTGGGGTGACTTCACTTGTAGAGCATGGACTCTAGAGCCTCCAGGCTTCAGTAGTTGCGGAGCGTGGGCTCAGTTGCTCCACCTTCCTGGACCAAGGATCGAACCCACGTCCCCTGCATTCGCAGGCGGATTCCTGTACCAGGGAAATCCCTATTCTATCATTTTAAAGGAAGCATTAGAATTAATGACCACATGTCACTTGACAAGAAATGAGGGCTTGGTCGAATCAGAAGCAAGAATTTATCTAAAAGTAAGACACCCAGACCTATTGTCAACTAAAAAAGTTGTACAACTTGAGAGTTGTGAGTTAAGTTTTATTTGGGGCAAAATGAGGACTGCTACCCAGGAGGCAGCATCTCAGATAGCTCTGAGAGACTGCTCCAAAGTGGCAGTGGAGAAAAGTCAATGTATAAGGTTTTGATGAAGGGGGACTTCAATGCCATGAAGCACTCATTTTACAAAAGGTTTCTGTTAGTCATGAGAATCTGATGTTACCATGAAGGATTTAGTGCTTCTCTAGATATGAGGAGATGCAAGGATTGAGATCATAAAATCTGTTCCTAAAAACATCAGTTCAGTTCAGTCACTCAGTTGTGTCAATATCTTTGCGACCCCATGGACGACAGCACGTCAGGCCTCCCTATCCATCACCAACTCCCAGAGTTTACACAAACTCGTGTCCATTGAGTTGGTAATGCCATCCAACCATCTCATCCTCTGTCATCCCCTTCTCCTCCTACCTTCAATCTTTCCCAGCACCAGGGTCTTTTCCAATGAGTCAGTTCTTCCCAACAGGTGGCCAAAGTATTAGAGTTTCAGCTTCAGCATGAAACTGCTTCCAATGAATATTCAAGACTGATTTCCTTTAGGATGGACTGGTTGGATCTCCTAGCAGTCCAGGGACTCTCAAGAGTCTTCTCCAACACTACAGTTCAAAAGCATCAATTCTTCGNTTCTCCCACCTTCAATCTTTCCCAGCATCAGAGTCTTTTCCAATGAGTCAGTTCTTTGCATCAAAAGACCAAAGAATTGGAGCTTCAGCTTCAGCATCAGTCCTTCTAATGAATATTCAGGACTGATTTCCTCTAGGATGGACTGGTTGGATCTCCTTGTAGTCCTAGGAACTCTCAAGAGTCTTCTCCAGCACCACAGTTCAAAAGCATCAATTCCTCGGCTCTCATCTTTCGAGTCAATAAGAACAAAGTCACACACCTTGCAGCCCTCATCCCCAAATTTTTCTTAAAAACTTTCCCCCAAACTGTTGGGGAGTTCAGTGTTTTAGAGCATATGCCACTCATCCTCTTTGCCTTGTACCTTTACAACGAAAAGTGAAAGTGAAAGGTGCTTAGTCGTGTCTGACACTGTGACCCTGTGGACTATAGCGTGCCAGGCTCCTCCATCCATAGAATTTTCCAGGCAAGAATGCTGGACTGGGTGGCCATTTCTTTTTTCATGCAGATCAATGTATGTTCTTTACAATGACTTCCCATGCAACTGCTGCCTGCCCTCCCATTTCCCCTCACCTTTGATCTGAAAATAACTCTCTTAACCTTCATTCTGTAGCAGTAACGCACCATGGAGACAGCCCCCACCCCACCCGATGAAGAAAAAAAAGTCTTATAATGCCCTTTCCCTGCTCCCTTTTGAAAAGTCTCTACTCTGCTATTAATAAAATTAATAGAGCAATATGCTGATTTTTTTGCTTTCAGCAGAGGCAGGCAAAGCAAGGTTAATCCCCATGACTCAAGGCACTCTGTACTCCAACTGAATGACTCATCACTTCCTGAGCCATGGCGGGTTTTCCTTCTACCTTTTATTTCTCACATTTTTCATTCTTCCAGCTCATACATTATTTTTCTCCCTCCCTTACTAAATTCTCCTCATCCTCTAAGATCTATTACAAATAAACTCTGCATGGAACCCACCTTTGGATTTTTATGCAAAGTGGAAAAAGTAGATGGAGCCTTTAGCTGGATAGAGCAGATTAATCTAATTCTTGGTGTCCCCATAGTTCAAGATAATGGAAAATTCAATCCCAAGCTGCTTCCCTCCTCCCTCCAAATAATACCTTTAAATATCAAGCTATTATCTATTCTGTTTCAAAACAACAGAGAGTAATTTCAATATCTAGTTTGGCAAAGCCTTTTTGGCTTAGAATGAATATTAAAATATTTTAAATATTTGCAGTTTGACAAAGTGTTCAGACACATGACTTAATGAGGCCACAAGTCTGTTTACATTATTATTTCCAACTAGCCAGCAAGAAAGGGATTCAGATTTCTACAGGCTTAGAGGGTAGACGTTAATATTATTCTATTGAGAAACACAGACGTTAGCCAATTAGGAACTTCCAGCATACTTCTTTGGTATTCAATCCGTTATTTAAAGCAGCACTGTTTGAGTTTTGAAAATATAGCTGTCTTTCCTGTCTGCCCTTGGGTATTGAAAAATCCCTACAGGAGATTTTTCCTGTAGGGAAACACGTGTAACAGCAAAAGACCACTATTACCTTTCCTTCCTGTGAAGCCATAAGACCTACTTTTCCAGCACAGACACCAGGCATTTTGGGGTTTTTTTCTTGTTTGTTTCTTTGCTGCTGAGACTGAACAGCTCAGTCTTGCCTCCCTGCCCGTGACTGCAGGCAAGGGCAGGATCCACGCATGCAGGCCCAGCAACCCCACCTTTGGCTCACTCTGGAAGCAATTATGCCCCAACTAGACAAGTAATCAGGCTAGACATGTTTGCCCTCCCCAGGGCCACCTTAAAAGCTTGTTTTTTCTTCCATTCAGAAGCTTTTATTGTTTTCTGCATCATTTAAGAGTTTTTCTGGGAACCCTCCTACACTGATGATGGGAATGTAGCTTGGTGCTGCCTCTATGGAGAATAGTATTCAGGTTCCTTAAGGAACTAAAAACAGAGTTACCATCTGGTCTTGCAATTCCACTCCTGGGTAGATATCCAGAAAAGATACATGCACCCTAATGTTCACTGCAGCACTATTTACAACAGAAGCAACAGAAATGTCCGTCGACAAAGGAATGGACAAAGAAGATGCGGTGCGCATACAATAGAGTATTTCTGAGCCGCATGAAAGAGTGAAAGAATGCCACGTGCAGCAATATGCATGGTCCTAGAGAAGACCGTGGGGTTTCCCACGCAGCACAGTGGCAAAGAGTCATCCTTGCAGGAGACACAGGAATGGGTGTTTGACCCCTGGGCTGGGAAGATCCCCTGGAGTAGGAAATGGGAACCTGCTTCAGTATTCTTGCTTGGAAAATTTCCATGGACAAAGAAGCCTAGTAGTCTACAGTCCATGGGGCTGCAAAGAGTTGGACATGACTGAGCAACTGAGCGTGCACACACACACACACGCACACACACACACACACATACACATACAGATGATCATACTAAATGAAGTATGTCGGAAAGAGAAAGATGAAAATCATCTTTCTATAAGTGATGTCACTTACAGGTGAAATTAAAAAAAAAAAAGGAGTACAAATGAACTTATTTACATCACAGAAATATACTCACAAAGAAAACAAACATGGTTATCAAAGGAGAAAAGGGGGGTGGAGGGATAAATTAGGAGTTTGGGGATTAACATATACACACGAAGATGTAGATAACCAGCAAGGACCTACTGTACAAAACAACAGCACCGGGGACTATATTCAGCATCTTGTAATAACCTATAATGGAAAAGAATCCGAAAAGGAATAGATAATACATGGTTAGGGATAACTGAATCACTTTGCTGTACGCGTGAAACATTGTAAGTCAACTATGTGTGTGTGTTAGTCGTTCAGTTGTGTCCAACTCTTTGCAACTCCATGGACTGTAGCCCGCCAGGCTCCTCTGTCCATGGGATTCTCCTGACAAGAATACTGGAGTGGGTTGCCATTTACTTCTCCAGGGAATCTTCCCAAACCAGAGATTGAACCCACATCACCTGTGTTTCCCGCATTGCAGGCAGATTCTTAACAATCTGAGCCACCAGAGAAAACCTCAGTCATAAAAAAGCAGAATTTTTCCAATTTTGAAGCTAGCTGGAGCATAGCTCCAAAATGAAGAGAGTATCCTTTTCGTGAAATGATAGAAGACTCCCAGTCTCAGTGAAATAAAGAAATAATCAAAGTTGAGGAGGAGAACCTCAGCACCCCTAGGCTTTCTGTGCGAGGAGGCAAGGTAGCCCTTGCCTGATGCTGGGAGACGTACAGAAGGTGCGTTGAAGGACCAGTGCCTGGAGTTTGCTGCCTGCCAGGCTGAGTCACACCCCTAGGGAGTTGGCTGCTGGTCATAAAAGGTCATAAAAGACCTTGCATATTATTGTTCTGAAAAACTTGGACATCACTTTTTTGCCCAAGGAGCATCACCTAAGACATTGGGTTGAAAAGCTCCCAGGCAATAAGTGCCAACAGGAGGAAGAACAAGAGCAAAATAAATCATGGTGGAAAGTCAGCCCACAAATGCATAAGGCACTCGTTGGTAATAATAGTAGCATTATAGTGTTGCTGTTATTCAGCCCCTAAGTCATGTTTGACTCTTTGTGACCCCATGGACTACAGCACATTAGGCTTCCCTGTCCTTCATCATCTCCTGGAGTTTGCTCAAATTCATATCCATTAAGTCCATTTGAACCAGTGAAGTTGCTCAGTCGTGTAAGACTCTTTGCACCTTCATGGACTGTAGCCTACCAGACTCCTCCATCCATGGAATTTTCCAGCCAAGAGTACTGGAGTGGGTTGCCATTTCCTTCTCCAGGGGATCTTCCCGACCCAGGAATAGAACCCAGGTCTCCTGCATTACAGGCAGACACTTTATCGTCTGAGCCACCAGGGAAGGCCCTTAAGTCCATTTACACATAACTAAAGTAAAGCCTCTTAAACTACGAGGCAAGGATGATAGTGATGCCTCAGTTAACTACATTTCCTAGAAGTGGAAGGAAATGTAGGAGGCTCTTACCATTGAGGCTTTAGTCCTGCGATATTCACAGGACATCAGATACTGTATTGTTTGAGTTTTTCTTAAATAAAGAAATAAAGATAAAGGAGAGATTTAAAGTCCCAAGGTCCATAAAGAATTAATAGACAGTGAATGAGTAGAGTCTACTTTCTATTATTATTTTCCTGTTGTTCCACCTGGTGATGAGAAATATGTATGTTACCTTACCTAGGTGATTTATTTATATGTGTTGAATGAATGAATGGGTGAATGAATGAATGGAGTCCACATTCCCCACAGTTCCAAGTGCTCATGGGTAAATGTTCTTTTAACTAGAATTGGGAACAGAGCAACGGGTGTCTTTCTCTGACAAGCAAAAGCTCTGACCACGTTGACCAACCAGATAGATCAAATAACATTTTTGCTAAGCTGCTAAGTCGCTTCAGTCGTGTCCAACTCTGTGCGACCCCATAGACGGTAGCCCACCAGGCTGCCCCGTCCCTGGGATTCTCCAGGCAAGAACACTGGAGTGGGTTGCCATTTCCTTCTCCAAAAAACACAACTTTTAATCACTTTAGGGTGGGGGGAACCATGCAAGATGTACTTTCTCTTGCGTTTCAAGGAAAGGTTGCCCATTAACCCCTACAATTACTAACAGGGAATGGTGCAAAAATAAGGAAACCCAGGTACTGGTGAGTTTTCTGCCTTTAACTGATTATGTGACCTTAGGCTCCCACTGGCTTCTTCTTTTAAAATGATGTTCTTGGAACTTCCCTGATGACCTAGAGCTAAAACTCTGTCCTCCCAATGCAGGGCCAACCCCCTATCAGGTGACTGGACCTCTCACGCCGTAACTAAGACCTGGCGTAGCCAAATCAGTATTTTAAAAAATAATAATAACTTAAAAATAAATAAAAAGAATGTTCTCCACGGTCCCTTCCAGATTTTTAAAAATAGTTTTACGTATTTTTCATTTTTATTCTTTCAATTTTTGGCTGTGCCACGTGACATGTAGGATCTTAGCTCCCCGGCCAGGACTCGAACGCCAGTCCTTCCATTGGAAGTGTGGGGTCTCAACCACTAGACCGCCAGGGAAGCCTCCCTTTCCAGCTTTTAAAATGAAGTACAGTTTAGTATGATTGATATAAGGTGAATCGCTAAGCAACAGCGATGGAATCCAGGAAGTATGAGGTATGGCCTCTGACCTGTAGGAAAGTGTATCTTTACTAGGATTTAAAATGCATACAGCTGGAAAGACAACCAACAAAACAGGAAAGACCATGGATTAGTTCCAAACAAGAAGGTGTCTGATAAATATATGACAGGAACTCAGAAGAGAAACAAACAGTTCCCTTGGAGCTGCGATGGCTTGCAAGAGCTTCCAATGGTGAGATTCAAACAGAGCAAGGAGAAGGCGTTCCAGTTCGGGAAATTACAAGAGTGAGCAAGAACACCAAAACAAGAAAGCCGCATGTGCAGAAATTTCCCAGGGAGAGTTGTAAATCTAGAATTTCTTTGGCAGAGCAGCAGATAAAAACCTTCAAGTTAGTGAACTGAGACCTCAAAGAACCGGTCATGTTTAAAGGGTGAGTGCAGGAGAGCAGGGGCTTTCACCTCCCGTTTCTCTTACAACCCAGCAGCTCCACCAGGGCCTGGCATGCAGTGTGTTCAATGCTTGTCAGACGGGTCCAAAATCATCTGGGCGTTTAAAAGTGCAGTCTTCAGCTCTGGAAGAAGGCATGTTGGAGCTCACGTTTGCCCACTGTTTTAGTTTATATATCAGAACAGCAGAGGCTAGAAGAGTCGTTTCTGATTTTTTTTTTTTTTCTTTCAGGCCGATTTCTAGCTATTCAGAGGTGTCATTTTACTGTAGAAATAGTGCTTTTTTTCTCTCTTCCCCAACAGCACATGCCTGTTCGAAGACTTAGCTATAAGTATATCACATCAGTACTGAATTCTAGTCACATTCCTCACGCATCTTTCCTTGGTTTAATTGCGTGGACTAATGCAAACTTCATTATACTTTCATAATTGTTCTGGGACCTGTTTTTCCATTCACAATTAACAGGAGTTATCCTGGAGTCAGGAAAGAAATGGAGGGGAAGGAGGCTTGAACAAAAATACTCGATTCATACTGGTAAATCAGCACAAGGGCACTGGAAAGGACGGGGTCTGGTGAAGTTTGTTGGCGTGGCATGGAGGTGCAAAGTCATATGAAAAAGTCATAGCAGAAAAGGTTAGGTAAGTGAGGTGAGATGCTATCATTTCTTGGACTCACTGGTGGCTGTTCTTCAGCAGGTCATTTGTGTGTGGTTTTCATTACTCTTGAAGCAGGTCAAGTGACTCAGGGATTCATTCCTTAATTATAAAATATATGGATTAATTTTGGAACTAAGTATCTCATGAAAAAGCAGAGAACAGTGACAGTCCATTTCACTTTGGACAGTCAGTCAAGCTATTCTGTGCTGAGTGGCCAGAACACTCACTTTTATAAATGAAGCCTTTTGTTTGTCTGTGTATCCATGCATTTTTTTTTTTTTTAAACTGTGCCACAAGGCATGTGGGATCTTAGTTTCCCGACCAGGGATCAAACCTGTGCCCCACACAGTGGAGTCATAAAGTCTTACCCCCTGGACCACCAGGGAAGTCTGTATCTGTGATCATCATGATGCTAAAGAGAAGGACGAAGACATTTTCCAAGCACATTTTTAAAACAACAATTTCTCCCAGAAATGAAAGCCCTCCGAGGGAGCTCACTGGGGAAAATCCTCCTTCTCTGGGGACCCAATCATTTTACTTTCTATACTGTTCATCTAATTAGCAGTAGCAGAGGTTGTTGTCTAGATCACAGAACCCAAAGCATGATTTCAAACTCTTGCCTCAAAACAGGGAGGAAGATTAACACAGAGAACTTTCAAGGCTTAGGTGGCAGGTACAGAGCGTGGTCCTACCGAACCCTAGCATGGTAGTGTGAGCTGGACTCATCTGCATCTCATTTTGATGGCACAAAGGTAATCAAGGAAACACTTCCTGGATGCTAAAGGAGCTAAACAAATATTTGCAAAAGATAGTCCACACAAATCCCCATAGGCAAATGTCAAAACCTGCACAGGAAGGAGGCAATCTTCTGGTAGCAGAAATGTAGCCACTGGTACCATAAAGAGCCTGAAACTGGGCGGGGCTTAGAAAATCAGAAAAAAAATCCATTATTCCAAATAAATCATGGCCAGTTAACAAGATTAAAAGATGCTTGCTTGCTCCTTGCAAGGGAAGCTATGACAAACCTAGACAGTGTATTAAAAAGCAGAGACATTACTTTGCCAACAAATATCTGTATAGTCAAAGCTGTGGTTTTTTCAGTAGACATGTATGGATGTCAGAGCTGGACCATAAAGAAGGCTAAGCACCAAAGAATTGATGCTTTCAAATTGTGGTGTTGGAGAAGACTCTTGAGAGTCCTTTGGGTTGCAAGGAGATCAAACCAGTCGATCCTAAAGGAAATCAACCTTAAATGTTCATTGGAAGGACTGATGTTGACACTGAAATTTCAATACTTTGGCCACCTGATGCAAAGAGCTGACTCATTAGAAAAGATCCTGATGCTGGGAAAGATTGAGGGCAGGAGGAGAAGGGGACGACAGAGAATGAGATGGTTGGATGGCATTACTGACTTAATGGACATGAGCTTAAGCAAACTCCGGCAGACAGTGAAGGACAGGGAAGCCTGGTATGCTGTAGTCCATGGGGTCACAAAAGGTTGGACATGACTGTGTTACTGAACAACAAGTTAACATTTTAGGATAAAACTTACTACTGAATTTACCTGTGAAAACTAATTGCTTAACCTTGGAAGAAGAACTGACTCATTGTTTTACTAAAACATTTGTTTCCAAAAGCCAAACTAAGTGTGCCTGCGACTTGAGGTTAAGGGTAGTTTAGGTCGGAAGTTTGGAACCTTCTGTTTGACCTCTCGATACATGGAGAAGTTGTTAAAATGTAGGTTGCAGGTCCCCTATCCCAAGAAGTCAGTTAGTTCCAGGTGGAATTTAATTATTTGCATTTCTAATAGGTCTTGAGACTAAAGTTTGAGACCCAAAGGATCAGATGCCAAATTCTAAGATTATTTTTTCCTCAGTGACCCCACTTGATCTATTTTTTTTAAGATTAAGTAATATATCATAAACAAAACAAAAAAAATCACAATTTCAGGATAATCAATACTGTATATTTTGGAAATATTGAATAAAAATTAATGCTAAGGATTCCTTGGCAGTCCAGTGGTTAGGACTCTGAGCTGTCACTACTGAGGACCTGAGTTGGTTCCTTGATCTAGGAACTCAGATTCCACAAGGCTTAAGGTGCGGCTAAAAATAAAACCCACAAAAGAGCAAAAAAACCCTCCAAAACTGTGAATTCAAATGATCGATAGCCTGATTCCTTGAATAAAACTGTCTATGGTAAATTCACTATGGTAATTCGTACTTTTAGGAAGAATGAAAGAAAATAGACAGAATGGTGCTAGTTGGCGTCATTTAAATAAGAGAAACCCTAGTTGCAGGTCATCCTGCCCCAAATTCATTCTCTAATTTACTGTACACAGTGTGGACACCTGTCCTAATCCCAGTCTTTCACAAAGTATAGACTAGGGTTATTTACCGACAAACAATGATGTTTTGAGTATCCAGTTTGCCATCAACTGAAATGGAGGAGGGTGTAGGAGAAGGAGGCACACATTTTTTTTTTAATGAAAAAAAGTCAGAAAATACCATATACTGGTGCAGATGGAGAGCAGCCAGTTCATGCTTCCTCCGGGAGCACACAGATGTTCTGGCTGCTCTCCCAACTCGATCCACGGGTTGGGAAGATATCCTGGAGAGGGAAATGACAACCACTTCAGTATTCCTGCCTGGGAAATCCCATGGACAGAGGAGCCTGGTGGGTTACAGTCCAAAGGGTCGCAAAAGAGTTGGACAAGACTTGACGACTAAACAACAATTAAAAGGTCACAAAGCTCACAAAGTGAACGTTGGTTCACTGCAGCCACATTCATAATAGACCCAAATGCCCACCAACAGTTGTTACATAGCAAGGTTNGTTACTCTAGTTGTAGTTACTGTCAAATGGTAGAGTAAATGAATCAAAGAGGCCCGAAGGAAGCAGACTTTAATGAAGAAAGCTTTAACAAACTGGTCTGACTTACAGGTCAGCTGTTGTTGCTGCTGCTGCTGCTAAGTCACTTCAGTCGTGTCCGACTCTGTGCGACCCCATAGACGGCAGCCCACCAGGCTCCCCCGTCCCTGGGATTCTCCAGGCAAGAACACTGGAGTGGGTTGCCATTTCCTTCTCCAATGAATGAAAGTGAAAAGTGAAAGTGAAGTCGCTCAGTCGTGTCCAACTCTTAACGACCCCATGGACTGCAGCCTACCAGGCTCCTCTGTCCGTGGGATTTTCCAGGCAAGAGTAGGGTGCCATTGCCTTCTCCTGATATTAAAGCTAGAAAAAGTAAAAGTGAGGATAGAGTGTAATATTGGAATACAAATGGATTATTAAAGAGAATTTTAACCTTTTTAAATGGCAATAACATTTATATCTCAATTGATGGTTTTCTGAGATCTTCAAGGCTTCCCTGTGGCTCAGATGGTAAAGAATCTGCCTGCAATGCAGGAGACCTGGTTTCTATCCCTGGGTCAGGAAGATCCCCTGGAAAAGGGAATGGCTACCCACTCCAGTATTCTTGCCTGGAGAATTCCATGGACAGAGGAGCCTGGTGGACTACAGTCCGTGGGCTTTCAAAGAGTTGGACATGACTGAGCAACTATCACTTTTTAAAAAATATTTCATTAATTCTTAAAATAGCACAGCAAGTTAGTTGGGTTAAGTCATCCTGNCATGTTTGATCCCTGGGTCAGGAAGATCCCCCTGAGAAGAAAACGGCAACCCGCTCCAGTATTCTTGCCTGGAGAATCCCATGGACAGAGGAGCCTGGAGGGCTATAGTCCACGGAGTTGTGAAACAGTTGGACGTTACTGGGGGGCTAAACAACAAGAGTCTAGATTAGACAAGGATGAGGGGACACCTGGGCTGACAAGCAGAATGGACGTTACAACAGGGTACCGGGGTACCAGGTGAATGACATAGCTGGTAGCTGGGCATAAGGAGGCTCTCACTCCCTCTTGCCCAGTGAGGAAGTTCTGAGTCTCAACTCAGAAGGCCACTGGTCTCCCAGTGACCTCCCAGCCCAGGGTCACTGTGCTAGAAGCGGCTGACCCTTGACTTGAATGTGAACAGCTTTGTTCCTGAGTTCGTGCTGTTGGTCGGTGTCCCATCCCATGCCGTTCAGGCAGGCCCAGGGATGGCTAGGAGTCAGCACCCAGATGTGCTTCATAGAAAACCAGGAGAGATAGGGAGAGCCGTGTTCGGTTTTACTAAGACACGTGACTTTCTCCAACATTCCTTTTCTTTCTCTGGCATTCAGTCTATCAGTATGTGCTGGGAAGCACTGGGTCTGAAGCACAGTAAATCTTTTCCTTCAAGCTTCCTTATTGCTCAGAAAACCATCTGGACGAGTCTTTTCCTTTCCTATAGAGTTGACTTCCACATTCCGCCTCTCTTGCTCCCCCTTCAGGTGGTCACATTTCTGCATTAACCTGATCCAGAGGAGTAATTGATCCCGGGCCAAACCGGGTTTCCAAGGCCTCACCCCTGAACTAATAATTAACCAGGCACCTAAAGATACTCTCCAGGGACCAAACCCTTGTGAACCATCTCCAACTCTTCTCTTTTTGCAGAGAACAAGTCACCAATTTTCATGTAGATTATCATTTAATACTCACAGTAACTCTGTGAAGTAGGCACAATTATTACCCCAATTTCACAGATGAGCTAATGAGACTTAGAAATGTCCAACACATATCCAAGGTCACGAAGTTGGGTGGCATTAGAGCTGATCTCTAAATTTATATATTTAAATATTGAGCTGCCTTCCAATACATATATGTCTATCAGTTCAGTTCGCTCAGTCATGTCCGACTCCTTGCGACCCCATGAATCGCTGCACACCAGGCCTCCCTGTCCATCACCAACTCCCGGAGTTCACTCAGACCCACGCCCATCGAGTCAGTGATGCCATCCAGCCATCTCATCCTCTCTCGCCCCCTTCTCCTCCTGCCCCCAATCCCTGCCAGCATCAGAGTCTTCTCCAGTGAGTCAACTCTTCTCATGAGGTGGCCAAAGTACTGGAGCTTCAGCTTTAGCATCATTCCTTCCAAAGAAATCCCAGGGCCGATCTCCTTCAGAATGGACTGGTTGGATTTCAGGTATCAAAATTCATTCCAAGCTCCTTTGCTCTTCCCAGAGGCCAAAGCCACCGCTGGTGGAGGTGGGACCAGCATGTCTTGGAGCCAGGACTTCAGCTAAGCATCATGGGAAAGACCACTTACACAGAGTGGAAGGGGAAGATGAGCGAATGTGCTGAGGTTAATGGGGGCCTGGTTCCTCACTCCTGGGGAAGGAAATGGAGAATAAAGGAGCCTTTGTTGTTGGATTGGAATTGGAGGTCATGTGAATTTGTGTTTGTTTTTCTGGCCTCGCTGTGAGGCTTGTGGGATCTTCCCTGACCAGAGATCAAACCTGGGTCATGGCAGTGAAAGTAGTGAGTCCTAACCATTGAACCACTAGGGAATTCCCTGTAGTTTTTAATAAGCAGACACAGATAGGTAGGTACATAGTTAGATAGATATAAGCAAATAGGCACATAGGTACCTATGTAGAAAATTCTTCAAGGGATGGGATACCAGACCACCTGACCTGCCGCCTGAGAAACCTGTGTGCAGGTCAGGAAGCAACAGTTAGAACTGGACATGGAACAACAGACTGGTTCCAAACAGGAAAAACAGGAAAAGGAGCACGTCAAGGCTGTATATTGTCACCCTGCTTATTTAACTTATATGCAGAGTACGTAATGTTAAATGCTGGACTGGGTGAAGCATAAGCTGGAATCAAGATTGCCGGGAGCAATATCAATAACCCCAGATATGCAGATGACACTACCCTTATGCAGGAATTGAAGAGGAACTAAAGAGGCTCTTGATAAAAGTGAAAGAGGAGAGTGAAAAAGTTGGCTTAAAGCTCAACATTCAGGAAACTAAGATCATGGCATCAGTCCCATCACTTCATGGCAAATAGATGGGGAAACGGTGGAAGCAGTGACAGACTTTTTTTTTTTTTGGTCCAAAATCACTGCACATGGTGACTGCTGCCATGAAATTAAAAGATTCCTGCTCTTTGGAAGAAAAGTTATGACCAACCTAGGCAGCATATTGAAAAACAGAGATATTACTTTGCCAACAAAGGTCCATCTAGTCAAAGCTATGGTTTTTCCAGTGGTCGTGTATGAATGTGAGAGTTGGACTGTGAAGAAAGCTGAGCGCTGAAGAACTGATGCTTTTGAATTGTGGTGTTGGAGAAGACTCTTGAGAGTCCTTTGGACGGCAAGGAGATCCAACCAGTCTATCCTAAAGGAAATCACTCCCGAATATTCGTTGCAAAGACTGATGCTAAAGCTGAAGCTCCAATACTTTGGCCACCTGATGCAAAGAATTGACTCATTTGAAAAGACCCTGATGCTGGGAAAGATTGAAGGCGGGAGGAGAAGGGGACAACAGAGGATGAGATGGTTGGATGGCATCACCGACTCAATGGACATGAGTCTGAGCAAGCTCCAGGAGGTGGTGAAGGACAGGGAAGCCTGGTGTGCTGCAATCCATGGGGTCACAAAGAGCTGGACACAACTGAGCAACTGAACAAGAACAAAAGAGCTGTGGCCTCTAAATGTAGCTCGAGATCCTTACTCAGATTTTAAGTTTAGAAGGACATTATTAATACAACTGGTGATGCTGGAGTAGGGTCTGTGGATTAAAGAGGATCACAGCAGCCCTTGCTGGTTATACTGTGACAGGAAACTCTGCAGGAGAGTGCCTTGGTTGTTAGTGATTACTGCACTTTGAAATGGTGAGAGATGATCTGCAAACAGCTGAAGAAAAGTATAAAGGAGAGAGCACGGAAGCAAAGAATAAGCAGGTATGGAAGAACGTCATGGGTTGTGGAGTGTAAGTGAAGGATATAGGGGAGCTCCTTATACTATTCTTATAAGTCTACAAGTATTTTAAGTATAGTAATTTTGGAATCCGTCTAAGAGGTTGAAAACTCATTAAGACCTTCGAACATTTTCTAGACATTCGAGGCGTGGTATTTTCTTTTCTTTCTTTTTCAGGGGAACAGGGGTTTTCTTTAATCACTCTTTGCTTATTTAATCTTTCTTACTTGGTTGTACTGGATCTTAGTTGCAGCAGGCAGTGTCTTCAGTCTTTAGCTGCAGCGTGCAGAATCTTTGTTCCTGGACCAGGGATCAAACTCATGCCTTCTGCAGTGGGCATGCAGAGCCCTAATCACCGAACCACCAGGTGAGATCTCTGAAAACTGCGAAGAATAATATTGACCTCCCTCAGAGGATTTCTGAGAGATTTAAATGACTTAATCAAACGAAGCATCAACATTAAATCTTTTGCTCTCTCCTGGAGATAACATTTGTTCTACAGAATTTCTTCTTTAGCCACATTTGTCTTAACTTCGCCAACAAAGCAGTGCCAGGGATTTCCCTGGTGGTCCAGTAGTTAGGATTCTGCTCTCTCGTGGCCAATCCCTGGTCAGGCAATTAATGTCTCACAAGCTGCCTGGTGTTGCCAAAAACAACACAACAAACAAACAAAATTCAAGAAAACAAACAGACAAAAACTTCCAAAACAGCGCCAACGTTGGAGCCTCCAAGGCTGTGGAAATAGCCCCCATCTATAAAATTAACACAGGATGACAATTCTACCTAGAGATTATTATGACCAAAGTCAGCTCTTCCCACCCTTTCTGACCAAACAGAAACCTTGCTCCTCTGAGATTTTGAAATCTGGTTTTTATTTTATTTTATTTTTTTGAAATCTGGTTTTTAATGTGGGGTGTTAGATCAAGGAAGTAATTTTCAACAGTTTCCATGCCAGGGCATTTCCTGAAAGCAGTCATTTGTCTGGCACCTTTTAAAAAATAATAATAACTGAACAAAGTTCTCTCCTCCACAGGTGAATAGACAAGGCTCCCCAACTGCCACAGGCCTTGTGTGTGGAATACACTACCAGGACCAGCAAGTAGCCTCTCAACAGCTGTGCCCAGCAGGTCGGCCCGCACGGACACAGTTGGGAAGTTTAGCAGTGTCTACATGGTGCAACAAGGAAAGAGGCTGCCACGACAGGAAGCAGGCTGGAGACAAGCCAAAAGCCCTCCACTCTTGTCTAGTCACTAAGTCACGTCTGACTCTGCGACCCATGGACTGCAGCCCGCCAGGCTCCTCTGTCCACAGGACTCCCAGGCAAGAATACTGGAGTGGGTTGCCATTTCCTTCTCCAGGGGATGTTTTCAGACCAGGGATCGAACACATATCTCCTGCATGGCAGGCGGATTCTTCACTGCTAAGCCACCAGGGAAGCCTAAAAACTCTGCATACACTTTGGGAAAAGATGGAGCCAGTTCCGGCTACACTGGCACCCGGGGACCCTTCAGAGCAACTCTGGGTTTTTATTCTGAGGCTCCATGTCTTGTCAATAGAGACCTATCATTACGATTAATTTTATTCTCAATCCTGCCTTGTCCTTAATTTCATTTCCCCTCCTATCTTAACCTTCTCTTTTATGGCTTTGAAGCTAGAAAGTCACCCCACACCTGGCTTTTGCCTGATTCACAAGATTGAAGCCTTGTGGCTTGTTAGGGCTCAAGACTGTAAAGACTCCTCTGTCCATAAGATTCTCCAGGCAAGAATACTGGAATAGGTTGCCATTCCCTTCTCCAGGGGATCTTTTCAACCCAGGAATCGAACCCCGGTCTCCTGCATTGCAGGCAGATTCTTTGCCAGCTGAGCCACGAGGGAAGCTCTGTAAAGTCACAAACAGCCGCACACAGCTCAGTATTTGCACGGAAAATTCTACTTGGATGGCTGGTTTACCTTCCATAAAAATTGTTATGATTTTTCACCATGGCTAGAAGGAGCTTAGTTAGGATTGCAAAGATTATAGGAATTTGAAGTTCACTTCATTCCTAATAAGGATAAAACTAGAGAGACACATTTATGAATCCTTGGAGGTAAAATCAAATGCTTGCAAAACTCTGTCAGACGCTGCCCCTAGTTTGTCAAGCTCAGTAACACAAGAAATAGTATTGGGAGCAGCAAAGTGGTGTGGATTTAAATAACCCCTTCCTGTGTTTCTAGGTGGTCAAATATAGCCAGCACAGAACAATGCGCACACATACTAACGGAGACGGAGGCCAAGGGGCAAATCTTGTGAAACAGAAGAAACAAAAAGTAAAAGCCACACAAACACTAACTCGGGCTTCAGCAGCAGTCCTGTATCTCACAGTTCAAGAGCTGAAGCGAAAGGTCATGACTAGAGAGAGCAAATACGGGTTGGCTAGACAGGAAGGGATAGTAGCCATTTTATCCTTCAGAGGAGGAAGAATTGTGGTTTGCATAAAACCACAGAAAAGGGCTCAAATCTTAATACAGTATCTCAATTAAAAGGGTTACTTTATTTTTTAAATGAACCTTAACTAATTGCTTAGTCAAAGGGTTCAGGAAGAAGAAACCGGAATTGACATTTTGGCCAGGCATTTTAGCAAGGTATCCTTAATTCAACGTTAGACAGTTTCATCTTTTAATCCACTCAGTCTTCAAAACAAATTCAAGTGTCTTTGGCACTTATGAGTTGGATGTCTTTGAGAAAGTAGCAAAAACTCTCCATACCTGTTTCCTCATCTATAAAATAGAGCTTGAAACAACGCCAAGATTCAAAGAAGTAATGTCCAAGAGAAACTTAGTCCTCTTCCAAGAAGACAGACCAAATGCCAACAAGCACATGAGAAGATTTTCAACATCATGGCTCCTTGTTCAGTCGGTAAGTCGTGTTTGATTCTTTGCAGCCCCATGGACTGCAGCACTGCCTTTCACAATCTCCCGGAGTTTGTTCAAACTCATGTCCATTGAGTGGGTGATGCTATCTAACCCATCTCATCCTCTGCCACTCACTTCTTTTGCCTTTAATCTTTCCCAGCATCAAGGTCATTTCCAATGAGTCGGCTCTTTGCATCAAGTAGCCAGAGTACTGAAGCTTCAGCAGCAGTCCTTCCAATCAATATTCAAAAGGCAAACTAGCACATGAAAAGGTGTTCAAGATCATTGCTCACTAGGGAAATGCAAATCACAAAGGAGATACCACTTCACATCTACTAGAATGGGTAAAATAAAAAGGCAATAATGAGTGTGAAGAAATTGGAACCCTCCTACCTTGCTGGTAGAAATGCAAAACAGTATACCTGCTTTGGAAACCAGCTTGGGAATTCCTCAAAATGTTAAACATAGAGTTACCACATAGACTAGCAAGTTTTAAAATTTTAGGGGTCCACCATGTGGCGTGCAAGACTTAGTTCCCCAACTGGGGATAGAACCTGTGCCCACTTTGGTGGAAGCACAGAGTCTTAACCAGTGGACCTCTGGGGCAGTCCCTGGACCTGTAATTTTACTTATAGAATCTACCCAGGAGGAATGAAAACATGTGCCTGTACAAAGACTTGCCTAGGAATGTTCACAGCAGCATTATTCATAATGGCCCCAAAGTAGAAACAACTCGAAAGCTTATCGACAGATGAATGAGTAAACAAAACGTGATCTACCCCCATAACAGAATAGAAGTCATCTGTACAAAGAAGGACTGATTCATGCTACAACCTGGATAATCCTCAAAATCATCCCATTAATAGGTAACAGACATGCAAAAGCGTATCTGTGGCTTGACTTACAAATGTCCGCAAAAGGCGAATATATTCAGACAGAAAACAAAGGATTGTAAATGGGCGTGAAGTTTCTTCGGCAGGTGATAAAAAATACTCTAAATTCAGTTGGGGTCATGGTGGTGCACTTGTACATATACTAAAAATCATTTAATTGGGTACTTGAAACAGGTGAGTTTTAGAGTATATAAATTATTATATTTCTGAATAACACACCTCAGTTCTGTGGTGTGTAAATTGTACCTCAATAAAGCTGTAAACTCAGAGGAAGAAGGGCAGTTTGTCCAGCGCCTGACATTGAAAATGTTCATATGATGAGTTTACTTGCCTTCTTTTGTAGTGACTAAACCTTGGTTGACTGTCAGCTGTTAGTGATTTTGACTGTAGAAGACTTCCCGGTTGGCATGAAAGCAATACTTTTGCAGGAAAAACATGGGGTGCAAGAGGATGGTCACACCCCAGGTCTTGGGCGAGTCCCTGGAGAGGGCTGCCACGTGAGGGTCCCTGATTCCTCACAGGAAGGACTTCAAGAGCCAGCCAGAGTGAAAGAACACATTTATTGAGGGAGCTACACATTCCATAGATAAAGTGTGGGCCATCTCAGAAGGCAAGAGTCCCCAGGTAACAGGGTTGTTAGTTTTTATGGGCTGGGTAATTTCATAGGCGAAATGCCAGGCTGGATGAATCATAAGCTGGAATCAAGACTGCAGGGAGAAATAGTAATAAACTCAGGTATGCAGATTACACCACCCTAATGGCAGAAAGCAAGGAGGAACTAAAGAACCTTTTGATGAAGATGAAAGAGGAGAGTGAAAAATCTGGCTTAAAACTCAACATTTAAAAAAGAAAAATCATGGTATTCAGTCCCATCACTTCGTGGCAGATAGAGAAAAAAATGGAAACAGTGACAGACTTTATTTTCTTGGGCTCCAAAATCACTGCAGACAGTGACTGCAGCCTGAAATTAAAAGACACCTGCTCCCTAGGTGAAAAGCTATGACAAACCTAGACAGCGAATTAAAAACCAGACACTACTTTGCCAACAAATGTCCATATAGTCAAAACTATGGTTTTTCCAGTAGTCATGTACAGATGTGAGAGTTGGACTATAAAGAAGGCTGAGTGCTGAAGAATTGATGCCTTTGAACTCTGGTGCTGGAGAAGTCTTAAGAGTTTCTTATACAGCAAAGATATCAAATCAGTCAATCTTAATGGAAATCAACTCTGAATATTCGTTGGAAGGATTGATGTTGCAGTTGAAGCTCTAGTACTGTGGCCTGATGAGAAGAGCTGACTCATTGGAAAAGACCCTGATGTTGGGAAAGGTTGAAGGCAGGAGGAGAAGGGGATGACAGAGGATGAGATGGTTGGATGGCATCATTGACTCAATGGACATGAGTTTGAGAAAGCTCTGGGAGTTGGTGACGGACGGAGAAGCCTGGTGTGCTGCCATCCATGGTGTCTCAGAGTTGGACAGGACTTAGCAACTGAAAACACCAACAAATTTGGGGAAGGGGCAGAGATTTCCAGGAATTGGTTACAATAAACTGTGGAAAATTCTGAAGAATTTTTTTTCCACCTGACCTGCCTCTTGAGAAACCTGTATGCAGGTCAGGAAACAACAGTTAGAACTAGACATGGAACAA
Organism: Neotragus moschatus; assembly: GCA_006410615.1. Classification (NCBI taxonomy): domain Eukaryota; kingdom Metazoa; phylum Chordata; class Mammalia; order Artiodactyla; family Bovidae; genus Neotragus; species Neotragus moschatus. The sequence goes on along the minus strand of SJYA01002940.1, from coordinate 1,168,634 downwards.
CAAACAGACTGGTTCCAAATAGGAACAGGAGTATGTCAAGGCTGTATATTGTCACCCTGCTTATTTAACTTACATGCAGAGTACATCATGAGAAACACTGGGCTGCAAGAAGCACAAGCTGAAATCAAGATTGCTGGTAGAAATAACAATAACCTCAGATATGCAGATGACCACCACCCTTTTGGCAAAAAGTGAAGAGGAACTAAAGAGGCTCTTGATGAAAGTGAAAGAGGAGAGTAAAAAAGTTGGCTTAAAGGTCAATATTCAGAAAACTAAGATNGCAAGAAGCACAAGCTGAAATCAAGATTGCTGGTAGAAATAACAATAACCTCAGATATGCAGATGACCACCACCCTTTTGGCAAAAAGTGAAGAGGAACTAAAGAGGCTCTTGATGAAAGTGAAAGAGGAGAGTAAAAAAGTTGGCTTAAAGGTCAATATTCAGAAAACTAAGATCATGGCATCTGGTCCCATCACTTCATGGCAAATAGATGGGGAAACAGTGGAAATAGTGGCTACTTTATTTTTCTGAAAATCACTGCAGATGGTGATTGCAGCCATGAAATTAAAAGACACTTACTCTTTGGCAGGAAAGTTATGACCAATCTAGATAGCATATTAAAAAGTGGAGACATAACTTTGTCAGCAAAGATCCATCTAGTCAAGGCTATGGTTTTTCCAGTGGTCATGTATGGATGTGAGAGTTGGACTATAAAGAAAGCTGAGTGCAGAAGAATTGATGCTTTTGAACTGTGGTGTTGGAGAAGACTCTTGAGAGTCCCTTGGACTGCAAGGAGATCCAACCAGTCCATCCTAAAGGAGATCATTCCTGGGTGTTCATTGGAAGGACTGATGTTGAAGCTGAAACTCCAGTACTTTGGCCATGTGATGTGAAGAGCTGACTCATTGGAAAAGACCCTGATGCTGAGAAAGATTGAAGGCGGGAGAAGGGGACGACAGAGGATGAGATGGTTGGATGGCATCAGCGACTCAATGGACACGGCTGTGGGTAGTCTCCGGGAGTTGGTGATGGACAGGGAGGCCTGGCGTGCTGCGGTTCATGGGGTTGCAAAGAGTCGGACACGACTAAGCTACTGCACTGCACTGAACACTTGTATGGTTGACCTTGGAACTGTCAAGGTGCCTGTTAGGTGTGTCATTAGCTAATGTATTTCAAGGAAGCTCAAGATCCAGTGGAAATAAAATCTTCCACTTTCTTGGGCCTAACCAAGTTGGGATTCTAGCCTGTTTATGTTCTGTTCCCGACAGCTCTGTCATTTTTTTAGAGGTTGTGCCCTGCCCCTGTCCTGCCTGGTTTAATGCCACATTTATTTTATAGTAGCAACATAGGTGAATCATATTCAGTTTGACACTCAGCAGTGTGTGGTCGAGGCTCATAAAGACAGAAATGTCACTCTAACTCGCCAGGACTCTGCACTGTGTCTCCACAGATACTGGAACAACAATAAACCCTTAAGAAGATAAGGATACCAGCAGGAGAAAAAGAATCCAGAGGACCAACTCTACCCGAGGGTGGTGGGTGCTCAGTACACAGAGCTCAGTATAGTTCTCAAAGATAATCAGAATTTCTTCAGGCAAAGAGAGGCCTCAGGGGAAAAGCTGACCGAGAGGAAAGAGGTCAGCTTGGGGCTTAGCAACTCTACAAGGAATTCAAGTGGTAGCAACGTAAAGCACTTAACTACATTTTCTGGATAGTTTTAATCAGAGCCTCTCAGGGTCAGTACAACTGGCAAATTCCCCTAATGGCTGATTTCGATTTTCTAAGACCTGAACTAAAACAGCTTCCATCAGTGCCATGATACACAGGCTGACGCAAGGTGAGCTCAGTTTCAGGTAACTGCTGACTCCCACAGACCTACTGCAGTCAAGTTTTCTGGTGGATCTGGCCTCGGTGGCAAGGATGTCTGCCCTTTAGAAAAGGAGGTGGAGCTGGGGGCAGGACGTAAAAACCGAATTAGACTGAAAATAGCAGACTGAACTTTCTGCAAAATGGAAGGAGAATTTCCATCACTTGGAGAGAAGATAACATTTAAGAGAAGAAGACTACACCATCGTCTCCCGTTCAGTGGTTCCTCACTCAACATTCTGCTGGAGCCCAACAGGAAGAGGAAGTTAGGCCAGAAGTCCAAGGGCTGGTGTCGGTCATCCCATCATGCTCTCTCTTTCGGGGTGTAGGAGGTGGGGGTGGGGCAGGGAGGCAGGGTTGAGGGGGGACCAGTGAGATGCTGTGGGGGTCACCCTAGGACAGCAGTCAAGTAGGGGCGTGGGGGTGGCTGCTTCTGCGGGAGGGGAGGGGAGCAGAGAAACTTCCCTGAGGAAGTAAGTGACCTTTCAACGTGATCTGAGGCTATATCAACTAGATTGGGGGAACATTCCAGAATGAGCAACAAAAAAGCATTTCAGAACGCAGGGGAAGTGTGAGCAAGGGCCTGGAGACTGTCTGTCTTCTGACGGAGCTAGGGTGACAGAAACTTGGCAGAGTCAGAGGCCCTGAACTTGGCTCAGAATGCCACTTCCTAATAAGAGGAAAGAGAAAGCAGCCACTTCAGGCCCCACGTGACCCTGCTAATAAAAGCAACAGCTGAGCAGTGACCTCTGTGGGCTCCATGTCCGATTTCTAGTAAAAAAAAAAATCCCTGCACTTTCAAAAACACTTTTTTTGTTGTTGTTGTTCACACATAGAAGTTTTAGAATTGTAACACTAAAACTTCAAAAAGCAGCATCTAAGAAGTTCTTTTTTTGTTCTCCCTCTCTTGGAAGTGATAATAAGCTCCTACAACATCCTGGGTACAATTTGTGTGCTATCTAATCCTTCCTATGGTCTGACAAGGAGATGTTTTGATGACAAATCACAGAAATTAGACATTTTGCCCCAAATGACACAGATTGTAGGTGGCAAAGCCAGGACTGTCTGCTTTTAAATCCCGCCAACGCATTGGGAGCCACCTCTGATGATACAGGCTTCCCAGGGAGCTCAGTTGGTGAAGAATCTGCCTGCAGTGCACGAGACCGCAGTTCGGTTCCTGGGTTGGGAAGATTCCCTGGAGAAAGGATAGGCTACCGACTCCAGTATTCTTGGGCTCCTTTTGTGGCTCAGCTGGTAAAGAATCTGCCTGCAATGTGGGAGACCTGGGTTCAATCCCTGGGTTGGGAAGGTCCCCTGGAGAAGGGAAAGGCTACCCACTCCAGTATAGCAGAGTTAATTATATTAAGTATGACATGCACTGAAATCCTTATTTATCATGTAACTGGAAGTTAGTACCTTTTGACTGCCTTCATCCAATATCCCCTCCCTCTGGTAACCATAAATTTGATCTCTTTTCCTTTGAGTTTGTCTTTAATGTATTCTTGACCTGTGCTAGTTCCTGTCATACAACACAGTGATTTGCTTTAATACGTCTATACATTTTAGAATAATCTCCACAATGGGCTATTACCATCTGTCACCACCCAAACACATTACAATATTATTGGCTCCGTTCCCTACCCTGTACCTTTGTACCTTTCCTACCTGTGACTCATTTGTCTTGCAACTGGAAGTTTGTACCTCTTTTTTCTCTTTTAAAATATTTGTTTTTATTTGGAGAGAGTGGAGCAGAGACAGGCACTGGCCTGAGTTATAAAAGGATCCAACTGACCGCAGGGCCAGCCCTGATCCATGTGGGTGAGGAGAGAGAAGGTGAGCCCAGTTAGATGCCGCGGCGGCAGCCTTAGCCAGAGGCCATGTGGACTCGGGCTGGGGTGGGGCCCGTTGCACTGGTGAGACCTTCTAGGTTCTGGATAGAACTTGAAGATGGAGCCAAGAGGTTTTGCTAAAGAACTAGACAGAGAATGGAGAGAAAGAGGAGAGCTGAGGAGGACTTCAAGGTTTGTGGCTCACACACGAGTGAAGGTGACATTGTCATGTGATGAGAAGAGGACCCAGAGAGGAATGCATCGAAAGGGGAGGTCGGAGGCCACTTTAGGGTAGAAGGTGCAGGTGTCTGCCCTTTCCTAAAGAGTGATGCTTAGCACCGAAGAATGGATGCTTTTGAACTGTGGTGTTGGAGAAGACTCATGAGAGTCCCTTGGANACGTAGGAATTCTGTTGCTTTAATAGCTCGTGGTGGACATACTTAGTCCGCCCAATTGCATGAGCTGGGGGCAGCACCCCGGGGGTGATGTTTTTCCCTTTAAATCCTTTGAGATGCTGAACGATCTCCCTGTTGGTTTTCAGGGGGAAATCTTGCCCACAGGTGTTGAGGATGTATTTCCACGGAACCTCTGAGGCCACAAGATCTTTGATGCAGTTGAGGTCAGCCTGGAGCCTGGAAATCCCACCGTAGACCACGGGCTCCATCTTGGAAGCCAGAAAAGCATTTGGGAAGCAGCTCAGTAACTGCTCCACCGAGCCTTTAAATGTATCTGTCGCCTTTTCGTCCACGTGAACACAGTAGACATTTTGGGGCATGTAAACAGCCCTGAAGAGTCTCTCAAAAGTGCCGAAGTCTTTGTGGATGGTCATCACATAAGCCAAGGGGAAGCCAGCCTCTTCTTCAGAGAGTGTCTCTGTTATGTAGTGACTCCGAGCCACATACTCATGACAGGTGGTTTCACTGAAGGTGCTCTTCAATGCATTCTTTTTAGGGCAAAAACTCTTCCCCTTAAAAATCTGGTGACAGACTTCTGATAAGAGTGAAGCATTGGATATGGAGGCTTCCAGGAAATTTTTATTCTCCCCTAACTCATTGTTGCAAACAAACACAAAAATCAGGGCCGTGACCAGAGACACACAGAAGAGACACCGCTTCCAAAAGCCCATCATTCAAACCCCGGAAATGAGTAGAATGTCTCTGGGGACATCTGGTCAGAGGGAAGACAGACTTAACTTACGTTTTCTCCGAAATCCATAACCGTCCTCCAGGTGGACGCAGCTCTGGCTGGCCGCTCCGTGGCCTTCCAGCTGATGCTGCTTGTCCTCGCTCTGCCTTCCTTTCTTCCTCATTCCCCTCGGTGCTGCTTTTCCACCTTTCTTCCACGCGCTTCTGAAGGAACTCCTAGGGACTTGCTTTGCTCTGTCTCCTCCCCCGTCTCAGCTCGCAACCTGTTTATACATACACACACAAAAAACAAGTTGCCCCAGGGAGGTTCTGACTCCAGTGTGTCCACCCTTCCCTACAGGAAAATCAGTGAGGGGTGAAGGGACCTTTCTGCAAGTCACCGCTCTCAGACTTTAACCCCGGCCTCTTCTCTCAGCCAGAAGTTTGGCAACTGGGTCAGCTCCCCGACTTCCTGTTAATCATTGCATTCAACTGACTGAATTTGTTTGCTTAAACAGGACTGCCAAGTTACAAGCATAGGTCCTGAGCATGTGAACACTGCCTGGAGAGGTGTTCTGTCCATAAATATTTAGTCCTTAAAAATTAATCACCTCAGCTTGTCTTTTTCCACACACGCCCCCCTCTCCATATTGGCCGGCTATGCCGTGAAGCATGGCGTATGACTGGCTGTTGAGCCACTCTTTCCAGCACTTAATTTTCTCGGCTATGAGGTAAGGTCTTTAAAAAGGCACATTAGCAAGCGAACCTCACCACCTGACTTACTACACTAAGATGACTAAAAGCTAATTAAAAAAAAAAA
>SJYA01002940.1:1149186-1160905 GCA_006410615.1 Neotragus moschatus | reverse complement strand
CTAGAGACAGCTGGACCCCAGGCTGGGCAGCGGGATCTTGTCTCCAGTTGGTGCTTCATGGCAGAGAGAAAGGCAGGAACAGAGAGGAGCTGAAATCTGCTTGAGTGAGAAGATGACGACCACAGTCTTCATCCCGGAGGTCAAGGAGATCTCCCTGACTGCACATGTGCAGAAAGCCTCCTCGGGGGTCAAAAATGGAGGCATCTGAGTCTAATCACGCTTTTGAAACTAGTCGAATAGTTTGTATAACTTTTTCTCCTCATACATGCAGATGATGGCGTGAACTCTCCGTTTGTTTGTTTTGGCTGTCTCCTCATTCTTGGCACAGTTCCATTTCTCCGGAGATTTCACGCATAAAAGCATCTCTAACTATTTGCCTGTTCTACCCTGAATTTACAACTCCCTGAGTTTGCTATGATTGTTGTTATTTTAATATTGTTTATTTATTTGGCTGCCAGGTCTTCGTTGCCTCACGCAGGATCTTCTGTTGCAGCTCTTGGGCTTACCTAACTGCTCTGTGGCAAGTGAGATCTTAGATCCCTGGCCAGGGATTGAACCTGTGCCCCTTGCATTGCAAGATGGATTCTTAGCCCCTGGACCACCAGTCCTTGAAGTTCCTACAACTCCCTGAGTTTAAAGTTACAAGGTGAAGAACGTTTGCAAGTTGGCACTTGGCTGCAGTGGAATCCTAACCTCCTAATCCTTAAAATCAGAAGGATTTTGACAATGCTAGACATTATCAGTGGCGATCTTTTTTTTTTTTTCTTTTGCACTACCCCAGTGCTCTCTGATGGAGAAGGCAATGGCACCCCACTCCAGTACTCTTGCCTGGAAAATCCCATGGACGGAGGAGCCTGGTGGGCTTCAGTCCATGCGGTCACTAAGAGTCGGACACGACTGAGCGACTTCGCTTTCACTTTTCACTTTTATGCATTGGAGAAGGAAATGGCAACCCACTCCAGTGTTCTTGCCTGGAGAATCCCGGGGATGGGGGAGCCTGGTGGGCTGCCGTCTCTGGGGTCGCACAGAGTCGGACATGACTGAAGCGACTTAGCAGCAGCAGCAGCAGCGCTCTCTGATGTTTACTCTCCTAGTGGTCACTTGGGAGATGCTGGTTTTCCTGAGGCCCTTTTGCACGACACCACTCACCATTCTTCCAAATTCTGGACAGGATGCTCTTGCCATTTGTACAAGATCGTAGAAGGGATGGTAATAAGTGATGAAAAAGAGCAGCGATCCTTTTCCTCAGTTTGAACATTAGGTCAAAAACTGTTTTTTAATTAATTTTTGGCTGTACTGGGTCTTCACTGCTGTGCACAGGCTTTCTCTAGTTGTGGCGAGCAGGGGCTACATTTCATTGCGGGGCGCGGGCTTCTCATTCCCTGACTTCTCTTGTTGCAGAGCACAGGCTTAGGTGGGTAGGCTTTGGTAGTTGCACGGCCTGGGTCAATAGCTGTGGTGCACGGGTTTAGTCACCTTGGCACGTGGAATCTTCCCAGACCAGGTATTGAACCCGTATCCCCCACATGGGCAGGCAGACTCTCAACCACTGGACCACCAGGCAAGTCCCAGGTCAAAACTGATACCCCAAATTCTAAGTTGGAGGCACCGACTGAGTAGGTTAGAATTCTAGGGAAGTCATCCACCAGGGCAGACTTGTGGCTTGGCTACTCAATAAATGATTGGGTGTACGATGAAGTCCTAGAATTCAATCCACACTTACTTGTTTCTACATACCATTCACTCTTACAAATTCCCACTCCAGCCATAAACTCATTTTCATCCTAGGAGAACTGCACTGAGAGTCTAGTCTCCACAGCTGACTGTAGAAAGGGAGAAGAGAGAAGGGCCCCGTTTGCACAGCTGCGGTTACTCCACGCACCAGCACCCAAAGCACTTTTAACGTATTCATTTCATTCTGACAGCACCTCTGTGCCCAAGTGAGAAACCAGGGACACCAAGTGGAAACTTTGTCCGAGTCTACAGAGATCACAGAGAAAGAGCAGCCTGGGTTAAACTGGTTTGATGCGCACATCACATCTTGTCTTTTTTCCCAGCTCCGTCTCCGGCCAGACTCTGTCTTCTCTCTCTTTTCTCTCCCTCCTCTTTCCCTCCTTGTCTCTACATTTACTACACTAGACTCTGTATTCTGCTTTACCTTCATCTCTGTGGGGTTTGGGGTTTCTTTTTTTTACCCACAGGAAAGAGTCTGAAGCACCAGGACCTAAAATAGCCCCATGTGTGGTTGAGAAAATGTTGAGAAACAGCCCGGATCACATGAAGGAAGGTCTCCAGTTGAGTCAAAGCCACTCTTGACAGCCCAGCGTGTCTGAGAAAGTCATTTGATCTCACACCTCCCTGCTTCCCCCGGAGTAAATTTGAGAAAACACCCCCTGCTCTCACTCAGGGACCTCCAAGGTTGGCTTCCTCCCAGGCAGATCACCCACGCCTTCAGAGGCGTCTGGGTTTTTTCCAACATCAACATCCGGGTGCAGCTGGAAGATTCCAGAAATAATGTACAGAAAGCATCCAGCCGGAGAGTGGACAGAGATGTCAGAGTGAATTTCAGACTTTCAGAGAAAGCCATTGGGAAGAAAAGAGTGAAGGGAGAAGGTGGGGAAGGTTGAAGTTTTTTGACATAAAATCCCTGGAAATAGAATAGCAGGAAAATGAAAGAAAAAGCTGGTTCTTTTCTTTTTCTCTTTGGCTGTGCCAGGCAGGAGGCAGGATCTTCCCTGGCCAGGGATGAAACCCACATCCCCTGCAATGGAAGCTCAGAGTCTTAACCACTGGGCCTCCAGGGAAGCCCAAAGCTGGTTCTTGTCAAAACAGCCCATTAAATATCATTGGTATAATGCAAAGCTGAGGCCAAGAGCTGACAGATGAAGAGCAGCTCAGGGTTGTGTGCTAAGTTGCTTAGTCGTGTCCAACTCTTTGCAGCCCTGTGAGCCCGCTATAGCCCGCCAGGCTCCTCTGTCCATGGGATTTCCGAGCAAGAATCCTGGGGTGGGTTGCCATTTCATTCCCCAGGGGATCTTCCCTACCCAGGAATTGAACCCACGTCTCTTATATCTCCTGCATTGGCAGGCCAGTTCTTTACCACTAGCGCCACCTGGGAAGTATCTTGTAATAACCTACGATGGAAAAGAATCTGAAAAAGAATATACATATAAGTGAATCACTTTGCCATATACTAGAAACTAAAAGAACATGTAAATCAACTATACTTCAGTTTTAAAAAAAAGAGGTGATGTTTCCAGAAAACCTCTTCCCTCAGCAGTTTTCTAGCAAACTGACCCCTTTCTATCTCTCTCCGTTCCCAGGAGGATAAAGTTGCCTGGGAGCATCCTAGTGTGAATCCTCTCCTTCTCTTATGATGGAGGCCGTTACTGGAGTTTACGCTGGTATTTAAACGCAGAATAACAAAAGCTGGAATGTGGAAGCCTAACGTTCTGTTTGCCTCAGTCCCAGTCCCAAAGGCCTGTCCTTCAGAGTCGCAAAGACTGAGACTTAAAATAAGCTGGAGTCTTGGAGTCTCAAGTTACTGTTATCCAACACCGGCTTACCCTCCCCTCAGAATCCTGGAAGCTTTGAATCTAACGCTTCCAACCTTGGAAATGTTGTAAGACGTCGCTGTGGGGGAGATAACTGTCCTTGATATAACTGCATCTCCCACTAGGACACTCAAAATAGGGCCCATGCCAATGCAGGAGACTCAGGTTCCATCCCTGGGTCAGGAAGATCCCTGAAGAAGGAAATGGCAACCCGCTCCAGTATTCTTGCCTGGGAAATCCCTCGGACAGGGAAGCCTGGCAGGCAACAGTCCATGGGGTTCCAAAGAGTCAGACATGACTGAGCAACTAAACCACAACCTTCCTGAGACTACCATCTAATTTACCCATGCAGAAGTTTGCTTTTCCTAGAGAAAGAACTTTCGAATTTTCTTCACAGATTCTTTTTTTTTTTTTTAATATTTGTTTTAAATTTTATTTTATTTATTTGGCTTCACTAGGTCTTAGCTGCGGCATATGGGATCTAGTTCCCAGATCAGGGTTGGCACCCAGACCCCTAAAACTCCAGGAAGTGTGGGGTCTTAGCCACTAGAGCACCAGGGAGTCCTCTTTCCAGATTCTTTGTGCTGAAAGTTCACCCTCAAATTTAGTCCCAAGCGGGAAAGCCTATAGCCCCAGATCTGGAGTGACCTTTAAAAGAGTTGGGTCTGAATTCATTCCAGAGGCAGAAATGCTGACACCTGACAAAGCTGTATGTGAAAAGGTGTGACTTAGTTTTGACACTTCCTAGCATCAATTGCAATAGCATTTTCCATAGTGAAAAAACTGGAAACACACGCTCAACCACTGAGGAACTGTTAAGCAAATTCTAGTACATCCATACGATGAAGAGGAATACAATTACCCAATATATATGCACGGCAATTATTTCTCAATTTGTGCAATGTATAACCTCTGCTTTTTAAAATTTTCTTAGTTTTTACATACTGACTTTTCTTTATTTCTCAGATTTTCTACAATAGGATAGTATTTTATAATAAGGAAAAAANGCGGGGGGCTGGACCCTGGTGCTTCACCGTCCAACTCTCACATCCATACAAGATGGATCTTAAAATTTTTAGTTTTCATTTACTCTGTGTATCAGTCAGACTTCTCCCAGGAAACAGAGCCTGTACGGTCTCTCTTCTCTGTCTCTCTCGATAGATCAATATCAAGAGAGATTGACTCATTTTATGGAATTTTTTGCTACCAGACTTTGTCTGCAATCTATAGGTCATACTGTCAAAGTGAAGGTCCTGCTGAGAGTTGATATGAAATTCAGGTAAAACTTGAATAGGAGTCTTACATCTGAATTCCTACCAACAGGTAGGAGACTCAGCAGGGTTTCTATGCTGCTTTCTTGAGGCAGGAGTGCTTCTAGAAACTTCAGCCTTCACTCTTAGAGTCTCCAACTGATCAGATGCGGCCCACCCACAACGTGAAGGGTAATCTCTGTTAAGCAAAGTGTATTGATTCAATTACACCTGCATTCAATCCCATCTACAAACCCTTTCACAGCAACATCTAAACTAGGTTTGATCAAGAAACTGGGCACCAGAGCCTAGCCATGCTGACCCCAGAAATTAACCATCATGCTCTGTAAAGTGTGAATAATGATCTTTACTTCTTCAGTGGGTCCTTGTAAGACCTGAATAATTACACGGAAATCCTCCACTGTGTCCTGCACATACGAGAGGTTGGAAAAGAGATGAACACAGTTATTACCCTCATCTTTAATTTGAACGACTTTAAGTAAGAAGTTAGCCTAAGGTAGTAAAACTGTATGACCTTTCAGATACTTCTGGTGAAAATTCCAACTCTACCTGAAGGCAACGTGGCCTTGGGGAAGACATTCTTTCCCCTAGGAATGTCGGTCTTTTCTTCTGGAAAATAGACGTTAACTGGCCATCTTGCAAGACTGCTGGAAGTTGGAAGAATGCAAGTGAATGGCCTGGGATACAGTGCCTGCCACACAGCTGTCAACGTGCTTCTGATTACTGATGTTATTGTCATGGCATTACTGGGTAACTATCATTCCTGGGCCAAAGTCCTTGTCAGAAGCATTTCAGGAGAGTCACACGGTGAGTGGGGTTTATAAGCAGCTCTATCTGAAAAACTTATAGTAAAAAAGAAAACAGTACCGCAATAGGCAGGGCTTTTCCCAGGTGGTGCTAGTGGTTAAGAATCCGCCTACCAGTGCAGGAGATGCGAGATGTGGGTTCCTATCCCTGGGTTGGGATGATCCCTGGGAGTAGGAAATGGCAACCCATTCCAGAATTCCTGCCGGGAAAGAGACAATTGTATTAATCCAGGTGTGAGGTGATGGCAGCTTGTACCAAACTAGTAGTGATGGAGTGGTAAGGAGTTGTCAATTTCTGCGTTTGTTTTACAGACAGAGACGAGAGAATTTTCTGGTGAAGAGGTTGTGGGGAGTAACAGTAGAGATTGGTAGTTTTGACTGGACAAAGGAAGAGAGGATCCCTTTAAAACACTGGATTGGCCAAAAAGTTCCTTTGGGTTTTTCTGTAAGCTAAATATCACCCCTTGGATGTATGCGTTCAGGGGCTAACTTCCTCCTTTGGCCAGGAGATGAAGCAGGCTTGTGGACGTTGATATGGCAGGACAAACAAAACACTTTCTGCCCACATCATGGCTTGTCAAGGGCTGTGCCCAGCAGGCAGGGAGCAGGAGCCGCTGGGAGGCACTGGCGTGCACGGCCCAGCGTGCACACTGGCCGTCTACCAGAGTGATCATGCACACTAGACTTCAGAGTTCCAGACTTGGGTTAAAACTCCAGCTTTCACGGTGATCGTCTGTGTCCTCAGATAACTTCCTTAACCTTTCTGAGCTGTGGTCTTCTCTGCAAAATGGGGATAAGGAAGTACTTCATAGAAATTTCATGGAGAAGGATCTCTCCAGAGGTGATTCATTTTCATTTGCCACCCACTTGATTCATTCATCTTCACTGCAAGCAACACTGATAGCCATGTCTTCAGAGTGTCTAATAGGAGATGGTACTTGCCCTCCTTTGGAATTCTCAGCTCATAACATGCCATTTGATAGTCTAGTGAGACTTCTCGGGGGGCAGCCCTTCCCTTCCTCCTTCATGGAAGAACCTAACTACACATGGCAGTTGTGACTCTTTTGCACTGAAGAGGTTATCTAATACCTGAGTTCCGATCTCCTTGTCTTAAAGTGAGGATAAGATCTTATACCAAGATGTTAAGGATAAAATGCCATTTTCTTTGTGAATTCCTTACAATTCCCTGCCTCCTGTGCTCCACCAAGGGCAGCTGTTCTCGCTGCCAGCACAGAGCAGGAAACCAAAGGAGAGAAACCAGCAGAACCCAGCTGGGGCTTTCCCCGAAAACGAAGACTTCCCGCTCTACTTGTCAGATGTTGGAGGCTGTGAAAACTTGGAGACTGTCATCATTCCTTTCAGTCCCTTATTACATAATCCCCTTGGCTGACTCACCCTCAAGCTCCCCAGGCATGCAAAGGCCCTGGTTGAAAAACCAGTTCTAGAAAGGTGGTGGATTCAGATGAGAAAGACCATGACTGAGTCGAGCTGACATTTCCCAAAGGCCACTCATCTGGTGATTTCTAAAGCATGCGAATAACTCCCTAAGTGAAAAAAGGAGTTTCTGGTACATTGCGGAATAAAATGCAAAACGTACATACTCTTTGGGATGTTCTGGCAACACTGACTAATGGAAATATGAATATGTGTAAAACAGAGAGCCATTGGGAATTTGCTATATGACCCAGGGAGCTGAAAGCTGGTGCTCTGCAACAACCTAGAGGGTTGAGATGGGGTGGGAGGGGGGAGGGGGGCTTAAGAGGGAGGGGACATACGTATCCCTATGGCTGATTCACGTTGATGTTTGGCAGACACCAACACAATATTGTAAAGCAATTATCCTCCAATTAAAAATAAATTTTAAAAAATATGAATACTCTTTTTCCCTGAATTTAAAAAAATTTTTTGGCTGTACAGCTCTGCATGTGGGGTCATAGTTCCCTAACCAGGAGTCAAACCGTTGTCCCCTGCCTTGGGAGGGTGGAGTCTTAACCAGTGGACCATCAGGAAAGTCCTCTACCTGGAAATCTTATACTTACGAATGTATCCTAGATCGTGCTGATTTGCTCACAAAATTTCTGACACCAAAATGTGCAGGTTTTTTCCTCACGCCAGCCAAGTCTCTGGTTCTCTGGACACCAACCTGGTATCCTACAAGTAAATTTGCTTCTGACACTGACTACCCAGAGCTTGCATCAGACTCCGCAGGTTGAGGGCCTCCGTCCCATCTGATCGCCCAGCATCAGATGGCAGTTTGTGAGTATCGGGTCCCCCAGTTACCTGCACTTCTGTCTGACGTGGCTACAAAGTTGGCGGATTCCCTTCCTTCACATTGGATGATTTGCTAGGATGGCTCACAAAACTCTGGAAGAGACTCGACTTACTAACACCTGTTTATTATAAACGAGACAGTGGACAGCTGGGTCAAGCAGTGCCCAGGGTGAGACCTGGGAGGGTCCCAGGCCCAGGAGCCCTTGTCCCTGTGGAGCTGGCCGCTTCCCTTTCCAGGCACAGGAATGTGTTCCCCAAGCAGAAGCCCCATGAATCCCATCGTTGAGAGGCTTTTATGGAGGTTCCATCAGAAAGGTATGATTGATTAAATCATCGTCTGCTGATGGCTGAACTCAGTCTCCAGCCCTCTGATCTCTTGACTGCTTCAGGCGGCTGTCAGGCCTCATTCTGAAGCTATCTCTGGATCCCCAAGAGTACACAGGCTCAGATATGGAAGGAAGGGGCTAATTACGAATAACCAGAGATGCTCCTACCACTCTGTCACTAAGGAAATCCCAAGAGTTTTAGAAGCTCTAAAACTCTTAGAACTTAGGAACTGGGAACTTAGAACTCTTAGGAACTGGGAACAAAGACCAACAGGAATATATTCTATTATATCATAGACCATTCTGTAGCCTTTGACTATAAGTTTTTGAGTTTAGTCGCTCAGTCGTGTCTGACTCTTTGCGACCCCATGGACTGTAGCCTACCAGGCTCCTCTGTCTATGGGATTTTCCAGGCAAGAATGCTGGAGTGGGTTGCCATTGCCTTCTCCAGAGGCTCTTCCTGACCCAGGGATTGAACCTGGGTCTCCCACATTGTAGGCAGACACTTCACCATCTGAGCCACCAGGGAAGTCCATTGACTATAGATGACTTACATCAAAACATCAAACCTATCAGAGTATTGACATTTGGTTTAGCTTTCNTGCCATTGCCTTCTCCAGAGGCTCTTCCTGACCCAGGGATTGAACCTGGGTCTCCCACATTGTAGGCAGACACTTCACCATCTGAGCCACCAGGGAAGTCCATTGACTATAGATGACTTACATCAAAACATCAAACCTATCAGAGTATTGACATTTGGTTTAGCTTTCATGGGCTTCCCAGGTGGCGCTAGTGGTAAAGAGTCTACCTGCCAATGCAGGAGATGCGAGAGATGTAGGTTTGGTCCCTGGGTCTGGAAGATGCCCTGGAGAAGGGCATGGCACTTCAACCCACTCCAGTATTCTTGCCTGGAGAATCCCATGGACAGCCCAGCACTTCGTGACTAAAAACAACAACACGTTATTTGGGGGTTAATTCTAGTTAACTGGGGGAAAGTCAGTCATGCCACCTCATCTCACAGGCTTGCATGGAGACGGGTTTCTATTCTGTGATGTCACATGTATGGCAGGGCCCACCTCCCTCCTATGAGGAGGACATTAGTGGGACTTAGAAGAGTTTCTATCCTTCCTAACTGTACCACTGGATGTGTCTGACTTGGACCTACTTTGGGAGTGCGAGCAGTTACAGGGCATCAGTGAGAGTTCCAGGTGCCCCCAGATGACTGCTGCGTATTTGGAGAGCCAGGAGATGCCCAGAGGTCAGCCCCGCCAGCTGCCCGCAGCAGAGAGGAAGCAGGGCCTTGCTCATGGCTGCTTCAGCCTCCGATTGTATTTAAAGTAGTCAAGAGGCCCTGAGGGGTGAGGGGGATTAACCTTTCCCAAAGCTGGGCCCTAGCCTCATCCATCATCTGTCATCCAGCCTTATTTGCTGAGTTTGCTCGACTCACTTTGCTAAAGCCTCCTTATTTTTCCAGGCTGACTCTTGGCCTTTCCCTTCCTCCTGGAAGAGAACTCACTCTAATCTGCCCGTTCTGGTTAATCAGTCTTTTTCCTTTGAATGCCACGCCTCATTAAAGGCCAACTCTGCTTGTCCCAGACTGCCCAGGCCAGCACCTGAGTCCCCTGTGGTCTTATGAGTCTTGCTGTACTAAATACAATCTATCAGGGGTGTTGGTGCATTGTGCGTGGTGGCGTGGGTTGGTTGGCATGCATATATTGAACCCCAAAATGTCAAGTCCCCCATAAGAGAGGTAGAGGAGGGTGGTCACGAGTAGCTGCTGCGTAGTTTGACTACGCCACGAAGCCTTGCACGTCCTTTCTGGTCTCAGAGTGGGCCCTTCTGCCTGGGGCACTCCGATCCACCACATGCTGCTTATGCTATAATCTCATTAGCTGCCCACTGTTTCCCGTATTTTCCTTAATAATCCACAAGAAAGAGGTGATGTGCGTCTCTGTAACCGAGGCAGGATGGACCTGCTGCCATTGTATTCTGTGCACTATAACCAAGTATTTGATCATCGGGGCTTTGTGGTTCCCCAAAGATCAGTCTGCTAGGAACCTTACACTACATGGTGTGAAGTCACAGAAAGAAAAAGTGTTCCCAAAACTCCCTCCCAAATTCCTGGTAGTAAAGAGAAGTCACAAAAACTGAAAGCCTGAAAAATAGAGTAAAAAAAAAACAACTAGAGTCAAAACTCAACTGACCACTAATGACTAAATGAATTATAGCCAAGCCCACTTGGCCATTAACCAGAATCCATTTTGTCATTACCCATCAGCCTTGCGTGGACTCCAGAGGGAGCGGCCCAGATTTGCAGGCTGCTGTTAGATTTCTTCGAGTTCCGAAAGCTGGGCTGGTCTTGGCCAGCATAGCTTTACCCTTCTAGGTATCAGGTACAATTGTGCTGAAAGGTGATGTGGCTCTCTTGTTCCGAGCCTCTTTGGAGGTCTTAATATAAAGTCGGATTCCCCTCATCGCATAACCTATTTGTTCATCCCTTTACTCTCAGCTATTCTTCTACCGCCTCTTCATTTGTGTCATTTAGCCTTCACCCAGACTTTTCCACCTTTGGAAGGGACATTCCCTTCGGCCTGTGTGCTGGGCCCGATCGCTGACGGTAGTATTAGTCCAGCCAAAGCTTCCTACCTGATCGCCTCCCTTTCATGCCGAGTAGGTGCAGCCCAGGGGGCTGTCCCCACCACTAGGCAAGAGTGCAGCGCTCACTGGCACCCGGACTTTTCTAGATGAGGCGAAGCACAGTCCCCTCCACTGGATCTTTAGGGATTCTGCTACCGAGTTTGAAAGAGGTGGGCCGAGTTTCTTGCTCAAGAATCCTGCCTTCTCATCGGCTATGCGTCTCAGCCCTGATAGCGTACACGTGTCAATGCTACCCTCTCCATTCGCCCACCCTCTCCCTCCCCCCGCCCTGTGCCCACCAGTCCATCCGCTCCAGTCCTTCCCTGCAAATAGGAAACCTGGAGGGATGGGGTGGAAGGAGGGAGGGAGGCTAAGGAGGGGAGAATGAATGTATAACCACGACGGACTTGCACTGTCCTACGGCAGAAACTAGAGCTTCCCTGGAGCCCATTCGGTAGAGAATCTGCTTGCAACACAGGAGACCTGGGTTCCATCCCTGCGTCGGGAAGATCCTCTAGAGGATGGAATGGCAACCCACTCTAGTATTTTTGCCAGGAGAATCCCCTGGACAGAGGAGCCTGGTGAGCTACAGTCCATGGGCTGGCAAAGAGGAAGACTAAGCGACGAAGTACACACATGGCAGAAACCAGCACAACATAGTAAAAACTTTTAGACAAACATTTAAATTTTAGAAATGGGAAAAAAAAAAAAAGAAAGAAAAAACGAAAGAATCATGCCTGCTTCTGGCAGCTGCATCCCTAGTCCTGGGACCACTGCATCAGGTTAGGAAAAAGGAAAGTGATATAGCTGCACCAAGATTCTCCTCCCCCCTCTCTCCTCCTCCCCCTTCCCCC
>SJYA01002940.1:1110499-1147183 GCA_006410615.1 Neotragus moschatus | reverse complement strand
TCCCCACCCCCAGCACAGGAATCTGTCCATCCTTGACCCTCCCTGAGGCCCCCTCACACTGAGTGTAAGCACACACTCAGGAAGGCATCTAAACCAGCCCTTTATGCCTTTCTCATCCCCTTGTTTTATTCTTTTTTTTTTTAATGTTATTGTTTTTTTATTCTTCCCTGTTTTAGACAACAAATGTTTCAACTGTCTGTTCTGCTCCTCTGTGAAACCATTACTCTAATGACAATATGCAATGTGATTTGCCCATTTGATAATGGACACTTGGAAATTGTGAGCTGGAAAAGACATCCCTTCATCTGAAGAAGTGTAACTTGGCAGCCAGAATGGCTTTAGCATCTTCTGTTCCAGTCTTTTTTTTTTTTCTTTTTCAGTCTTTTAACAGTATGAGTCCCTTGGACTGCAAGGAGGTCCAGCCAGTCCATCCTAAAGGAAATCAGTCCTGAATATTCACTGGAAGGACTGATGTTGAAGCTGAAACTCCAATACTTTGGCCACCTGATGCAAAGAGCTGACTCATTGGAAAAGACCTTGATGCTGGGAAAGACTGAAGGCAGGAGGAGAAGGGGGGCGACAGAGGATGAGATGGTTGGACCGATTCAATGGACATGAGTTTGAGTAAGCTTTGGGAGTTGGTGATGGACAGGAAAGCCTGGCGTGCTGCAGTCCATGCGGTCGCAGAGTCAGACACAGCTGAGCGACTGAACTGAACTGAGTATTTGCGTCTTCAACTGAGTAAGCATCTGTTATCACCCATTTATACCCCCGGAGGTACTGGCACTGGTCCGGTGTAGTCCACTTCTGGCCACAGGCAAGGCCTTCCCCAGGGGATTTCCCCTGTCGCCCACAGCTGTCTGCAGTTATGGTTATGT
This sequence comes from Neotragus moschatus, assembly GCA_006410615.1. NCBI lineage: Eukaryota > Metazoa > Chordata > Mammalia > Artiodactyla > Bovidae > Neotragus > Neotragus moschatus. The sequence goes on along the minus strand of SJYA01002940.1, from coordinate 1,146,305 downwards.
GTTATGCCTCAGCGGGGGTCTGACTTTAGTCCATCTCTGCATTGCTGCAGCATACCTCTCGTCCGTCCACTCACTTCCTGGACCTAGGCTTCCAAAAGGTCCACTTGGTGGTTCCAATCACCTTCTGAGCCTAGAAGAAAGATTTTCTTTTTCTTTTTTTTTTTTGACCACACAGTATGGTGTGCATGATCTTGGTTCCCTGACCAGGGATCAAACTTGCGCCTACCCATAGGAGTAGGAGTTCTGAATCTTAACCACTGGACGGCCCAGGAAGTTCCAAGAAGGGAGATTTTCTGATGGGCACTGACATATCCTACTGAATATGTCTCTTCATCACCATAATGTCAGCGTAGGAGACCCCAGTGTCTGCCCCACCTCCTCCTCTGCCAAAGTCAGTAGTTAAACAGCTATCTATGAACAGAGCCAGAGAGTGCTGGAGCCCACTTAAGTCCACTTAAGAAGCTTCAACAGAGTAGAACAACAAACCCAAGACACAAAGAGAAGAAGAACTTAATTTTGCCTGCGTCATCCCACCCCTAGGCTGGCACTGCTCAGGCCAAGAGTAGAAAGAGTTCCTCTTGCAGGAAAGGAAGAGCAAGGTGAGCAACCAGTTTCCCCAGCCTTTCCGGTATCTAATGAAGGGCCTGCTTCAATTTCATTCCGTTCAGATAGCAAGCCTGAGACTGAGACGTATGTTAGAGATTGCTACGGACGCAGGAGACGCAGGAGACGTGGGTTTGATCCTTGAGTCACAAAGATTCCTTGGAGGGGGAAATGGCAACCGGCTGCAGTGTTCTCACCTGGAGAAATCCTACGTACAGAGGAGCCTGGCGGGCTGCAGTCCATGGGGTTGCAAAGAGTCGGACATGACTTAGTGACTCACCAAGGACAGCAACACAACAGTGGAGAAGGCTGCGAACACAGAGGAGAAGCAGGGCTGCCCGAGGCAGCCACGCCGAGGGGCAGCTGCAGTTCACAGCAACCACAGCAACCCGCTCTGCAGATAGATGTGAGTGGGGGCTGCCTGTGGGTCCCCACAGACGGCACCGGCTCCTCCCCCGGCCCAGGTGTTCGTGTTGATACAGGCGCCTGGGTCCCTCCCTGCTCCTTCCCCTCCTCCCTCACCCCCACTGGGGCCCTGGAACCACCCAGGGACCCAGCCCAGGCCTCTGCCACCCTGTGGGTGAAGGATGCCAGCCTAGATCCCTGCCATCATCGGTGCCCTCCAGGCTGGTACCTGTAGCAGCTCACTGCAGGGGAGACTCGCAGCTACAGGAGAGAGGCCTGAGAGCCAGGGCCCCTGGAGCTGTTTGCGGGCCCAGGTCAGGCCCTGTCCTCTCTCTCTGTCCTGTGTTTACAGCGCTCACATAAAATTAGCCTCTCCAGGGACTTCCCNTAGGAGAGAGGCCTGAGAGCCAGGGCCCCTGGAGCTGTTTGCGGGCCCAGGTCAGGCCCTGTCCTCTCTCTCTGTCCTGTGTTTACAGCGCTCACATAAAATTAGCCTCTCCAGGGACTTCCCCAGCAGTTCAGTGATAGGGACTTCACACTAACACTGCAAGAGGCCTGGGTCAGATCCCTAGTTGGAGAGCTAAGATCCCACAAGCCTCACGGTTCAGCCAAAAATAAATAAACAAATAAATAAGCAACAACAACAAACGAGCCCCTCCAGCTAAGTAGCCACATGCCCCCCAGATACCTGGGCCTCCACTCTCTGCGCGGCTAGACCCGGGGTCACAGCCCACTCCAGTGTGTCCTCGCCTGCAGGTGACTGCCTCCCCTCACTGAAGTCAGCCCATGAGACCTGAAGAGGGTGACTGATTCTTCATGGGGGCAGACTCTGGTGTGGGGCTACAGGGGTCACGAAGAGCCAGCGCAAAAAGAGTCCCCAGAGGAAGATGGTAAACCTCCAGTCCCCGGCCCCAGAGAAACGGAGAGCCAGGAATTGCCCGCAAAGAGTTCAAAATAATCATCCAAAGATGCTCAGAGAACTGCAAGAGAATGCAAACAGTGCAATGGTATCAGGGAAATGATCCAAGAGCAAAATGAGAAATTCAACACAGAGAAAACAGACAAGAACCAAACAGGAGCGGCCAGGAGTGGCCAGGAAGGCTGAAATGGAGGCAGACTCGCAGGCACGCCGGGACTGAGGGCAGAAGCAACGGCGTGGAAGGGGCCCGGGGTCAGACCCACCTGCTGAGCCCAGAGAGCCTCCAGGAGAGGTGAGAGACGGCTGGAGGGCACCTGGGGCCACAGACGCCACGGCAGGCTGGCTGGGGGGCTCGTTCTACGACGAGGACGTTGGAGCTGGCGAGCCCATGCTGAATTCTCCTTGTCGCCTCTTGGGGCAAGGACTGGTTCTGCCAGCTGTCCTGTCAACACTGGAACTGAGATGCCTCGAGCCATCCAGCTGGCCGGACAGAGATGCAGCTCCTCCCACCAATGGGCCTGCTGTCTGTCCTGAGATCCCAGCAACCCGGGCCATCACCCCATCCACCAGAGGGCTCAGGTCCCTGCCCAGACACCAGCGAGCCAGCATAGCCTGGGGACCAGCCTCTCTCCCTGGGGAGCAGGCATCAGCCCCAGGGAGCCCTGGGCCCGGCCCCAGCCACCGGAGGCTGACACCCAAACCCGTGGACCCCCAGAGCACAACGGCCAGAGATCCCGGGATCCAGCTTCACCCACCAGGGTGTGGGAATGAGCCCCAGCATCCCCCGGACTCTGGCCCCATCCAAATACGGGCAGACATGAGCCTCAGGGCTAGCACAGCCTGCCATAGGGGACAAAGTCTTGAGGCCTCTGCCAGCAGTCTAGGGTCTGGCCCTGCTGACCGGTGGGCTGAGACCAGCTGGGGGACATCCTGGACTCCCCAGCCAGGCGTGTCATGAACCATCCACAGGCGCCAGGAGGCTGACACTAGACCCAGCAAGCCTGGGACTGCCCACCCCAGAACTTGGCTCTGCCTACCACGGGAGCCGCACTAGCCCTGGGACCCCCCGGGACACTGCAGCCTGCTGCCTCCTGACCAGACTCTGCCAACCAGGGGCCGGCAGCCTCTACACAAGGCAAGGCCTGGCAACCACCCCGACGGGGCATCAGCATGCTCAAGAGACCACCCGCAGTGGTCAGCCTGCCACAACAGAAGGACCCTTGCAGCCCACATAGGGGGCAGCCCTGGAGCAGAGAGCTCTGATGACCACAGGGGACTGTGGTGCTGGGATGCACAGGATGTCTCCTACAAAAGGCCACTTCTCCAAGGTCAGGAAATGAAACCAACCTTCCAAACACTAAGAAATAAAAACAGCAAATTAAGAAAAACAGAGTGACAGAAGAACATGCTTCCTACAAAAGAATAAGATAAAATCAAGAACTGATTGGAGGGACTTCCTTGGTGGCCCAGTGGCTAAGATTCCGGGCTCCCAGTACAGGGACTTGGGTTCGATCCCTGGTGAGGGAACTGGATCATACCTCCTGCAACTAAGAGTTCACATGCTGCAATTAAGACCCTGCATAGCCAAGTAAATAAACAAACTTATTTCTTAAAAAGTAGGTGACATGAAGGTAGGCGATCTACCTGAAAAAAAATTCAAGGTAATGGCAACTGACCCCAGTGTGCTTGCCTGGAGAATTCCATAGACAGAGAAGCCTGGAGGGCTATACAGTCTATGGGGTCGCAAAGAGTCAGACTCAACTGAGTGACTATCACTCACTCACTCACTCACTCAATGATGGTAACGATATTCAGAGAACTTGAGAGAAGAACGGATGCACAGAGTGCGAAGTTAGAGGTTTTTAAAGAAGAGAAAACAAGAAATAAAGACTACAGTAAGTGAAATGAAAGATACACTAAAAGACACTAAAAGATATTAGCAATAAATCGGATGATGCAGAAGAATGAGTCAGTGAGCAGACACTTAGGCCAGAAGGGAGTAGCTTGATACATTTAATGAGATTTAAGGGAGAAGTCTACAACCAAGACTACACTACCTGGTAAGGCTTTCATTCAGATTTCATAGAGGGGTTAAAAGTTTTGCAGACAAGCAAAGGCTCATAGGAAAAGAGATTAGATTTATGATTACAGGGAGAGGGGACAGGGTGGGGAGGGGGCTAGGGAAGGGAGAATTGGATGAAGGAGTCAAGAAGTACAAACTTGCAGTTATAATTAAATACTAGGGATGTAATGTACAACATGATAAATATAATTAACACTGTGTGCTAAGTCGCGTCAGTCGTGTCTGACCCCATAGACTGTAGCCCACCAGGCTCCTCTATCCATGGGATTCTCCAGACAACAATACTGGAGTGGGTAGCCTTTCCCTTCTCCAGGGGGATCTTCCTGACCCAGGGATCAAACCCAGGTCTCCTGCATTGCAGGCAGATTCTCTACCATCTGAGTCACCAGTCACCAGGGAAGACCTGAAGAATTCAACAGAGAGTGCCTTCAACAGACATGACCAGTCGAAGTTCGCTTCAAGACAGATCAACTGAAATTATTCAGAGAAGCAAAAAAGAAAGAATGAAGAAGAGTGAAGCCATTTAGTCTAGGTATCACTACAAATGTCTCTTTAGAGGGCATGCAAATGGCCAAGGTGTGAGACAAGGGGCTCTAGGATCACTAATCATCAGGAAATGTAAATCTCAACCAGACAGAGGTATTGTCTCACATCTGTTAGCGAGGTTAGCATCAAAAAGAGGTGGCAAATATTGGCGAGGACGGGGTGGATGTTGAGGGCGTTCTGTGAGCTGAAATAAGCCAGGCACAGAAAGACAAATGCGGTATGACCTCACTTCTGGGTGGAAACGAAGGAAGCCATTCTCAGACCGTAGGCTGATGGTTATCAGCGGCTGAGGTGGGGCTGGAGGAAACGGAGCGATGTCAGACAAAGGGTACCAACTTTTGGTTTCGAGATGAGTGAGTTCTGGCGGGGAGGCTGACGTGTAGCACGATGATCATCGCTACAAATACTCCACTGTGTTATGTGGCCACCTGGACGGGAGGGGAGCTCGAGGGGAACAGATATGCGCGTATGCATTGTGCATGGGCTGAAATAAGCCAGACGCAGAAAGACAAGCACTTTCTACGTGAGCTCCTGTGTGTGTGTACGTGGCTGAGTTGCTCTGTGGTACACTTGTTAATGTGGTACAACATTGTTAATTGGCTATATCCCAATACAAAACAGGGCTTCCCTGGTGCCTCAGACGGTAAAGCGTCTGCCTGCGATGCGGGAGTCCCGAGTTCGATCCCTAGGTCGGGAAGATCACCTGGAGAAGGAAATGTCAACCCATTCCAGTACTCTTGCCTGGAAAATTCCATGGATGGAGGAGCCATGGAATGGCTGGGCTGCAGTCCACGGGGTCGCAAAGAGTCGGACACGACTGGAGTGAATTCACTTTCTCTCTTTCAATACGACATAAAAAGTCAAAAAATAAAATAAAAAAGGTGTAAACTGAGGTATAAACCCACAAAGGACTGTGGTTTTAAAAAAAGTTTAACCAGAAAATAACCAAGTCTTTGGATCTAAACCTCTTTTTACAGGAGAACAGCCAGTGGGTAACGGCAGAACAGGAGCGGGAAAGTGGTGCAACCGAAACACTGAAACGACACAGGAAGGAAACAGCCAGAAAAATCCAGAATATGGAAGACTTTGCATGACAAGAGGCCCAGGCTCTTCAAGAAGTCATGTTACAGGAAAAAAAGAAAAGAAACTAAAGAATCATAACAACCAAATATCAGCCTGAATTTTGACTTGGGTCCTAATCTGAAAAAAAATATATGTCTGTGTATGAAAAAAGTAGGGGAAATTTAAAGTGGGAGGGAGTGGATCATGTAGGATGATTTCAGGCACAGTCATGGTCTTAAAATTATGTAGGAAAATGGCCTTATTTTTAGAAATGCACATTAAAACATTCTGGGATGAAATTTAAAACAATACTCTATAGGGTACTTAAAAATTGCTTAAAGGGGAAGTCTTAAATGTTCTCATCACAAAAAAGAAATGGTACTTGTGTGATGTGATGGAAGTTTTGGCTGACACTAAGAAAGCAATAGGGATTCCTTGGTGGTTCAGCTGTAAAGAGTCCTCCTGCAATGTAGGAGATGTAAGAGACACAGGTTCCATCCCTAGGTTGGGAAGATCCCTGGAGTATGAAATGGCAATCCACTTCAGTATTCTTGCCTGCAGAATCCCATGGACAGAGGAGCCTAGAGGGCTTTAGTCCATAGGATCACGAAGAGTCGGACCCAACTGAGCAGCTGAACACACATGATAATACTTTGCCACGTGTCTCAAATCGACACACCATACACCTTGAGAACTTGCACAGTGTTATATGTCAATTACATCTCAGTAAAGCTGGGGAAGAANGAGGAGCCTAGAGGGCTTTAGTCCATAGGATCACGAAGAGTCGGACCCAACTGAGCAGCTGAACACACATGATAATACTTTGCCACGTGTCTCAAATCGACACACCATACACCTTGAGAACTTGCACAGTGTTATATGTCAATTACATCTCAGTAAAGCTGGGGAAGAATATACCCCTTCAATTCCTGTTAGTATGTTCTGCATAGGGGCACACTTCATATGAGCCTGCCTTTAACAGTCCAGCTTTCCATTGTCCAGCTACCGGACCACAATATGACCGGGCCATTAGCTGCGACACATGAGTAGGAGGAAACCCACATGGAGGAAATTTACCATTGTTCAATTCTTTCATCGCTGCTAGGGAAATGGCACGCAATCCAGTCCACTGAGCTAATTTATTCTTATTTTCTTTAATCAGTGTTTCCAGACAGGATACTGCTTACTCGTCTCTCAACTGTCGTCTACAAACCAGGCAGCTCTTTCTTGGTCAGGTGAGAGTTCACACAGCCACTGTTCATGTGGCAATGAGTCGCAGCAGCTCTTCGAAGTGGTTCCAAAGTCAGTCCTGGGAAAAAGAAGATACCTGCTGAAGGGAGAGTGAGAACTTCTTGTATTCCCTTGGCAGCATGCTCCTGGGTGAGCCATTTCCTTTTTTTCTGCTGCGCCTGCATGTGCGGCAATGGGGTCTTAGTTCCCCAACCAGGGATGGAACCCATGCTCCCTGTGCTGGACGTGCAGAGCCTTAACCCCTGGACCACCAGGGAAATTCTGAACCATTCCCATTTTATTATGAAACTCCTCTGAGCACTGTCTTCTTATCAGAGTGTTTCTCTGACATCACCAAGACATTATGGATACTTCAGGTTCCAGAAGTTTTGATGACCTACAGTCCCTGAGGCAGTCCTAATCAATGCCTCATAATTCACTAGAAATTGTTTTTCCAATAATGTGTCTGGGGAGGCAGAATTTGGAAGTTTTTCTGGTGCAGAATCCAAGTGGTTGACACTGGTAGGTGCTCACGGGCTTTTGCCATTGGCTCTAGTGGGCATGAGGCTTCCCAGGTGGCTCAGCAGTAAAGAATCTGCCTGCAATGCAGGAGACACAGGTTCGATCCCTGGGTCAGGAAGATCACCTGGAAAAGGAAACGGCAACCCACTTCAGTATTCTTGCCTGGAAAATTCCACTGACAGAGGAACCTCTCAGGCTACAATCCATAGGGTCATGAAAAGTTAGGCACGACTGAAGCAACTTACCATTCATGCACTGGTCTGCATGAGTTGAGGAGGCAGACACTTCCCAAATCATATTTGATCACAAGGGCCCAAAGGCAGTGAGAGAGCCATCACTTTTTGTAATTCAGACACAGCCTGCTTTTCTGCAGATCCTCATGCAGGTATGACTTTCCTTTGGGTCATCTTACAGATAGGAGCTGGTGTATTTCCAGATGTAGAATACACATTCTCCAAAATCCTGATAAGCTAACCAAAGGGTGGAGTTTGGGTTGGGTCCTCAGGGTGAATGATGACACCAGTTTAGTCTCTTTCGGAATGTCTTAATGGTTCTGGACTATGTCTTCTAAGAATTTTGCCGTTTAGGCAGGCCCTAGGGTCTTTGCAGGGTTTATTAACGAGCTTCAGTTGGCTATGTGATCCATCACTATTCAAGTCAGTCCTGGTCTGCTCTTCAGTTTCCAAAGTTTTCATAATGTCATCAATACATTATAGTCTTACACTAAGGCCCTGCAACCAGGCCAAACCCCTTGGGACCAAATTGTGACAATACACTGGGGAGTTCAGATAATCTCGAGGTAGGACAGTGAACATAGATTGGGCTCCTATTCACATGCTGCAGTTGCCTCTTTCCGAGTTTGAAACAGAGAAGAAAACGTGCTAGAGATTAATCAGGGTCCCAGACTTCTTTGGCCTGTTCTATTTTTTTTGTATGGTGAAGCTGAGGCTGTGGGCGACACAAGTCTGACATCTGTATGGTGGGGAGGCAGTCTGGAAGCCAGGCAGCATTTTTATGTTACTGTCCTCAGAAGACCTTTGATTTTGCTCTTATGGCCTTCAACTGGTTGGACGAGGCCCACCCACATTGTTGACCGTAATCCTCTTTGTTGCTGTTCAGTCGCTCAGTTGTGTCTGACTCTTTGTGACCCCATGGGCTGCAGCACACCAGGCTTCCCTGTCCATCACCATCTCCTGGAGCTTCCTCAAACTCATGTCCATCGAGTCAGTGGTGCCATCCAACCATCTCGTCCTCTGTTGCCCCCTTCTCCTCCTGCCTTCAATCTTTCCCAGCATGAGGGTCTTTTCCATTGAGTCAGCTCTTCACATCAAGTGACCAAAGTATTGGAGCTTCAGCTTCAGCATCAGTCCTTCCAATGAATATTCAGGGTTGATTTCCTTTAGGATTGACTGGTTTGATCTCCTTGCAGTCCAAGGGACTCTCAAGAGTTTTCTCCAGTATCACAATTCAAAGGTGTCAGTTCTTTGGTGCTCATCCTTTTTTAGGGTCCAACTTTCACATCCATTTCTGACTACTGGAAAAACCATAGTTTTGACCATACAGACCTTTGTCGGCAAAGTGATATCTCTGCTTTTGAATACACTGTCTAGGTTTGTCATAGCTTTTCTTCCGAGAAGCAAATGCTTTTTAATTTCATGACTGCAGTCACCGTCTGCTGTGATTTTGGAACCCAAGAAAATAAAGTCTACCTCTGTTTCGACGTTTTACCCATCTATTTGCCATGAAGTGATGGGACCAGATGCCATGATGTTATTAGTTTTTTGAATATTGAGTTTTAGGCCAGCCTTTTTGCTCTCCTCTTTCACCCTCATTGCTTAGAAAAGGCAAAATGAAATAATAGATCAATATTTTGCAAATAAGTTTAACATTAAGAAATCTGATGGTACCTGGGTTGACTGAGATGTGGGGAATGGTACTCTTATATATATNCATGGATTGTCTTTGCAGTTACAGTTCTCTCATGCTTAAAAAAAAAATTGTAGTAATATGTACATAACATAAAATCACATTAACCATGCTGAAGTCTACCATTCAGTGGTATTCAGTTCATGTATAATGTTGTGCTGTAGACCTCTAGAACTTTCTCATCTTATAAACCTGAAGCTCTGTACCCATTAAACAACCGTTACCATTCCTTCCTTCCTCTAGCCCCTGCCAACCACCATTCTGTTTTTGTCTCTGTGAACTTGATATGCTAAGCACCTCTTGTAAGTGAAATCATACCGTGTTTGTCTTTCTGGCTCATTTCACTTAACATAACGTCTTCAAGGTTCATCCACGTTGGAGGCTGTGTCAGAATTTCTCTTCTTTTTCAGACTGAATGATATTCCATTGTATACACACAGTGAGTTTTGTTTATCCATTCATCTGTTGATGGACACGTGGGTTGCTTCTGCCTTTTGGCTCCCGTGAATAATCCTTCAAGGAACATGGAGGTGTGACTATGCCTTCAGTACCTTGCTTTCAGTTCTTTGGGGTAGATATGCCCGGAAGTGGAACTGGAATCAGAGCTACCATACTATTTTCTATAGTGGCTACATTTTACCTTCCCACCAGCAACGCACAAGGGGCCCAATTTCTGCACATTCTCACCAAAATTTGCGATTCCTGGTTTTTTTTTTTTTTTTAGAGTCAACATCTTTTTTTTTTTTTTTTTATGTCTGATCTTATTTGTTGCTCTCAGGACGTCTCGTTTTTGACTGGTCTCAGACTGGGCAGCAGGAGCTCTCAGAGACGATACCCCCCGTCTCTTGGCAATCTGTTCCAGGTGTTTTCCTTCGACCTTCATTCTCTTGGCCCCAAATTTAGCATCTTCTGCAGCCTCTTCCTTAATTTTCTTGGTATGATGCTTCTTCAGAGTAAAACACCAACACGGCAGAACACAGAGTAACTAGATGCTGAATCCTTACTGTCTTTGTTTAGGGGCTTTCTCACAGCATATTTGTGGACATTACCTTTTTAGAGAGACTGAAAAGTCTGCAGATTTTGCCGTCTCTTTGGGGGTTTCCCAGGTGGAGCTAGTGGCAAGGAGTCCACCTGCCAATTCAGGCAGGAGACGTGGGTTTGATCCCTGGGTTGGGATGATCCCTTGGAGTAGGAAGTGGCAACCCACTGGTATTCTTGCCTGGAGAATCCCACGGACAGAGTAACCTGGTGGGTGGGCTACAGTTCTTGGAGCCACAGAGAGTTGAACACGACTGAGCAGCCAAGCAGCAGCAGCAGCAGCAGCTAGTTCTTCTGGGTCTCAGGTGATGAGGCCCAGTTGTATCACTGTGTCCAGGAATATCCTTCTCACCTCCCTTTTTTTACGATGACCAGATTAAGAACACTCAGGTTGGCACCCCCAATGCGAATTTGCGCTTTCTTTCTCCAGTCCCCCTTAGTGTGTAACAGGAATGCCCCCGACCAGCAGCAGGCAGACGCAGCCATGGGTCATTCTCTTCACAGGGAAAATCCGCTTCATGGGGAAACCCTGTTTGTTATTCCCACCACCGATTCAGACCACATAACCTTCCACTCTTCACCCAGAGCATCAGTAGCAGCCTCTGTGGCTGTATGCTTGTCCTGGAAAATACGAAGTTTTTCATTCATTGTCCACTTCAGTGAGCTTCTGGCAGCCAGTGGTTGGGAAAGAGACGTTGCGCTTCATTCTGAGGCAGCCGTCCATGTCTGAGGCCCGACAGAAAGGAGTGATCGTGGTCACCTTAATGGATGTGAAGTGCATCACTTTGTGGTTTTCATTTGCAGTTTCCTAACGATTAGTGGGAGAAGGTGATGGCACCCCATTCCGGTATTCTTGCCTGGAAAATCCCATGGATGGAGGAGCCTGGTAGGCTGCAGTCCGTAGGGTCGCTAAGAGTTGAACACGACTGAATGACTTCACTTTCACTTTTCACTTTCACACATTGGAGAAGGAAATGGCAACCCACTCCAGTGTTCTTGCTTGGAGAATCCCAGGGATGGGGGAGCCTGGTGGGCTGCCGTCTATGGGGTCAGACAGAGTCAGATACAACTGAAACGACTTAGCAGCAGCAGCAGCAACGATTAGTGATGTTGAATATTTTTGCATGTGCTCCTTGGCCATTTGTATAAATTCTTTGGAAAAAAGTCTAAGTTCTTTGCCCAGGTTTAAACTGCTTTGTTGTTGTTGAGTTGTAGCAACTCCTGGTACTTTCTTGCCCGATTGCAAGAGATTGAGAGCCCACATAGTATGATATGTTTTTCTTAATTTTATCCTTCTATTTGTTTTTCTTGGCCCTAGAGTTCTAAAATTCTCCAACATCACCACCAAGATTGGTGCTGGGGGATGTTCACATGGCATCGTTTGCCACAGAAACAGAAGCAGAAGCAATCCAAATGGCCATAAATAAGGAGCTGGCTGTGCACATGACCGTGTGTCTATACTCTGGAGAGCTACGTGGTTGTAAAAAAGACTGAGGTTTTCCAAAGTATATGGACAAGGACCGATGTTAGAAGCATGTAGATAAATGAAAAAAGTGTAATGTATAACAGGTATTCCAGTTGCGTTTATGAAATGTATTTAAGCATATAGAGATTACTGCACAATGGAGAGAATGTAGAGTGACTACATTCGCTTACCACAAGTCTCTGTTTGCAAGTAATAAACCCTCCTGAACCAGCTTGAGCAATAAAGGAATTTTTTTTAAAGGCTCCAGATAAGTCTTACGGAGGCTGAAAGCCAAAAACCAGCTGTGAAGATGGCTAAGTTATGTGTGTAACAGTCATTCTCTTCTCTCTTTGAATAGACTCTCTCTTTCCTCAGCCTGTAAAAATATAGTGACTGCAGAATTCTTGAGTTTACATCCCCACCATCCAAGAGATAGGTGGCTCCAGAATCTCATAATGCTGACATCTAGTGTCCAGAAGGGAGCTTCCGGTTGCTCTCATTTGGATCAAGTGTCCACCCCTGGTCCCGGCAACTGAACTCAATTACAGGGTTGTTAAGAGCTGGGTAAACCTATTAATGTATTTACCGTACATTTGATGTCTCATTAATTTCCAAAACAATTGTAAGAGGTTTTATTGTTTTTTTTTTTAATGACAATAATTTTTCATCTCTATCATATAGATGAAGAAACTTGAGGCTCAGAGGCTACGGATTAGACTTTATGCTAAATTAAAAATTGAAAATTAAAATTTTTTTTTAATGTGGACCATTTTAAAAGTCTTTATTGAATTTGTGACAATACTGCTTCTGTCTTCTGTTTTGGTTTTTTGGCTGCGAGGTGGGTCGGATCTTAGCTCCCAGACCAAGGATCGAACCCTCACCCTCTGCACTGGGAGGTGAAGCCTTAACCACTGGACTGCCAGGGAAGTCCCCCTTTAGGATTTTTGCTCCAAAACCTGTGCTCTTTCTCCTACTTGGAAACCACATCTGGTGACCTGTTACTGGGCAGAGGCCATTGCCTTTTCTCATTCACTCAGTCACGCTTACTCATTCATTCATTCAGTGTCTATTGAGTTACATGCTCATCTAGGCTCCGCTGAGATAAAGCCATGAGCAAAAACCAAGTCCTGTCTTCACCATGAAATAAAAAGGTGATAAGTGACGCATGTGCGGGGTGGTGATAAGTGCCATGAAGACAATTAAACAGAGAAAGACTCGCCGATAAAGGAGAACTCCTGCAGGAATAAGAAAATTCTGGTACCATCATCGAAAGCCATCAAGTGGGGCAGTTTAGCCTGGATTAGAAGGCTCTGTCTCTCTCAACTAATAGTAAAACCTCACCTTTGTAGAGTGTCCCAGTTACCACCTGCTTTTGCATTAATTCTCTGGTAACCGTGATTTACCTCCTCCGTATCTGTTAGCAGCACAAAAAATGAGCTTGCCCAAAAAACCCAAAAAACAAGCTACTCTCAATGTCGGTTAAATGATGGCGTCTGCTAAATCAGCTGGACTGTGTAAGAACAATCCCGAGGGCTGGGATCCTGGGAGCTCCCTTCATTCAGGCTCATTGGGGATCAATCCCTTCACCTTCTTTCTGTAACTGAGACCTGGCTCCCCTCCTGCCAGGAGGAACCCACTTTCCTTGAGCTTCTCAAATAGCTGTTCTCTATCTTATACCTTTGGCGCCACTGAGCTTAGGACTGGAGGAAATCTTCCAGGTCTTCATTTCCACTTCCACACTGTTTTCCTTCTCTTTTCCCACATACATCCATCTATAAACCTCATGCCATTAGCAGACGATGCTACCCACGATTCCTCTTTGTTGAAGGTCACCTACTGAGCCTGGGGTCACACCCTCATTCCTTGTAGAAGCATGAGGCTCCTCTGTCCACCACAGCTGTCCTAATTCTTGGTGGGTTCAATGTCCACTTAGGTGATCCTTCCAACACCCTGGCAGCTCAGCCCCTTGGCCTCTCCTCCAGCGTTCTTACTGATCACTGCACATCGGCTGTTCACTCCCATGTCCACATCCTTTGTTGTGGCTAATAACGACAACCTCCACATAACCTCAGTGTTCATAACTCTCTCCCCTTCTACTGCTGTCTTCCCAGTGTCTTGCTTCTCGCATCTCCAGCTCCAACAATCCTTTAGCCCTGGTGGGACTTTAACCTACTGATCCCATCATCCTTTTACTTCCTACATTCTCCCCATATTCATCTTCTCTTTCTTCAAGGTCATTATTACCATCACTTCTTGCTTGACCTCACCACTCTCCTGCCTGGCTCTTGCTTAGTCCTTCCCACCTGGCTCAACGATAAGGCTGCTTAAACCCAACTCCCTGCCTCCCCCACGCTTGTACCCTGGCAGCTAGAAGAAGCTGTAGAAAAGCACCTGCCTGGCAGGATACTTTAAGTCCATGGTGGGCTCCATACTCTTCCACTCTCTCCCAGTGACTATTTTGTAGCTTCTCCCACCTCAAGTCTCTTAACAACTCCTCCTTCCATCAGCTCTCACTTTCAGCTAATGACGTACTTCCCGACTCTCTGAGGAAAGTGAAGTAAATAGAACAGAACTAGTACCAGCTCCCACCATCACTTCAACACACCTGAACCACTTCCCATGCGCTGGACCTTCTCTCCTGCTGATGTGGATGAACTGACCTTATTCCTCAGGCTAAGCATCCCATCCATCTCTTTCCTGCTGCAGGACACCACGCAAGCAATTCTCTCTGGCCATTCTCTTATGAACCCCTTGCAAAGAAGTTTTCCCCCATAGCGCTACCGACAATTTCTTATCCAGGTCATCAATGACCTCATTGTTTATTTCTATTGCCAACTCTAGTAACTCTTGTTTGTGGTGGTGGTTTAGTTGCTAAGTCTTGTAGCAAGACTTTGGACTCTAGCTTGCTAGGCTCCTTGGTCCATGGGCTTTTCCAGGCAAGAATACTGGGATAGGTGGCCATTTCCTTCTGCAGGGGATCTTCCTGACCTAGGGATGGAACCCACATCNATTGCCAACTCTAGTAACTCTTGTTTGTGGTGGTGGTTTAGTTGCTAAGTCTTGTAGCAAGACTTTGGACTCTAGCTTGCTAGGCTCCTTGGTCCATGGGCTTTTCCAGGCAAGAATACTGGGATAGGTGGCCATTTCCTTCTGCAGGGGATCTTCCTGACCTAGGGATGGAACCCACATCTCGTGCATTGCATGTGGATTCTTTAACAAGCCACCAGAGAAGCCCTGAATGGTTCAATTAAAAAAAAAATTTGCTTTAAAGAAAGTGTATGTGTGAAATGATTAAAAGAAAATGTATGCGTGAATCATGTGTCCAATAAAAATGGGGTGGTGTCACCTTTGCATATAAAGTAAGCTGGTTTCAACTTCTGTCTCATCAAACTCTCCATCCACTGGAAGAAGCGCTTGACTCAGAAAACTGATTATCACCCCAGAGATAACTATGGGAGTTTGTTTTGACACAGCGCTTCTCATATTTTACTCTTCAAACACATTGACTAGGGATCTTTCTAGGATCCAGATTCTGGATCAACAGGTCTGGGGTGGGGGCTGAGAGCCTTCCTCTTGCACTAGCTTCCTGGATGGCAGTGCTGCGGGCCCCCAGAGCACACGCTGGGTATCAAGGCTTTAGGAAAGCCACAGTTGTGGTATTACCCAACAATCCAGGCAGGACCTCTCATGCCTTCCCTTGAAATCACATGCATTTACAATTATAGAAGACTTTATACTCCCTAGAGAATCAGAATACGTGTCGTGGAAAATTGGCTGAGTTGCATTGAAATGCATTGGTTAGGCTTCCGCTGACATGATGCCGGAATCTGTGACTGCACTGAGGTTCCAAGAAACGCATGCGTGCGGGTCTCAGATAAACATATTGTTTAAATGAAAATTCTCTGAATGGGAAATAAAAATAGGATTTCAGTGAAAACAGATTGTATTAAGTATTTTACATAATTCCCGTAAACAGACGTGAGGAAATAGATGTTTCGGTTTCAGTGGCAGTTCATTGAACTCATTGACATACTGTTTGTTTTGCTGAATACGTATGTATGAGTTTTGACGAAAATGCATTGCTTGGAAGAAACCAACGAGGCTGGTTCCCATATAGCCCAGTTAGACTGTCCTTAATTTAATGCTGCCATACCATCTTTGCTCTTTTTTTTAATGAATTCATATGTCTTTAATGTTCCATATTGCTTATTATGGCAGCAAATGTCACAATTTTATTTGTTTTTTTGAGTTTCTGTATTTATTCTTTTAGTTTCTAATGAAGCAGATAAGTGCATTGAACATGAGGAAGATAAATGTGACTAAAATATACATTAGAGTAACTGCAAGATATCTGTTATCTCAAAGTATTATTTTTCGGAACCTCTTTTTATATAAAAAATGCATTCTAAAAAATGCTGAACTAAATCTAGAAAAAGCTTTGAAATCATAATACTGTGCAGACTGAAATATCTCTGTACTAAACAGAAATATTGGCGATATTTCATCCAGTAGAGATTATAATTACGGTCAAACTGCACTGCACAGTGGTGTGTTCAAATAAGAAAAGAATTATTGTATAATCTATAGCAGATCAATGTTCTGACAAGAACCTGCATCAGACAGAGTGCTCATCAGTATACTGCCAATCTCTCTCTCTCTCTTTTCTTGGCTGAGCTGCATGGGGGATCTTAGTTCCCCAACCAGAGATTGAACTCGGTCCCTTGCTGTGACAACACAGAGTCCTAACCACTGGACCACCAGCAAATTCCTGCTGATCCCCCTTATGAACCAAAGATGTAAAGGCAAGAAGGCAAGGAACAAAGGCTTTTTGTATTGTGACAGTGTTCCAGCTCAGCATGGCAGATACTCAGATGGGTGAGAAGTACCACACCTGCTCAGCCAGTTGTGCAGTTATTCTTGATTCAGTGTGAGAATTTAAAGGGGGGAGAGGGGACAGGCAGGGAGTATAAATTAGAGAAACAACTCCCCAAATCCGGCTTGACCAGAGAAGAGTGAACAGGAGACACAGAGATGAGCTAACTATTATTCCTGCGCGTTAAACACATGAGTGCCATTTTCCTGAGCCAGTTATAAAATTCAAGAGCAGGTCCAAACTGCAGGCTCCACGGCTTCCTGAACTCCAGTCTTTCTTTCCCTTGTAATTCCACACCTGGAACACAGTCAGTGTTTCTCAAGGACCCACTCTACCTAAGAAAAAAAGACATCACTTTTTCTCTTCTCAAAATCTAACCTTGTAGATTCATTTTGAAGAGAGGCATTCTGAAGTACACTGGGGTGATGGATCATGGTGTCTCCCATTTACTTTCAAAAGGCTAAGGAAAAACTGTTCCTGTGTATTGATCTTCTATTGTTTATTGACTTTATATTGCTTATCTATTTATCCATTGAGTGATACGCAGAAGTGGTAAAATAACAGATGAAGGGTATGTGGGTGTTTGTGTTCCATTTTTCCAGCTTTTCGATTATCATTTGAGTTTCCTTTTTGTAAATAGGAGGAGAATACAAAGGGCTTGACTGTGTGTGAGGACATAGAAGAAAGGACTGAGTCTGTCTTGAAGTATCACAGGTACCTGACCTGAGGTGAGTGCTAATAAATAATTTTTAAATTGAAGTTTCCTTATTTGTCAAGAAGGAAGGAAGGAAGGAAAGAGGGAGACAGAGAAGTCATTCTCCACAGTGTGATCTGACTTGTGGAAAGTCAAATTTGAACCCAGAAATCAGTTAAAATGAAGAGAAAGCAGCTTTCTGGGGGGAAGGGAAATCTCATCCTGATTGTCTAAGTCCCTCCTCCATTTGGGTACACTTTTCAGCCTAGTAAAGAGACCTCTTACACAGTAGAATTCAATACTGTTTCTGAAGCAGAAGCCCAAGCTATTGCAAAACCAGGAAAGAACCTAACCTTAAGTGCTCCAGATGCTGAAAAGGAGAGCGCTTTATCTCCGTGGCAGTCTTCGTGTGACTTATATAGAAACCTACAAAAATAACAGGCCTTCAAGCTTTTCTGAAGTAATGCCTCTGGGGGCATGGAATGCGTGCTGACTTCATCCCCTGNAGCCCAAGCTATTGCAAAACCAGGAAAGAACCTAACCTTAAGTGCTCCAGATGCTGAAAAGGAGAGCGCTTTATCTCCGTGGCAGTCTTCGTGTGACTTATATAGAAACCTACAAAAATAACAGGCCTTCAAGCTTTTCTGAAGTAATGCCTCTGGGGGCATGGAATGCGTGCTGACTTCATCCCCTGGGGGAACAACAGCTTTTCTTCTATATATCCCCCAGGGGTAAAGATTTGAGTGGCGATAAAAACGTGGCACAGTCACGTTTCCCCGCGGAATGATGGGGGCATAAATTCTTAGACTCGCTCCCCCGGTGGGAATGGATGTTCCTCTGGGAATGCAATGCAGCTCTATTCCTCCTTAGCACGGCCACCTTTCCTCGCGTTCGCCTCTCGGCCCTGGGCCCTGGAAGTTTTCTCCTTTCGGGAGCGTGTCTTTGTCTCAGGTCTGAGGCGGACTGTCTCCCCCGTCTTTGCAGAGACTCGGCTACGCTGTGATAACGGCCTGGTTGCTGCGTCTACATCCCCAGCTTCCTTTCCCACTCAGGGGCGACAGCCGCCTGCCGACCGCCCCCTGCCAGCCTCTCAGGTATTCTACACTCGCCCTTTCAACCTTGTGTTCCCTGCCTTACCCTTAGATTTCACAGTTTATCTCTAAACTGGGGAATGAGAGGTTTTATCTCACTTTAAAAAATTTCAGGCATCAGCAAGTAGGTGAAGGGCGAGTCCATAGGCTGTGGGTCACTGGCTCACGTGATCCAGTCCCTCGCAGGGTCGTGCTCTGCTGAAAACCTTCTTCTTACCAGCTGATACCACTAGGCAAACCTCTGCACCCGTGCTAAGTCGCTTCAGTCGTGTCCTACTCTTTGCGACCCTGTGGTCTGTAGCCCACCAGGCTCCTTGGTCCATGGGATTCTCCAGGCAAGAATACAGGAGTGGGTTGCCATGCCCTCCTCCAGGGGATCTTCCCCACCCAGGGATCAAACACTCCTGCATTAGCAGGCCAATCTTTACCACTAGCGCCACCTGGGAAACCCTCTGAAGCTCCCCGAATGTCCTCTCGGTGGAAAGAAAATTGAAGCATGCCCAACCGATTTGAGCATTTTGTCCGGGATGGCGGATTCCGATATTGGTTCATTTGTAAATGTATGTGTGTCAGAGGGCAGGCAAGTAATAGAGGAAACGTTACCGATGCTGAAGAACAAATATGCCATTTTCTCCTACTGAGTTTTTCTTTTGTTCCCATTCTTGCAGAATTTCTCAAATCTTATCTCTGCTGAGAAGCCTGTGCTGGAGACTCCCAGTCAGGGGGAGGGCGGGTGAGTCAGCCTGACGCCAGAATTCCACCTCCCCTCATATGGTGATCATGGTGAAAACACAGCTCACATTTCTCCAGCTCTTTTCTTCCACCAAAGAGGCCTCACCTCTTCTTTCTACTTTGTCCCCTCTAGGAACTTTCAGCTAACAAATCAGGTTCAGCTGTAGCATCTCAAATCCAAACGTTTGTTTTTTGAAATATTAGAAACATATAGCATTGTGTCATTTCAGGTGTCTAATGTGTTGGTTTCGGATTTTATATATTGCAGTTTGAAATTAAAAGACACTTGCTCCTTGGAAGGAAAGTTATGATAAACCTAGAGAGTGTATTAAAAAGCAGAGACATCACTTTGCCGACAAAGATCCTGATAGTCAAAGCTATGGTTTTTCCAGTAGTCATGTATGAGATAGTTGGACCATAAAAAAAGCTGAGTGCCAAAATATTGATGTTTTTGAACTGTGGTGCTGGAGAACACTCTTGAGAGTCCCTTAGACTGTGAGGATATCAAACCAGTCAATCCTAAAGGAAATCAATCCTAAATATTCATTGGAAGGACTGATGCTGAAGCTGAAGCTCCAGTACTTGGCCACCTGATGGAAAGAGCCGACTCATTGGAAAAGACCTTGATGCTGGGAAAGATTGAGGGCAGGAGGAGAAGGGGACGACAGAGGATGAGATAGTTGGATGGCATCACTGACTCAATGGACATGAGTTTGAGCAAGCTCCAGGAGATGATGAAGGACAGGGAAGCCTGGCGTGATGCAATCCATGGAGTTACAAAGAGTCAGACACAACTTGGCGACTGAACAGCAACAACAATCACTTTTGTGTTAACATTTTTCCATAGAAAATACATGGACATACTATAAAGTCAAAGGACACAAAATGAGGTTTTGCTGGTGGCTCAGTGGTAAAGAATCTTCCTGCCAATGCAGGAGACACAGGCTTGATCCCTGGTCCCAGAAGGCCCCACGTGCCGCAGAGCAACTAAGCCCCTGCACCATGACTACTGTGCTCTGGGGTCCAGGAGCCCACCTGCTGAAACCACCGAAGCCCACGTGCCCTGGAGCCCATGCCTGCTACAAGAGAAGCCGCCCCAGTGAGAAGCCCACGCACCACGTCTAGAGAGTAGCCCCTGCTCGCCACAACCAGAGAGAAAGGCCCGCACAGCAGAGAAAGCCCAACACAGCCAGACACACCATACACACACACACACACACACACACACAATACAAATTGCAAAAATGACCCTGTCCCTCACTTTTTCCAGGGTCTTCCAGCTCCTTGCAAAGACAATATTGCTACTAAGCACTTGTGTTATTTCTAGATATTCCAAGATTTTCCAGACAAATACCTGTATATGTTACTCATGCCCCCTGCATAAGTGGCAGCCTACTATGGCAGAGGGTGCCCGCTGGTTGGCCTAACAGGCGTGGGCATACTCCTCTTGTAACAGCACTCTAGACTTCTGTGGGGCTGCTCATTGTTGCTCAGCTGAAAACCTTCATTTCGCAGGCTTTCCTTTACCTAATTATGTTTGCTTAGTAACTAAGTTGTAGGTACTGGAATGGAAGTCCAAGTGTATGTTACACGTCCCAAAATCTTCCTCTTTCCTGCAAGTTGGAGCTTGAGCAAACTTTTGGACCATGAAACAGCCCATTTTGATGACAGAACAAGATAAAGGAAGCTGGATCCTGAGGTTCATGGAGTTCTCTGAAAAGCCATGACCTGCCTCTCTCTGGATTTTTTTTTTTAATTGGCAAGGGAAGCAGCTTAAGCCACTTTTATGAGGTTACTGATTATGGACTTCGCTGGTGGCTCAGATGGTAAAGAATCTGCCTGCAATGAGGGAGAGCCAGGTTCAATCCCTGAATCAGGAAGATCCCCTGGAGGAGGACATGGCAACCCACTCCAGTATTCTTGCCTGGAGAATCCCATGGACAGAGAAGCCTGCAGGCTACAGTCCATGGGGGTCACAAAGAGTTGGACACAACTGAGTGACTAATATGTGAGGTTACTGACACTTGGAGAAAAACTCAATTCTTAACAGACGTGTATTTCTTAAACATTTCTAGTGAGGTTGAATTGAGAACAAAATCATCCATTTTTACTCTCATTTAAAAGAGAAAAACCAAGCATGGTGGCCTGTAAGAACTGACAGAAGATAGCACCGGGGGGCGGGGGCGGGGTCCTAGTGGGCTGCCGTCTATGGGGTCACACAGAGTCGGACACGAATGCAGCGACTTAGCAGCAACAACACAAAAGAGCTTTGAACAAAGTTCCAGTAGATGGCAGTATTGATCAANAAGCATGGTGGCCTGTAAGAACTGACAGAAGATAGCACCGGGGGGCGGGGGCGGGATCCTAGTGGGCTGCCGTCTATGGGGTCACACAGAGTCGGACACGAATGCAGCGACTTAGCAGCAACAACACAAAAGAGCTTTGAACAAAGTTCCAGTAGATGGCAGTATTGATCAACTTTTTATTAAAAGTTAAAGCTGCTCTTCAAGATGTTCACTAAAATTTGTTGAAGAAGTTAGATATATCTCACATTTTCTAAACAGAATTTGAATGTTATACTCAGCCATTGAAGAAGAGCGAAATTCTTCCATTTGCAAAGATGTGGGGGGACCTAGAGGGTATTATGTTTAGTAAAATAAGTCACACAAACACAGCTACTCCATGTGATCACTTAGGCATGGAATCTGAAAAATAAAACAAACAAGTGCATACAAGCAAACAGAAATAGACTCACATAGAGAACAGAGTAGCTCTACCAGTGGTTACCAGTGGGGAGAGGGGTGGTGGAAGGGGCAAGACAAGGGTAGGGGAGTAAGAGATGCAAACTGCTATGCAAAAAATAAATAAGCATCAAGGAAATATTGTACGGCGCAGCAAACAAAGCCTTTATTTTGGAATAAATTTACATGGAGTACAACCTATAAAATATTGACTCACTATGTTGTACACTTGAAACAAATGACATATTGTAAATCAACTGTACTTCAATAAAAAAAAGAACTGACTGTGTATATTGAATATTGTATATTCTGCTCTAAATTGTAAAACTAAGAAACACCTTCAGGAGATAATTACATAAACAGCGATCACACAGTAACTGTGGACTTAATTAACATTTCTGAGCATTAACAACTTGCTAAGGGATTTGTCATGGACTAAATTGTATCCCCTCCCCACCCCATCCATATGTTGAAGGCTTTATCCCCACTGTGGCTTTATTTAGAGTTACTTCCCTGGTGCCTCAGACCAGGGAAAGAACTTGCTACAATACAGGAGAACTGGGTTCAATTCCTAGGTTGGGAAGATGCTCTGAAAAAGGGAATGGCAACCCACTCCAGTATCCTTGCCTGGGAAATCCCATGGACAGAGGAGCCAGGTGGGCTACAGTCCATGGGGACACAAAGAGTTGGACATGACTGAACCATGAACACTCTCACTTTCTTTAGGGTGACAATTAAGGTGAAACGGGGTTATGGGGAGAGGAGCTAACCTACTGGAAACCGAGTTTCTATAGTAGAGGAAGAGGGCTTCCCTGGTGGTCCAGTGGTTAAGACGCCAGAAGTGTCCAATGCAGAGGGCATGGGTTTGACTCCCGGCTGGGGAACTGAGATCTCCCATGCCTTGCGATGAGGCCGGAAATTTTTTAAAATAAATAAACCAGTGAAAGAAGAAGAAGAGACATCAACGATCCCTCTCCATGGGACACACAGAGGAGAGGCCACGTGAGGGCACAGAAAGGAGGCAGGAGTCTATCGGGCAGGAAGACAGGTTTATAAGCCAGAAGCCAAGCCTGCCGGCACCTTGATCTCCGACTTGTAGCCTCCAGAACTGTGAGAAAGTAAATCTGTGTTATTTAAGCCTCCCAGTCTGTGGTATTTTGTGTGGCCACCAAGCTGACTCATACAGGCTTCCCTCACATTATCTCTTAAGTTCTCACCACCCTGAGGTAGGAATTATTACGCCAGTTTTACCAAGGGGAGCACTGGAGTTCGAAGGGATATGTAGATTGCGTAACACTCTCAGGCTTTTCACGTGTTGAGTCTGGGGCTCCCTGACCGCGATGTCCCCGCTGGCTCCACCACGGACAGTGACCGCCACGCGGCTGCAGCCAAGGGTCCGCCTTCCGGCGCTCAACGCAGCAGCAGTGTTGGACTCAGCCGTTCTCCCCCTCTTCTGGACAGTGGCTCCCAGAGTCCACGCTCCCCGGTTTTCCTCCTACCGCTTTGGTTGCCCCTTTCTCAGCTGGGTTCTGTGCGCATCCCTACACCTCCTTGACGCTGAACGCTGCAGGACCCCGGGGCTCAGTTCTTGCGCCTCTTCGCTGTTTATCCCTAAGCACTCCCAGGTGATCTCAACAGGTTCCTGGTAATTGCTACCGCCTCAAACTGGTTCGCCTGCCTTCATGCTTGTGCTCCAAACGGTGACACAGCGGCCAAGGCATTCTTATTAACATATGAGTCAGATCATGTCATTCTTTCGCTCAAATGCCTCCAACCGCTCTCTCCTCTACCTCGGAGGAGAAGCTGAAGTCTTACTAAGGGCTCACAGGTCCTTCACTCGGGGTGCCTCCACCTCCTGCCCCCAGCGTTTCTTAGACTCTCTCCCGCCTGGTCTGGTTTCCCTCTCTCTTTTGCGGTTCTGGTCCAACCACACCAGCCAGGCTATGTTTCTGCCTCAGGGCCTTTACCTTTGCTGACTTCTCTGCCTGGGATGTTTTCTTGAGCCAAGGGGCTTGGGAGTCACCTTATCTTCAGGACATCTCTGTCTAAGTGGTACATCACTGCTTTCCCAGGCGGCCTAATTCCTCTTCCTTTATATTTCCCTTTAGCCCATACCATTGCCTAACATGCCGTATACTTTATTTATCTTGTTTATAATCTGTTTCCTTTCTCTCGAATATAAACTCCATAAAGGGCAGAGATTTTATTCTTTATTTTCGCCGTTCTAGTCCACAAATCTAGACTAGCTCATGATACATGGAAAATACACAATGAATATAGGCTGAATAATGGAAAGAATCATACCATATTGCCTCATCTAGAGATAATTACTGAGAACGGTTATTGTGCAAAGAATTCCCTGCAGCTGTCTATGTCTCACACAGAGGAAAACTAAGGAATTTAGATGTAAGCCACTACACGAAGGAGTGGATGATTTTTTTTAATTAAAATTTTTTAAATTAGACTGCAGTTGTTTAACAATGTTGTGTTAGTGTCTGTTGTATAGCAAAATGAATCAGCTATACATTATATATATATCTCCTCTCCTTTTTATTTTTAAATTTACTTTTAATTTTTTTAATTTATTTAAAGCTTTTATTTAAGTATAGTTACTTTACAATGTATTAGTTTCTACTGTACAGCAAAGGGAATCAGCTATATGTATACTTATATCCCCTCTTTTTTGGATTTCCTTCCTATGTAGAGCATTGAGTGGAAGTCGTGTGTATACAGTAGGCTCTCGTTACATACTTAGTAGTGTATATGTGTGAATCACAATCTCCCAATTCATCCCACCTCTGGATTAGATACAATTTTTAAAAATTATCAGACATTGAGGATTCTTAAGCATTGCAAATAAGCTAAATAAAGAAAAACAGTCGAATCTCTGAAGATAATGGATAATAGGATAAATTGTAAATCTGTTGGTTTTTACTATCTCAGTGTGGAAAGACAGAAGGAAGGATGGATCAGCTTCTTGTGATCTTCCTTCTCAGGTATCCATGGCTAAAGTTAATGTGCTTTTTAAAATCTGAGTTTAGGGCCTTTTAATATCCAAATGCAATATCCTTCCTGCTTAGAGGATTTTTGTAGACAACAAACAGCATTGTAAGGCTAATCCTTCTTTAAAAAAAATACAACAGCATACTTGCCTATAAAGGTTATTGTATAGAATGCACTCATAGGCTTGTATGAATCAGTTTCCTTAAGGAAATGTCATAATTTTAATGATAGCCCTGGATGTTATTGGCATGTGTTTATATAGCTGTCTTCAATGAAGCCAATAATGTGATTAAGTGGCATATTATCTCCATGTCAGGCTGAAGTTACCCAGATTTTATAAGTTAGGGTAGAGAGTGAAATACAATGAACTGAAAATGTATTGCCTAGTAATCACGAATCTCAAATAGAATGGACTGTCCTATGGACCAAACTGTCTACTTGCTGAGATTCCATCTGAAGGTGGTGAAATACATTAGACAATGTCTTCTAGGCCAGTGCCTTGAGGTTTCTCAGCTGTACGTTTCAATTTTAGAAGCACTGTTTCCAGGCTGTGTTGTTTTGGAACCCACCTGACAGATATATGAACTGACTCAGAGGGCTTTTAGAGTTGGAAGGGGCCTCAGAGATAATCGGCTCTACAACCTTGCTCTGCAAGTCGGGAAATGTGACCTGGAGACATGAATCAACTTGCCCAAGGAGGCGCGGGCAGCTTGTGGCAACGTCGACAGTAGAATCCCATTCTTCCAATTCCAGCCTCAATCTCTTTTCTTTACCCTACTCAGAAAACCCACACATTCCAGAACACTGTAAACTGAGCATCACCTTACCTGCGACCGTGGGATATATGTATTGTATTCATACTTAAATGGATCATACGGCTTTGAGAAAGAATGGGTACATCATGGGGATGGGGACTGACATGTGAGAATCCTGGTAGAGATGACAAAACCTTAGTAATGCAAAGTGGATTGCAAATAATCTTGGCACCTTAATTCTCCATTCAATGGCCTGTGTCTCTGAAGCTGATCACGTCACATCTGTCTCTCTGCCCTCTGTATCTTGAAAAACATTTTAAAATTATTATTTATTATTTTTGGCTGCACCGGATCTTCACTGCGGTGCACGGGCCCTGGGGCATGTGGGCTCAGTAGCTGTGACCGTATGGGCTTACTTGCCTCTTGGCATGTGGCGTATTCCTGGGCCAGGGATCAAACCCATATCCCCTGCATTGGCAGGAGGATTCTTAACTACTGGATCACCAGGGAAGTCTTGTCACTCCGCCTCTTGCTCTAAGGACACATATCTGTGGCTCTCACCACACACTTCCAATTATAGTTGGTAAAAATGTCTATACACTTCATTGGTTTCTTGGTACACAGAAAAATTGAATAATAGAACTATTAGTACTTAGGTAAGGATACATGAATCATTTCTACACTTTATAGCTTCTATAAATCTGTTTCCTATTCAGTTAGATATTAGGCCATCTGGTAATGGGGAAAACGTTTGGAAATCCACCAAAGTTAAGCTGAAATGTTGCATTTCCTGCCTTTGGGGTTTGAATTTTTAAGTTTCATGTGGTAATAGATAGTGATCAGACCAAAATTAATAACTCCTTTGTGTATATATATCCACATAGGTAAGGGTACACATGTATATAATTCACATAGAAGGACATATAAGGTATTAACAAGAGTGCTAGACTCAAGTTCCTCCAAGCAACTAGGACTACAGTCACTTATCAAATTGTTATATCAGGCATAGTGTGCTAGCTTATTAATATTCCAGCATAATGTATGAACAAACTGCTTTAGTTTGAAGAGTAAAGTGAAATAAATAATATCCTGAGACTATATTCCCACACATTTTACCATGGAAACATATACATAACCATACAAAATCCCACTTACAAAATGCAGAATACTAGCAAAACCCATGACATTCCATGGGTCCCAAGGACATGGTTTGAAGAACTCAATTTAAAATACATGTGCCTACTTTTCCCAGAACTATCGGTGTATCAGTTAAGATAATTTGGAGTCCACCTAAACTAAATGGTTTTTAACTCATATGCGCAAATAAGTTCTATTTTTAGAATTATTTATTTATTTTTAGTTGCACTGGGTCTTCCTTGCTTTGTGCAAGCTTTCTCTAGTTGCAGCGAGTGGGGGCTACTCTTTGTTGAGGTGGGCAGGCTTCTCATTATAGTGGCTTCCCTTGTTGCAGAGCCCAGGTTCTAGGTGCACACGCTTGAGTAGTTGCAGCTCTCGGGCTTAGCTGCTCCTCAATATATGGAATTTTCCCAGACTAGGGATCAAATCTTTGTCCCCTGCATTGGTGGGTGGATTCTTATCCACTGTGTCACTAGGGAAGTCCTTATAAACTTCTCAGGTAGGACACTACTGAGACAGTTAATTTAGCAGCTTAAAAAAAAAAAAAGTTCAAGACCTAGAATTCTTTCCTTCTTTCCATTCTGCTATTCCTTGCATATGGGATCTTTCTTCATGGCAACAAGGTGGCTGCAGCAGCTCCAGACATCTCATCCCTTATATCCCCTAGGAAAACAAAACCTAGAAGAAAAGATAAGGGCATAAACTTATTTTCTGTTCCTTTGTGAAGAAAACTACTCAGCCTCCCCAGCCCCAATCAGCTTTTTCCTTGTAAGACTGAAAATTGCATCATGTGCTCATTCCTAAACCAGTCACCAGAGCGACTGATCATCACTTGGTTAAATAAGTGGTTCTCAACCCGGGCTGCACACTAGCATCACTTGGAGTTTTCAAAACTGTACAACTCTAGTCTGATTCATGAGAATCTCTGTAGGCCTGGGTATCAGGATTTTCACAGCTCCCTAGAAGATTGTGATGAACAGAGAAGGGTGGTCACACTTGTTTGAATGTCTAATAACACATGTTGGCAAAGAGGCAGAGAAAAGGGAATGCTTGTACACTGTTGCTGGGAATGTAAATGGGTAGTCATTACATAAAACAATCTGAAGGGCCCCCAAAAAATAAAAAATGCAACTACCATATGACCCAGTAATTCCACTTCCAGGCATTTATTCAAAGAAGTCTAAAACACTAACTTGAAAAGGTATATGCACCCTGGGGCTTCCCTGGCAGTTCAGTGTTAAGACTGNGTTGGCAAAGAGGCAGAGAAAAGGGAATGCTTGTACACTGTTGCTGGGAATGTAAATGGGTAGTCATTACAGAAAACAATCTGAAGGGCCCTCAAAAAATAAAAAATGCAACTACCATATGACCCAGTAATTTCACTTCCGGGCATTTATTCAAAGAAGTCTAAAACACTAACTTGAAAAGGTGTATGCACCCTGGGGCTTCCCTGGCAGTTCAGTGTTAAGACTGTGATTCCACTGCAAGGGGTATGGATTCTATCCCTGGTGGGAACTAAGATCCCACATGCCATGTGGCATGACCAAAAATAAATAAATAAAGTAAAAGGGGACTTATGCATACATCCACTTGAAAAAAGATTATGCACTCTCATGTGTTTATTACAGCGTTATTTACAATAGCCAAGATATGGAAACAAACTAAGTGCCCATCAGTTGATGAACGGATAAAGAAAATGTGTGATATATATAAATAGAAGTTATTCATTTGTTTATCCGTGTGTTATTGTAAATATAATATTATGCAGCCATAAAAGGGAAAATCTTGTCATTTGGAACAACATGGATGGACCTTGAGGGCCTTATGCTAAGTGCAATCATTACTGTATGATCTCACTTATAAGTCAAATCTAGAAAAGAAAGAAACAAGAAAAGAGCTCATAGATACGGAGAATAAACTGGTGATTGCCAAAGCAGGAGGTCCTTTTGGGCGGAAGGAGTTAGAAGGTACAAAACTTTAGTTATGAAATGAATATCTTGGGGATACACTGTTACAACATGGTGACTCTAGTTAATAGTTAATAATACTGCATTGCATATTTGAAAGTTGCCGAGAGAGGAGGTCTTAAAAGTTCTCATCACAAGGGAAAAAACACGTGACTATGTATGGGGATGAATGTTAACGAAAGCTATCATGAAAATAATTTCACAATACATACAAATATCAAATAATTACATTATTTACCTGAAATTAATATAATATTGTATGTCCATTATACCTCAATAATAATTTTTAAATGGTAATAATAAAACAAAAACTTCTGAATAAAAGAAAATAATGAGGGGTGAGAACCAGTAAGTAGTCTAACTCTTAGATGAATCAAGATTCACCCCCTTGGTTAAGGGAAGGACCAGCCCTTCTTGAGACCTGTGGTTGAGTCGCCGGATAACGGAATAAAATCAGGGTTCTGTTATCAGGGAAGTGAGGAGACAGTGGTTTTGCCACTTGATCGTGGAATGAGGGAAAAGATTTAAGAACTAGTCAGAGCTCTAGAAACTTAACCTGTCACTAATACACATAAACACTGAAGGTGATTTTCACTTTTGAAGTCACGTCAGTTACTGCATACTCATTGGCCATAATATTAATAGAAAATGAATGCCTTCTCGTCTCTTGGGCTCAGAACTACTCAGACACTGAGAAGCAGGTTTGTCAAGGTGACAGAGGACCAAGGTAATGGATTTCAATGATGAAACAGGAAATTCATTCATGAGTTTTGGGCACACCTCCAAACTGAGTACTTTTAGCCAGGAAATGGGATAGCTAGTTTTTCCTACTTCTGCTTCACTATCCTCAATGAGAGTGACCAAATGTTAGATTAAATGGGATCTTAGAGAAAGTCGGCTCCCACATTCTCCCCATCCTGCCCAAGTGCCACTCAATTTCACCTTGGGAGAGACGGAAGCCCAGAGAAGTTACGCAACACTGGAGATTACATCAGAAGTCTGTGGCAAACGTAAGACCTTTTCTCCACCTGTCTTCTGCCCTGTCTTTGGCCCTCATTCTTACAATAATTGCAATCGTTTCTCTGATTATCTAAACTGCACAGAAGGTGCTAAATAAACATTTAGCTTCAAGACTCAGTTTTCTAAAGAGACACATGGGGGCAGCAAATGTTTAGAAAAAAATTCCACTTCTACCGTGTGTGTGTGTGTGTGTGTGTGTGTGTGTGTGTGTGTGTCCAGAAAATGTTTAGAAATGGGGTATTTGGGGGAGTTTGGGTTTTTTTTTGATGGTATTGACATCACTATGATCCATAAGTTACAACGTGGTGTTGGGGACTTCAGAGAAAGTGAAGGTCAGCGAGATTCAATTTTGCTCCCAACTGTGCCACTGCTAAGAGATTATGAAAAGCACTACTTATCACTAGGAAGTGTGTCTTCAGGATGTTTATGAATATTGAGCCACACCTTCCTTAAAGAAGTTAATGAGATTATGTGTCACACAGACCGTAACAAGTATGGAAGAACTTATTGAAGATTTTCTTTAGCTATAATAATAACCCGTTTTCATGGCTATGATTACTGATGAAGAAAACATTTTCTTTTATGGTTCCTTCTATTTTTTATTTCCCCACTCATTTAACACTTTCTCTCTTATCACTCCCAGTAACTCCCAAATAGTGATTTCCGAGTTATTATGCCTGCTTTCCATTAAAAGTGGAATTATCATACTGGAATTTTGTGCCATAAAATGTCAGGCATCTGTCTAGACAGTGTTCAAGAGACATTAAACAGACAGGTAGCTGCAGGCAGATTCAGCCTGAAAATTCACACTCTCTGGTTTTGTTGTGAATTCAATGGAGGCAGCACTCATTCATAGGAAAGAGTCATGAATGAAAAGTCACCCTAAGACTCAAGGAGCCACTTCTCCAGCATCATCCAGAACCAAGGCTTTGGAAGTCATTTTTATCCACACTAGTTTCCACCTGCAGGGAATGATGGACACAGAGCTCATCCTTAATCCTAACCCTTTCGAAGCAGACACACTGGATGCTTGGGTTTACACACATGTAGTCAAAAAGGTATTTTAATCAGGTCTTTAATCCTGAGCACAATCAGGACACAATATCCTGGACCAACTGAGTAAGGAAGAGGTGTGATGAGAAGGGCCTCCAGCCTGGACTAATGACCGCCTTGGCCATTAACTAACTGAACGGCGCTCAGCTCAGTTTGCACACCTGTGCTGGGCTCAGAAGACATATGTTAGTGGTGAGAAGCATTCTAATGAGAGCTTGGAGGCTCTGAAATTCTGAGACTCTGATGGTTTCTGCCTCAGTTTATAACTGTGGACACATGCCAAATTCACTCTCTTTGAGAGGTTTGACCTTGGCTGCTTCTGAATGTCACAGATCAGGTCTTCTGTATCTAGTGCTGGCACTGGGCCATATCAGAGCTGCCAAAGCCAGGAAATCCTACTGTTTGAAGAAGTTTTGCTGTGCGCGGTTCTCTCTCTAGCAGTAAAAGAAAAACCAAAAACAGTGTTTAAAATTTTGTCAATATCCTGGGGAGGTTTTGTATAAATATTTGAATGCAATGAGGACATGTGAAGGGTACATATATATACATATTTATTTTTTACATATTTTGCTTAACATGAATTTCATATGATGATTACCTGATTACTCCAACAATGAAAGGACAGAATACATATTTAAACCATTTTGTAGGCACTTATCCTTTATTCTGTACACTTGAGAGGGTCATTCAAGCTGTAATTTTACAATAAAAAAAGAAGAGTGAGAGGGAGAGAGGAAGAGTCAAGATGGAGGGAATATATTAAAAAAATATATATATATATACACACACATATGCACACCCCTGGAGAAGGGAATGGCTACCCACTCCAGTATGCTTGCCTGGAGAATCTCATGGAGAGAGGAGCCTGGCAGGCTACAGACAATAGAGTGGTAAAACATGACTGAGCGACTTTTACTTCATATACTCACACATCCATAAGTATATATTATACACACATACAACACGCACTTATGGCTAATTTTCATTGTTGTGTGGCAGAAACCTATACAACATTGTAAAACAATTACTTTCCAATTAAAAATTAAAAAATTAACATAGCTGGAAATTAAAAGCAGTCATGTTATTATCATCTGAGTCTTTGTTCAACTAAAGTGTCTTGACAACGTTTTTCAAATTTAGAAATAAAGTATTTAAACCGAAGGCCACCTGTAACTTGGGTATTTTAACTAGTAATTCTCCAATGGAAGACACAAATCAGAAGGGAACTGTGTGTATAAATTGTCAGGTTCTGGTATTTGTTTTCAATCACTTCCCAAGGAAGAGCTTCCCTTTCATTCTTCTAAGCACCACTTTTCATATTTGTACAGGGAAATTCCATAATTCCCACATCCTCAGTGTCGGGGCTGAGATGATCTAATGTGAAAGGCTGTTACACAATTTATGTTGTAAGATTCAGAAAGAATACATTTTGAGTTTGGAAACAGATGAAAGGTGCCATGTCAACTTTTTAAAAACCTTATGTATTTGATCTGACCTTGTTACATTGTCAACTCAAAGTCTGAAGGCAACTTGAGATATTGAAAGAAGTACAGAAAAACATAAAGCCATTTGTACAATGCCTCCCCAAGATTCCATAGCCATATGAAGTACTATTTTATTGAAAAAATAGAGACTTAAAAAGAAGCCAAAACCCAAACACCTAACATACATCTTTAATATTTGCATATGTAACTGGAAATCCGGAGGAGGCTGGCCTGTTATCTTGAGATATTTGATAAATAATCTTGCAGGGGTGGGAGGGAGGATCTGGAGGGAGTGGATATAGGCATACATGTAGCTGATTCACGTTGTTGTATAGCAGAAACTAACACAACATTGAAAAGCAACTATCCTCCAGTTTTTTAAAAAAAAAATAATCTTGCACAGCCTCAAAACACACACAGCAGACACCTTCATGCGTTGCCAGCCTTCCAGCATCTTGTGCAAAAGCAATGAACCTGCATTAGTAAGAAATTACAAGACATGAAGACATGGAAGTCTGGAAGGTTTCAATGGCAAACGACGTTTGCTCTGTTGAAGAATGTGGTCGCTTGAAAAAGCAGTGGAGTATGGTGTCCGCCGGGTACCATGGAGCGCATCCTCGGGAGCTTCCTCGAGGAAGGTGGGAAAAGGCTGAGAGTGGTCGCCACTTTTGGAAGGAAGGCCTTACCTCGTGTTTCTAAATGAAAGCGACAGATCCTTGAGAAAAGTCTTAGAGCACGCATTTCAGTTTGTTCCGCCATCAGGCAACTTAAACAAGACAGAAAGTAAGCGGAGCCTCGTCTAAGTCGATCTAGCGCCCGGGACCGCTCCAGGCAACGGCCGATGGGGGAAACTGAAGGACTTGAGCCAAGGAATTCGGGCCAGAGCCCTCGCTGCTGCCGCGCTCGTCAATGGCTGAAAATTTGAGGCTCCTTTCCCAGACTCCCAGGAGACTTGTATCAGCTTAGGAGACTCTCTGTCTCCACCCGCCGCTAAATCTTGAATGGGGATGAGCGCCTTCTGTTCCCCGCCCCCGGCCCGCCCGGCGCCGGAGCGCCCTCCGGCCCGCGCGCAGCCGGCACCGTCCTCCCGCCGGGCGCCCCTCCTCCCCAGGAGCGTATCCGGGGCCGCGCGGAGGGGCGGCGGCGGCGACGGGATGCCGGGCGCTCGGCTCGCCAGCGGCCCCCGCGCGTCCCCTCGCGCCGCCGCGGGGCGACCCCCACCTGTTTCCCCAGATGAATTTCCAAGAAAAGGACACTTCTCTCTAGCTCCGAGGGTGAGCAGTCCCCACCTGGACACACACCCTGCTCTGGATTTCATGGCCCAGAGGACAGCGGCGGGTGAGGCCCCGAGGGCTGGGCGCGCTCGCCGGCAGCCAGTGCCGCCGCGGAGCCTCTCCCTAGCCGGCCCGGCCGGACTTTGGGTCCAACAACTTCGAACTTGCCCTCGGGGGTGCTGCGGAAGGCCCTAGGACGCTGCGAATGGGTGCACCATTGATCTGCAAACTCAACCCGACGAGTCTAAGGGTGGGAGGGAACGGAGAGCGGAGGTGTCCCTTCCCAGAAGCAGGCAGAAGCGGGCAACCGGAGGATTTGCGCTTTTCGGACCTGAGATTCAGAGGACACGCACGCGGCCGGAGCAAGTGAAACTGACACGCCAAGCAGGGTTTGAGGAGTTCGAAAGCCGGAAGGGAAGGGGCGGACGAGGGAAGAAGTGGTTCTTGGCAAAGAGGAGGAGTCCTGGAGCTCAGAATCACAGCTGACCCCAAGAAAAACCCAGGTGTGCTTCTAAGCCTGTATCTCGAGAAAACACTCGACGCCGCCGAGAGAGGCCGGGGAGCGCTAAACTTCGTCGGCTCTTTCTGAGCCGTGATGTTGAACTTGTTCTTAAGTTGGTTACCTCTAATGCAAGTTGCTTGAGAGATTCACACACCTCACCACACCTAGGACCGGGTCATCCCCTGTTTTCTCAAAGATCGAAACAGGTAGAGGTGGGATCTCAAGTTAATCTTAAGGCGGAAGATGAAGAATGGCTGGGAACTGGAACATCAGCCCTGAGAATTTGCATTTCACTGAGGAGCCTGGTAGGCTGCAGTCCAGGGGGGTTCTCGAAGAGTCGGACTCGACTGAGCGACTTCACTTTCACTTTTCACTTTCCTGCATTGGAGAAGGAAATGGCAACCCACTCCAGTGTTCTTGCTTGGAGAATCCCAGGGATGGGGGAGACTGGTGGGCTGTCGTCTCTGGGGTCTCAGAGTCAGACACGACTGAAGCGACTTAGCAGCAGCAGGAAGTTCCGAGGTGATGCTCTCTTGCCAGTCCTAGGACCGCACTTGGACAGCCACCGTCTATGCCACTGGCTCCCAAATTTGGTTGCACAGTGCAGTCACCCCAGACACTTTAAAAACTACTCATGGTTGGGTCCTACACCCAGAATGGACTTCCTTTGGTGGCTCAGCGGTAATGCATCCACCTGCCAATACAGGACAGGTGGATTAGGAAGATCTCTGGGTTGGGAAGATCTGCTGGAGAAGGAAATGGTAATCCACTCCAGTATTCTTGCCTGGAGAATACTTGTCCTCCATGGACAGAGGAGCCTGTTGGGCTATAGTCTATGAGGTCACAGAGAGTTGGACACGACTGAGCAACTAAACTGCCACCACCACCACCTACCCTCAAAAGTTCTGATTCACCTGATCTGGGGGCCACCTGAGCATCAGGATTTAAACCTCTTTAGGTGATTCGAACATGCAGCAAAATTCTAACACTGCTGTCTTAAATCACCCATTGCCTCAGACAACTTTTGTGGGGGAAAGGGAGAGAGGCACCTTCTCTCATCCTGCTTTTACTGACTTTGCCGGCTTTGGGACCAGCTTCCCAGTCTTTGGAAAGGAAAACCCTTTGCCTTACAGATGTTTTGCCAGTGACACAAGCAAGGTGTTGAATGTCCACTTTCTTCAACCAAACATTCATTATAAAGGATGAAACAATTCTCCCTAAGACCTTAAAGATGCAAACGACAATTTAACATTGGTAATTCTGCCTGTATTATATGGAAGCCCCATCAGCTACTGGGGTTCAGGGTGGAGGGAGCCAGAGTGTAGGGTTAGTGATTGCAGGCTTTTCAGTCTGGACTTATGGAGAGTGAGAGTCCCCAATCCAGGCTGGATCCGCAGGCCCTGCATCCAAACAGCCCAAACACTTACCTGCACGTTAATATTGGCTTCAGGGCAAAAGCTCACTCGCCCTTGGCTAGAAGAGTCAGGGCGAGGAGCAGTGGTATTGGATGTCCAAGATCACCCAGGCACAAACCTAAACTCCGGCCATATTATGCTCAGTTGATGATTTCCAGGCTGAAGGGTCAGGGTCGGCTTGTTCTTTTTGCCCTTTGGAGGGCAACAAGAGAAGCAGAGGCACCAGCTCCTCCTAGGAACCTGCCCCTCAACCGCCCCCCCGCCCG
>SJYA01002940.1:1078927-1098934 GCA_006410615.1 Neotragus moschatus | reverse complement strand
CGGAACGTCCAGCCTCGGGGACTGGTCTTCCCTCCTCCCCTCTGTTTACTTTCTCCAAATCTCCTTTTGTTTTATCGGGTGGACCCTTTGAGCAACCACCTAGACAACCGCAAGGCCAAAGATTCAAAAGTAGTTGAGAGTTCGGCCGGGAGAACAATGGTTCGCAGAGCTCCTTCAAACAATGCCTGCGTTACCATTTATAAATCAGACGAGTGTCACCGTGGACGGTACCTTCCCCTCTCGGCGACAGTAAACTGTTTAGATTATGAGAGGATCTGATTCCATCGCTATGTCTGACGTGGGGGTTTCTCCCAGTCCTGAAAGACGTGTTAGAGTGGATCAAAAGAGCTCATTTAAATGCTCTATCGATTTAAAAGAAAGTGTAAAAGACACACGAAGAAAATTATTTTGACCGGATTTTATGAGTGCTAGGGGGGTCTTTGAAAGTTACGTGTATACCCTACCCTGATTAAAGAATACTAAGTGGCAAATCCGAACAGGAGGACATTAAATGCAGCCTTTTTTCTCTTCCTAGGGGTGCTAAGTGCTGACCTCATAAATCATTAGCTGGGTTCCCAATGCCCATCAAGACCTGCTACACCCCCATATTACTTTAATGTTTAGAGACTATTGGGCAGTGCAGTCTTTGAGTTCTAATTCAATTATCAATAAATGCAGTTTTCGATGATTTCTAAATAAGCATTGGTATTAGCACATTTACTCTTTGGCAATGCAAACCAGGCTATTGATAATTTGAAAATACTTTCTGAAATTAAATTTAAACCAGCATCTCTGCTTCAATTCTACATATTTATGGTTTCCTCACAACCTTCCTGAAATGGAATTAGAACAAGCCAATAATTTTATTAAAGCTGTAAAGGCTCTGTTAATGCTGCTTTTCTTTGGAGAGGAAATGTATCTGGATGTGATTTTTGCTAAAATGCTATTTCAAATTACTGCATCAAATATTGCAGCAATATGTCCGTTGACAGTTTAATGATTACTGCATTAGATTGCAAAGAAAATGGTCAGATGAACTTACCTGCTTGCTTGGTGAATTTAAAACATTATTTAAGTTACATAGGGAAATAGAAAATTTATTACATCTCATTTGGCCTAGTTAATCACTGAAATTTGTTGGTTATGTTTAGCAGCCTAGGATGGAAAGCAGGAAAGTAGGCATTTGATCCTGTGTGGGGTTTAGTAAGCCTTGTGTGCGTGCATCGTGTGTGTTTTCATACATGTTTTTAGAAACATATTACACAGTGCATTTCTTGGAAAGTAAAATGAGAGGAGGAATAGTTGGGAGAAGGGCCATTAAAAAACAAACTTGGAAGTTGTGACCATCTGATCTTCCCCTTCCCGAAGAGCCTCTGAGTCCTGATCCTAGTCTGCTCCTTGGAAATATTTGAATTGCAAAATAACGTTGCAAGCTTTTTAAACCTACTGTGAATTCGAATTGCTCTACTTTGCAAAAAATTCCAAAGTGGCTGGTGTGAATTCTTAACACCTGTATAGTCTCCCTTTGTGGTGCAATTGGCCTATAGGAGAAATTAACCAAAAGATCAAATAAAAACAAGGAAACCCAGTTGCTGCTCTTCCCCTTTCCTCCCCCA
This sequence comes from Neotragus moschatus, assembly GCA_006410615.1. Lineage (NCBI taxonomy): Eukaryota > Metazoa > Chordata > Mammalia > Artiodactyla > Bovidae > Neotragus > Neotragus moschatus. Next base: position 1,097,318 of record SJYA01002940.1, on the reverse strand, counting down.
ACCTTTTAAGAAAAAATTCTTTCAAAGGAATTTGGGTCAGGAAAAGGGTTGTTTTCAATTTTCCCATTGCTGCAACAGTTAACCTTTAATGAGAACGAACACCAAATATTTAAGAAAATCAAATCGATGGTGAAAATTATTTAATCATTAATATCTCAGTGGGGTTTTAAACTTAACAGTCTTCCCTGTATGGACAAGGTCTAGAAATAACACAAATAAAAGTATTATGCCACACTACATTTACTTTATGGGTTTAGGGTACATGCATAAAGGGATCATATTTCCCCATATAGTTAAAACACAAGAACTGCAGCAGTAGTCATTTCTGAACATTTCTCAATTTAATTATACTTAAATCCAGAAGCACTTTAGGCAAGTTACAAATGAGAGCATTGAGTATAATAAAACCTGTAATAAAGCAACTTAGTACCATCCACCCGGAATCATTGCGATCAGGCACAATTAACAGGAGCATAAATCCAAGACAGAATGGAAAATGTTCGAATCAGTATTATTGTTGGACAAAGACTAGAGAAGGAAGTAATAGTTTTTTTAAATGGTAATGCCTGCGTTTGGTAACGATTGCGAAATCTTCTATCTCAGCAGCCCTGGTGCTAATTTGTAAACACAGCCAGACATTATATTGCCTGTCAGTTTCTGCATTAGAAAACATGATTTCATTTTACTTTCTAATCACGTTTTGACTGTAGCACACACGTATACCCACCCATCTGCAAAAAAAAAAAAAAAAAGCCCACACTAACAAATCTGCTGTTGGACAGAGCAACCCCAAAGGCTCCCCCTCCCTTCTTTTTATCATTTTCATATCCAAGTTGATATTTGATATTCAATTTAGACAGTAGTCCTTAAAATTTTTACTTTGTTTCTCTGTAAGTGAAGGTGCACACACACGTTAGCTCTTTATCACATCGCCTAAAACGGTTTCGGTACTCCCAGGCCACTCCCGCCTCTGTCATTTCTATTGTGTTTCTCTGGCTTTTGCTGCCTGAACAGTGGAATCGCTGAAGTCCGAAGCCGCTGAGGCGCCAAACTAAAGCTAGGTGTATTTTGAAAGGTTGAGCAGGCTGTGAGAAAGATTAGGTGTTCCCAAACTCGATTTAATTTCCAAAGAAAGTTTTGTTCCCCACTCCCACCTCCTTCAAATGTGGATTATTTGCTGGGGGTCGAGAAATTGGCCGTGGGTGTACAGTGAAACCTCTTGAGCTGCAAAGCTCCAAATTCCAATAAGCCAAGATGAGATGTTTATATATAAATGTCACCAGATGGGAGGGGGTATTTCGATTCTACGCCTTCCCCTCCCCCTATCTTGCGCGAAATATTCATTTCCTTTTGTTTTGATTATACACTTACATCCATGTGTATCCTTTTGTTGCAGCATGTAGAAGACCCGGGTATTAACATCCCAGATCAAACTGTAATTAAGAAAGGTAAGCCATTTCCTTCTGCATTCCAAGCATGTCCTTACAGGCATAGTGTTATTTAAAAGAACTTGCAGAGGTGTATTTATTTTTTTCAAGTAGGATTTCCTAAAGGCTCAGAATTAGCGAATAGACAGGCATAGAACAGCAATGCTCAAATGATTTAGTAATGGCAACAGGCTAGCTTTGTTCTGATTTATGACTTGACCATTTAATTCAGTTTAATGATATCTGGACAAACACATGAAATGTGTAATAGTTGAGCAGATTTGGAAGTGGCACTTCAATTTTGAAACAGTTGTAACAGTTTAGTTAATCCACTGCCTGAATGGCCATGAGTGTTATAGGAAGTGTATCATGCTAAAAACAATGCAAGTAATTCAGTATTAATATGGGGGCATATGATAAAGACAGCACTCCTTAGCAGAGGGGGGAAAAAAAAACTTTCAGGTTCTTATACTGAATTTCTCAGGTGTTGAAGGGTTTTTTAAACTTTGTGAATTAGATTAGCAAAAATTTGGCTTTTGGTTAAAATGAGCCTCTTGAAAATGTCAGGTTTATTAGCGTAATTGTTCTGAGCAGAATTTTTTTTAAGTGTCAAGTGATTTGGATAGATTTGTAATTTATGTTGCGTTTAGTGAGTAAAATAAAGTTTACTGGATTAAATGCTATTCACAGCAGCTTTTTCCCCCTCCTTGGTTATAGTGGTAACGTTACATTTCAGGATTCTAGGCACCACCAGAGGATGATGCTATATAAAACTGTTCTCATTTCTAACTCCAATCATTATATTGTTAGCGAGTTTAAAGTTTCATTTTTGCATCCATGAAGTCTTTGTCACGTCAAATTAGATGTGCAAGGGATAAATCTTAAGAGATGCTCTTTCCAAGTCGACATGATAATTGGCTCTTTTATTAGTAATCTCTCAAGAGTTCGTTTAACTCCTATTGTCTCTATTAGCCTCCCCAGAGCTATTAATGTCACAAGTGATCTATCCAAAACCTAGAGCCCCCCCCTCCCTATACGTCTAAAATATCCCCATTAAAGAGAGACTAGAGATAAGCATGTATTATATAGTATTTCTCCATGTGGAATTGTAATACAAATGCATACTGTATTTAAATGGTTGTGAATGCATCTGAATCATATTGGTGTTAGAAATGTAACGTGTTGGTCCACTTCCTGCTGCCCTTGAATTTCTTTTTTCCCCCAAGTATGGGGGAATCCAACAATGAAGAGCTTGTGATTTTAACTAAGAATATATCCTCCCCCTTCCCCAAAGAAGGCGCTTAAGCGTAGGGACTGTTAACTCTCTGCTCGTCAAAGAACAGATTGCTAGTATTTCATGGTAGGCCTGTTTATCCTTTTTTTTCTGAATTCAAAACTGGACTTAGCATGGACTTCCAAAACCCCTTCTCACAGATAAACGTAAAGGGGGGCGGGGGGGGGGAGGAAAGGACTATTTATCAAAAGGCTGGGGCGTGTGCGCTGTGTGACAGCTTGAATCCACCACTTCTCGGCTTGGGTGCCGAGACTGAGATGCTCATTTTTACAGGCAGGTTTAGCCGTGGAAACTCTTGGCTGATTTTAATTACGGGTCTTTGAAGAGTTTCTCCCTAACACTGAAGAAGCCCTCGCCTCGCTCCCACCCCACCCTGAGCGCACACGGGGCTTTTTTCTCGGCTCTGAGCCCAGTGTCCTCCGATGCGGAGAGCCGAGAGGGTCACGGCCCCAGCAGCACCTCTAGACAGCACCCCAGCGGCTACAGGGCGAAGGGGTCCCGGCGGAAGGACGGGCCAGGCTGGCGGGGCGGGGTCGCCGGGGGGGACGCGCCGAGGGGCTCAGGCTTCCACTCTCGACAGGGATGGAGCCGGAGGGACTAGGGCAGGTGGGGAAGGAGCCATGGGATTTTCAGGGCTGGAGGAGAAGCGGCTGAGGGGGGTTGGTGGCGGCGCAGGCCTGGGGCGAGGGGCCCGGGGCTCCACAGGGCTCCCCGGCGCCCACACGCGGCCTCCCCATGTGTCTCCGCAGGCCCTGTGTCCCTGTCCAAGTCCACCAGCAACGCCGTCTCCTCCATCCCCATCAACAAGGACAACCTCTTCGGCGGCGTCGTGAATCCCAACGAAGTCTTCTGTTCAGTTCCGGGTCGCCTCTCGCTCCTCAGCTCCACCTCGAAGTACAAGGTCACGGTGGCGGAAGTACAGCGGCGCCTCTCACCGCCCGAGTGTCTCAACGCTTCGCTGCTGGGCGGAGTGCTGAGGAGGTGAGGCCCGCTGCGGCCCCGCCCAGCCCCGCCCCGCAGCCGTGGAGAGAGGGGCGTGGGGAAGCACTGCGCCTGCGCCGGGGCGGTGACGCCAACGGGCTACGCGCCAGGGCCCGCCCTCCGCAGGAAAAGAAAGGGGCGGGGAGAAAGAGCNTCAAAAGGCTGGGGCGTGTGCGCTGTGTGACAACTTGAATCCACCACTTCTCGGCTTGGGTGCCGTGACTGAGATGCTCATTTTTACAGGCAGCTTTAGCCGTGGAAACTCTTGGCTGATTTTAATTACGGGTCTTTGAACAGTTTCTCCCTAACACTGAAGAAGCCCTCGCCTCCCTCCCACCCCACCCTGAGCGCACACGGGGCTTTTTTCTCGGCTCTGGGCCCAGTGTCCTCCGATGCGGAGAGCCGAGAGGGTCACGGCCTCAGCAGCACCTCTAGACAGCACCCCAGCGGTTACAGGGCGAAGGGGTCCCGGCGAAAGGACGGGCCAGGCTGGCGGGGCGGGGTCGCCGGGGGGGACGCGCCGAGGGGCTCAGGCTTCCACTCTCGACAGGGATGGAGCCGGAGGGACTAGGGCAGGTGGGGAAGGAGCCATGGGACTTTCAGGGCTGGAGGAGAAGCGGCTGAGGGGGGTTGGTGGCGGCGCAGGGCTGGGGCGAGGGGCCCGGGGCTCCACAGGGCTCCCCGGCGCCCACACGCGGCCTCCCCATGTGTCTCCGCAGGCCCTGTGTCCCTGTCCAAGTCCAACAGCAACGCCGTCTCCTCCATCCCCATCAACAAGGACAACCTCTTCGGCGGCGTCGTGAATCCCAACGAAGTCTTCTGTTCAGTTCCGGGTCGCCTCTCGCTCCTCAGCTCCACCTCGAAGTACAAGGTCACGGTGGCGGAAGTACAGCGGCGCCTCTCACCGCCCGAGTGTCTCAACGCTTCGCTGCTGGGCGGAGTGCTGAGGAGGTGAGGCCCGCTGCGGCCCCGCCCAGCCCCGCCCCGCAGCCGTGGAGAGAGGGGCGTGGGGAAGCACTGCGCCTGCGCCGGGGCGGTGACGCCAACGGGCTACGCGCCAGGGCCCGCCCTCCGCGGGAAAAGAAAGGGGCGGGGAGAAAGAGCGTAGAACCGAGTGGGTGGGAGCTGGAGGTGGGGTGGGCGGGGCGAGGCGACGAGCGCCTGCGCACTCCGCCGCCTTCCCGCCCGCGCGCGCGCGCTCCGTCGTTCCAGGGGCGCGCGGCCGGCGCGGCGCGCTCACCGGGCGCTCAGCCGCCCCCCGCTCCTCTCGGCGCGCACGCGCAGCTCGCTCCACGGCGGACTCAGTCCCGGCTGCGGCAGCCGCGGGGCGCCGTGCACCCGCCTGTTCCCTCCTCGAGCCCGTGTCGCAGGCCTAGGAAAACTTCATTTCGGGCTGCTCACTTTGCCTTGCTTGCATGCAGGGTCTCTGATCGCAGAGGGCTTGCGGCCCTTGAATAGGGTTTTAAGCAGAAGACGATGGTTTTAGAGTCAGCGCGCCACGCCCCGCGTCCCAGTCCCCCCAGGCCTCCTGGGCCCGAGGGGCTTGCGCTAATAATTCGGATGCGCAGCCTCCGCACGTGCCAGCCTGCGTGCAAGGGATGGTTATGTGCGTTTTGTGCGGTCGCTACCTACGATTGCATGTTGCTTACATGGTCAGGAATTATCTCAAAGCGCGTGAGGTTGGAATGATTCGGTTCCTAGCTAAGATTTTATGAGGGTCAGCGAGGTGAAGCACCTTCCCTGAGGGCAGTTTGTCCCTCCTGTGGGCTTTTTACTTCTCGGGGTCCCAGCCAGGGTTGTGTGTGGTGGGTCTTGCGTTGAACGGTCCCAGATATTTCCTACTTGTTTCTAGTTTTTAATAAGAAAGTGGCCCCAAAACTTCATTCTTTGACATGTATACATATAGCTATTTATAGACCCGGAGTTCTGCTTGTGATGGGTGTATCCTATACCAAGGCTTACAGAACCATTTTGGGGCAGATTTTAGCATCAGCTGTTCTACTCTTTTCTTCCTCCTTCACAGTCATTTGCTGTCCCTTTGTAATCTTTCACTGACACATCTAAATCTGCCGCAGCCTCTTCCTACCCCTTCCCCCATCCTCAGTATTGGAGACTGTTTACCTAGGGGAGTATAATCTAATCCACACAATTAAAGAGCACTTGAGCAGGGAATAAAATCTGAAATTAATTAATTTGCTGTTTTATTTAAACAATTTATCTTAACCACTTTCTGATTATGGGAGTCTATTTAGACATCTCTTTAGAACCACCTCCACTGTCTCTGAATTCAGTGACATTTGTAAAGGCTGATATCAACTTTTGACATTTCCAGTTAGGCTGGTGGCATGGCATGTAAACAGTTGGTGAAATGAATTTCCCACTGGGGCTGAAGCCGAGCAAGAAACCTGAGAGTGATGATAACTTTGGTTACTCTGAACAGGCTCACAGCAGATCTAGCAAAGACAATTTAAAGACCCCATTGGGATTTGTGTGATTGTAACAACAGGGATAATATACAGTAATCTGTTGAACTCAAAAATACTTCACACCCTGGAGATGAGAACTGTGTTTATTTGTTTGTGGTTCTTCTTTAGAGAGTTGGGAAGTAAAAACCTAACCTGCCACCATAGTTGCAGTAATAAGTGAACACAGGGTGCTTTACAGTCTAGCAAAAATGCATCTCCTATGATCTTCCCTTCCCAGGTTTCCTTTCCTTGTATATCTAGGGGCCAGGATTCTTAATTTTTAAAAGCACATTTTAGGAAGTTGTCAAAATGAGTACAGTGGGATGCAGAGCAATTGAATGTTTTCTAAATCCATTTCTCACATATATTTGTGAAACAGGGCGAAGTCTAAAAATGGAGGAAGATCTTTAAGAGAAAAACTGGACAAGATAGGATTAAATCTGCCAGCAGGGAGGCGTAAAGCTGCCAATGTCACCCTGCTCACATCACTAGTAGAGGGTAAGCGAGTTCCCTTGCTAACAAGAAGGGAAGTTTCTCCTGGGAAAGTGGATGCTATTCAATGGCCAGATGTTTGGTTATATTTTGTGTCAACTGTGCAGGTTCATTTTTTTTCCAGAGAACGTAGCTGGAAGTGAACGGAATTCTTGCATGTGAAAAAACTATTTGCATTTCATCCTGTCCTCCTTTCCTCTTACCCTCTGCTACCAAATTACACCCCCTGCCCCAGCCCAGTTTTGACCTAAACAATGTGAAAATTTAAGAACTGCATACTCTTCAAGTTCCTGTCTCCTTTATGGAGCTCAGCAGTAAATCACTTAAGCTACTCTGACATCTGCGTTTGAGAAATGCGTGACCATTACTTCCTGAATTAATTTGGGAATCTTTGACCTGCATCCTGATTTAAGACCATCCTGAAAGCTCAGGGTTATATGCCCTTTCAGGTTTTTGTTTTCCAAACATATGCTCCCTTATCTCTCATTAATTGTGCTTCTTTACTGGAGAGGAAGAAAAATGAACAGTTTTAGACTTTGAGTTATTTGGATAGGAAAAGAAAAAAGAAATAAGCATTGCAAAAAGTTTCTCATGACAGCTTTTTAATCGTGTGTGCGCACACGCGCACAGACACACACAGACACAGACACACACAGACACAGACACACACACACACAGGCTTCTAAACCCCTCAAAACAAAAGCTCACCCAGTCCTCACTCTGTTTCAATATACAGCAGAGTCCAGTTATGGTAGTCACATTCTTACCTCCTCCAAATCCTTGTTAAGAGTGTCTGATAATAAATTGGCTAAAGTTTGGGTTTCCTTTGTGTTCTGTTGGAAATGTCTCATGCCAATAGGAAAAAAAGGAACTTGTTATGGTGCAGATTTCAAAACCACCATTTATATTTAAAGATGGCACTTTATCTTACTTATATCTTATATTTGAGGAGATATTGTATAACAATTCAGGTTCTCACATTGTAAATAATTTTTAAAATATTTAAAAACACAAATTTGAGGCGAAATCCTGTGAACCATTTGTTAATGGTGTCAAAAACGATAACTCATGTAACTGTTAAGGAATAAGCAGTCGTTCAGTTCCAGAAACTTATCTACAGTAGCACTGTATTAAAAATAATACCAGTGCCCTAGGAACCCACCATTCAGACCCCGAAAGCATTATACGCAAAGAAAATAGTAGTAATGACTTTGGGTGTAGTGTGAGAGTGTGCATGGGTCTGGGGGTTGAGTCCCATAGCAGGGAGGCAGTTTCTGGAGAACTGTTATTGTTTGTGATCCGCTCCATTTTATGGAAACAAGCTCCGCGGAGAGGGCTTTGATGCTCTAATTGGCGCATGCGTTCTTCCGGAGCTGGAGCTAATGGCAGGAAGCCCTGCAGTAAAAACCAACTGGTTCAGGAAATTAAAACCAAAGATTCGAAAATCAACAACACAGACAGACTCAGTGGAGTGACCCTCAAATCCTCTTGGTTAATCGGTTTGGATGAACAGATAATTATATGCGATAAAGTTAAAATGTAAACCCTGAGTCGTTCCCTTGCAGAAAAGCTCAAGAAGTAATTATGAATATCGTTTTATGAACGCGTTGATAGGTGTGAGGCTGGAATACAAGAAACGTTTTAAAAGAGAAGGTGGGAGAATGTCTTCAGGGTGGGGGATGAGGCTGCGTGGGGAGGTGATGGAATCTACATTTTCAAGTCATCTTGGCCTTCTAGGGTAAGTGGCCATTTTCCCTGAGAAATGCATCTGCTAGAACCCTACAGAGAAGGAAAGAAAATGCCTGAAGTGGGGAAACAAGTCGTTTGTGTTTCCTGCGACAGCTGGGTTAAGAAAATAAGGGAGCTGGAAGTCTTGATCCCAGCTTTTTTCATTCTTTTGCCCTCTCCTTCCTCCTCTTGCCAGGAGAAGCTGTCCACCTAGCCAGGGACTTTGGGTACGTGTGTGAAACTGAATTTCCTGCCAAAGCAGTAGCTGAATTTCTCAACCGACAACATTCCGATCCCAATGAGCAAGTGACAAGAAAAAACATGCTCCTGGCTACAAAGTAAGACGTTTACCTCTTCGGGGTCTCTGTGTCTCACTGTCAAAGAGAAACATCAAAATCGTCTTTGCTCTCACTTTTGGCCTCTTTTCCTTTTGTGTTAATCAGTTTTGTTGTTGTAAACGCTGAAATTACAACACAATCTTATAAACCATGATGGAGCTTAAAGAGGAAATACAAGGAAGATTATGAGTGTGTATTTCCCTCTTTCTCCTCCCTTCTGCCTTACCTTCTCATTAAAAAAAAAAAAATTAGCATGTATGGGAATAGGGTATAGTGGGGATGTGAGGGAAGCTGAGTGTGGCTTTGTGACTATGTTATTTCAGGAAAACCAGAACCGAGTTCTTAAAGGAGTGGACAGACTTGCCTGTGTCAGTTTTGTCTCTTATCAATAGCTTCTCCAAGGGCAAGGATTAAGCTAGTGGCTTGCAAAATGTTCGGGTCAGAAGCTGGCCTAGTTTCCACCCTAATCCCTTCTCCCATTTCTTGCCTTGCTTTCTCGACCTCCTCAAAAGTGCGGCACACTCACAGCCCACAAGTTCTAGCCTACAGGCGAGATGTCAAATCAGTTTCAAAATGGCCCAAGTTATATTCCCATTGGTGCCTGGGCTGAATAGGCTTCTCCAGGTGGTGTGTGAAAAGAAAATGACTGTTTTGATATGTTTTCTGGAAATTAAAAGGCTTGTTTGGAAGCCCGTAATTATCAAAGTCGATGTCCCAGGAGGGCTCGGATCCAGAGGGCAGAGGCTGAGGCCTCTGGCAGGGCACTTTCTAGCCTGGGGAGACATCCCCGGCTCGTACTCCCCATTCTGCCTCCTTCCTGTGAAGCCCCCTACCCAAAGCCCCCACCCAAAGGCTGCTGCTGCCTTGGGAAGACCCCAGCCAGTCCTGGCTTCCCAGATTCAGAGACTGAGCTGCCCCTGTAGGCCTCATTGCCTGTATTTCAACTTTTCCTTCTTCTCTTAGCTTCCTAAGCACACCCACACTCACAGTTTTACCTAGACATGTTTTTTAGTGGTGGCAGGTGGAGGGCGGTGAGGGAGTGGGGGTGAGGGGGGATGCATGGGAAAGGAGGTGGCAAGGGAGATTGAAATGTCTGTTTCTGTTTCCCCAAACCACTGAGTTATCCCCACACTTGGGTATTGAAGTGCCTTTTATTTTTTAAGAGTAAAGCAATCCGGAGAAAAGTTTTGCCTTCCTTGTCCACACCCACCCTGATCTGAAGGTGAATGAGTGGAGAATTCATGCCCCCAGACCTCAGACTGCTGAGGTCACGCTGGAAGGTCAGGGAAGAGGGTCTCTACAGTATTTTGAGCAGAACAGCTGATGGGTGCAGGCTATTGGCTGTGGGAGAGATGCTTGTGTTTCTGACTCGCTGCCTTCCCTACTCACCTTCCTTTCTCTCTCTACGGGTGAAGTGCTTTCCTATGTCAGGGATGCCTGGTGTGAGTGAGAAATGGGGGTTAGAAATTTGGTTCGGGACTTCCCTGGCAGTCCAGTGGTTAAGACTCTGTGCTTCCACTGCAGGGGGCACCGGGTTCGATTCCTGGTGCGGGAACTGAGGCCACATGCCACAGGGCACAGCAAAGGAAAAGAAAAGTTTGGTGCAGCTGAGAGGTGAGAGAGCCACAGGTGGAAAGAGAGAGGGGCGCGTTAGTGGAAGTGTGTAGGAGCTGGACATGTGGAGATGGCTCCTGAGCGGTGGCTGGGCCTCCCCAGCTGTGCCCTGCACCCCCGATCTGCTGAGTCAGGTCAGCTGCCCTGCAGACAGAGCTGGTTGCAGGGAGGAAGGTCTCCTCTGGCTGCTGGTTATGCTCTCACGGAGCCTCACCCCTGGTCTCTCTGCCCTGCTTGTGCTGCAGACAGATCTGCAAGGAGTTCACCGACCTGCTGGCCCAGGACCGATCGCCCCTGGGGAACTCGCGGCCCAACCCCATCCTGGAGCCGGGCATCCAGAGCTGTTTGACCCACTTCAACCTCATCTCCCACGGCTTCGGCAGCCCGGCGGTGTGCGCCGCGGTTACGGCCCTGCAGAACTATCTCACCGAGGCCCTCAAGGCCATGGACAAAATGTACCTCAGCAACAACCCCAACAGCCACACGGACAACAGCGNGATCGCCCCTGGGGAACTCGCGGCCCAACCCCATCCTGGAGCCGGGCATCCAGAGCTGTTTGACCCACTTCAACCTCATCTCCCACGGCTTCGGCAGCCCGGCGGTGTGCGCCGCGGTTACGGCCCTGCAGAACTATCTCACCGAGGCCCTCAAGGCCATGGACAAAATGTACCTCAGCAACAACCCCAACAGCCACACGGACAACAGCGCCAAAAGCAGTGACAAAGAGGAGAAACACAGAAAGTGAGGCTCTCCTCTCGCCCCGCCCGCCCCGCCGCGCGCGCCGCCCACCTCCGCCTGCACCTCCATCCCCCCNTTCACAATTCTATAAGGGAATCAGTGTTCACGTCTCTGTATATATTTATTTATGTGTAATTTAATGGGAATTGTAAATATGGTGAATCTGTTTTAAGCCTTTTTTTTTTTTATTTATCTGGTGATCTCGTTTACCTCTTGTTTAGTGGGTTTGAACCTTCCCTATTAGTTCTTCATGTGGTTCATGGTACTTATTTAGGAATTCAAGGTTTGGGGGACTTTTTTTTTTTCCTCTGGGATTCATGAATTTAGCCCTGTTGTAGCATGTTAAAGACGACAAACAGCTAAACAAATTTTAAAAAGTAAAATAAAATTTTATAAATAATTAGTATTACATTTAGATTTTCATTGAACGGAAAGGAAAAATAAAAATAAAAAGTGATACTGGACCCTGGAAAGATTTAACTTGAGTGGTTTGATAACCGTTCTATGTTTTTGTGGGGGAGAAGCAAAAAAGTTTATTTTATTCCACTGTCCTCCCTTAACAACATCATTTGAGCAATAAGTGAGTATTGTCTTTAAACCAAGGGTTAGGGATGTTTTCCTCTCTCTCTCTCTCTCTCTCTCTCTCTCTCTCTCTCTCTCTTTTTGTTCAAAGAACTTCAAGCATTTGGGACCGCCTGGTATTCTGTATTTTCCCTGGCCGTTTGGAAGCCGTTCTAGCTGTATTGTATTGAGTTTGCTGGCAGTAGTTTTCATGCCTGTCAATGTATCATAGTCCTTTGTTGCCCAGATAAATAAATATTTGATACGCTTTATGTCGATTTTTTTTATTCAGTGGCTGTCTTTACCCAGGCGTATTTTTGTTCTTGGCAGTATTTTTTATTCAGTATGGTTACAGTAATTGAGTTTAACTCTCCCTTGGCAATTGCTCCTTGCAATAAGCAGCTGAACCCATTGTTTCCCTTAAGTATAATAAAAACTTACTTTCAACTTGGAGTTCAGAGCAGGGTATCATTTAGATATTCCATTGAGTCTGTATTCAGACAAATGGCACAATAAACTCAATGTATTCTTTTGGATAAAAGATTGTGTGTGCTGCTCAAGGAATGACATACTATCTTTTCCTTACTAGAAACATTAATTTTATTATTAAAAATAAAGTTATATTTTATTATGTTGACCCTTTAGGTTTTCATTTGTGTTTTGAAAACCAAAATATAAAACCTTCAGAGCCAAACTCTAAAGAATGGCAAGGAAGATGGAGAACAGGCCAGAGGAACCTCCCCCTTGCCCCTCATAACTACTTGGGAATCTGTCTCCGAGGATAACTGAAATTTAAATTGTTGGTTCATTAGCACAAAGGAAATACCCATTTCAAAATTCACTTAACTTGCCCTGGCTTCTCAGTGGCTAAGACATGCAAATAAGTAAAACTGGCTCTAGCTTTCTGGGAAGAGTGGCAGAAACGTACAGAAAGCAGAGACAGAGAGGGCAAATTGCCTCCCATTTATTTTAATATTTCATTTAGAGATGAATTCATTACTGGGCTGTTCTTAGTAGCTCTTGAGGCAGCAGAGGGGACTGGGAATGTCTGTGGATTCCCAGAATCTTTTCCTCCAGCCCCCTAAATGCCCACCCACCCCTTTCAGTCACCATGCGGGCTCCTCCTAGGATCTTTAAGAAATACAAAACATTCTCTGAGGTGGAGGGAATTGGGGGAGGTGGCCTGGGGGTCCTGCCCCTGCAGACCTGACTTAGCAATTAGCTTTTACCGAAAGGACTTCCTGTGTGTGAAAAATGGCGAATTCCGAGCCTGTGTATACTGCTTTGGAAAGCCTTTGCTTTGGAAGTAAGGAGGATTTTTTTTTTTTTTTTTATGGTTTTTAAAGAGGAAAGTGGAGGTGGTTAGCTGGAAGATTCACAGGAGAGGTCATAGGGAAAGTGTCTAGGTATACATACTGGAAAGGATGCGACATTTGTTCTTCCGGTTTGACATTCTGAAGGACCAAAGAAGAAAGCATTAGACAGTGTCCATTTTGCAGCCTTTTGCTTTCTAATCTCCTTATGGAAGGCAGGGGAAAATCAATCTCGACAGACGAACGAGAGTTGGTGGAGTCTAAATTCTATTTTCCAAAGCCAGAGAATTCATAACAATGGTGGGTTTGAAAAAAAAAAATTCAGATGGAAAGTGTATCCTCAGCTCGCAATGCAGCAATTGTTTTTTTAAAGCGGTTATTTATTATTTCCTAGAGAGACTGGTTAACTGTAACGTAGATGTAACAAAATAATGAGGCAAATGAACCCTAACTGTACATACTCTTGACAGAAATGAAATGCACACAGCATCGTAGCAGGTGAAGTGAAGCATTGTCTATCAAGGCTGTTTTTCTTGGCTGCATCTCAGATTGTGTGGGGGATCCTAACCTCAGGCACAATAGCATTCATAAACAGCCATACATTGCTAGTCTTTCTCCAATGACACATAAATACTCATTTTAAAACGAAAACAATCTTATTAAATACCATTCATTCATATCTGGATTTACAGATGCTTGTTATGTTGGAAAACCTGAACCCAGTATAATCCTTGCATCCTGAGAAAGACAGAAGGAAATAGTGGGTTAGAGCATGACAAGGTCATGGTAAACAATGGTTTCCAAATGCACAGAATTAGTTGTTTTTATTCTGTAGTTGGACATTTGGAGGAACATGATATTGTCACTTTTTCTTTCTTCTTTTTTAAACACATTTAAAGAAGCTATGCGTACTTTTAAGGGGTGGGGGATCAGAAGGGTTATTATTAAAAATGACTTTTATAGCTACATGGATTTGGGCTTTCTCTGTTGTGACCAATGCACATTTTCTAAAATACATGGTGATTACTTGACAGGTCAGGTGCTTATATACTAACAACAGTGATTCTCTTTGGATTAACTCAAGTTAGGATACACAGTTGAATGATAAGGATGCTTGCTAGGCTGTGCTAATTACCAAGATGGATTTTTATGGCAACACAAGGCTCCTTCCAGTTTGGTAGTCATCATTACCCCTTCTATTCTCCAACACCCTTTAAAAATCACAATCCAATCCACTCCTCCCCAAAATCGAATATTAATATAATTTGAATTCTTGATGGAACTACCATCAGGACTGCAATGCCCCGCAGCTGAAATAATATTTAAAATAGAAGGGATTTGACATTTGAGAAGTCAGTGGCTTGAAATACCCAGTTGTACTTAGCTAATTCAGTCCTTAACCTCTGGTTTCAAATAAATCAATTACAGTCAATTCCACTTCAGTTCAGAAGTGCACAGGGTTTTAGTTAATTGAATACATTTTATTCACTTGCTAGGAATATTCATTTATCAAAACTTCAAATTTACCATACATTTCTTTACAACTCAGGTTGTGTTGGCTTGCACAATCAGATCAAATTTGCCCTGGTTTCCCCAAATCCTGCTTAAAATCTAAATTTCACCACTCTTTACAAAACAGTCTCCCCCTTCTTTCTCAATCAAAAGTAAACGCATCATAATTCCAGGTCAGGCAGGAGAGTTGCTTTCCTCTTCACAAAGGAAAAAAAAAATCTCATCTGTGGTCATCAGCCTTGTGTTAAGTTTAAATAGGTTAAGAACAGAACTGGATTAATTAAAATTTTAAAAAAGTATTGACCTGAAACTGAAAAAAAAAAAAATTACGCATGGTTTCCATTAGAGCTCAACTTTGCTGCAGCTGACAGGTATGACAGCATTTTGTGGTCTTAAAGCCACAGGCCTCTTTTCTTAACCCTCTCTCTTCCTCTGCATCCCCCCTCCGGCTTTTGGAGAAGTGCTTGAATAAATAGTGAATTGTTAACTGAAAGCAATGTGGTTAAATGTGCCCAAATGAAGTTGTGCTTTAAACAGATATTGATGTATGCAGTACTTTATATTTATTGTTTGTAGCATCCTGCTGGCAGCAGTTCACTGTTTGGAAAGGAAAGGGGTTAATTAGCGTCATTATCAATCACTAATGCTTGCCTAACGTGTCCAAAGAATAATCAAGTTAGAGGACGGCGTGGAGCCAACAGCTGCTTCATCCCAGTTACAGATCCCCTTCTAAGCCACTCACTTGTGGGGTTGGGGGGAGGTGAAGCGAGGGGAAGAATCCTCACGGCTTTGGTAAAAGGGCTATAACAATCGGGTCAACTCACTAGAGATCCAAGAGGCAGAAAGGACAACATAAATAACCAGCTTTTCATTCTCTGAGTTACAGGTGCAGAGATGGGAGCATCCTGAGGCAAGAGCACAGATATTTGTCCTTTCATTTGTTTGATTATCCAAGTTGGGCATTTGAAGAAAAGCATCCATGTTTCCCTATCGCTTAGTGCTGTGTGGTAAAAAGAAATCTAAAAATGCAAGGGGAGAAGAAATAACCCACACATGCCATGGACAAATCTGCCATCTCCTAGCATCACCCAACTGCCCATGTCAGAGGGACGAACCCACAGAGCACAGCAGTGCCAGTGGTTCTCACAGCCCGGCATCACTGCTTACAATGCTTAGGGATATCTTTCCTTGTCCGTTTCAATGAACAGCTCTTTTTTATATTAAACGTGGCTGCTGTGCAGGTATGCCATCTCAGCTTTCCATTGTTTTTATTACGATGATACTGCCCCCTTTGTGACACCCCGTGGGAGAGAAACTGAGAAAGTCTGATCCTGAAATGGGTTTCTCTTGGAAGCTTCTCTTTAGAAACATTACTTGCCAAGTTAAGCATGAGTTAAGAGCTAAAGTCTCCATTAATGATCAGAGTTGACTCCACTGTTTTTCTGAAGGCAGGAATGAAGTAGTCTGAAGTGGATTATTTACAAACAGAGAGCAATTTTTGTGATTCAAGAGAACTGTGATTCCGGTCTGCAAAAGCAGTGCCCAAACTCATCCTTGCCCCATGGACATAGCTGAGAAACATTCGCAATCAAATCAGGAACGTTAAGTCCTTCCCCAGAGAAGTAATTGGTGTTTCCCATGGAACTGTAGTCAGTTCAGTTCAGTTCAGTCGCTCAGTCGTGTCATCAGAGTATATCCCATGGTGATCATCAGAGTGAGGAGAGAAAAGGACACTGGAATGGAAAATCGTGTGGTTCATGTATATGGGAAGGTCTTGAATTTAAAAACCATTCTATTCCTTAGGATCATGACTGAGAAAAAGAAAGGAGGGAATAAAAGATCTGAGGCTATACCTGGGACCCATATAACTAAGCTTTAAACGTTATTCATATGTAAAACTACTTTTTTATCTCTTTGATGCCTGAAAGGATGTCAAACCATCTTTGCTTTCATAGAGAGTTTCATTTTTTAGCAAAAGGGCAACACTGAGTATATTGCTGGAAAAATCTATGTTAAAGAAGGAAACTCAGGATAGAGGGCCATTCTGTGTACAGAGAGGTATATTTCTCTCTTTCTCTCCCTCTCTCCTGCCTGTCCTTCCTTCCTTCCCAACTTCCTCTCTCCCTGGACCCCTTTCTTCTTTTTCTCTCTGCCTCTATATCTTTCTAACTAGACAATCAATTTAATGTCTTTGGAGGAGCTTGGTAGACTTAGTTTAGTCTTCCACACCGACATCCATTTAGAAGTGGGAATATTTTCAACAGCAGGTAAGGGATTTTTCTCAGAGTGGCCCAGTTCCAGGCTATGCTGTTTTTGGTGTGTGATTTTTCTGTGGAAACAAAGATTCTATCTGCTAAATTTCAGTAACAATCCAAAACACAAGCCCTCAAACTGAAGGTGGAGTCTCATGGTCCATCCAGCCTCTGTTGGGTGTCCATCATGACTCTGGACTTTAGCAAGTGGAAAGACCCCTGGCCCTGGGTTTCCTCTGGACCCACGTCTCCAATCTCTCTCTCTCACGAGCTGTTCTGGCTCATCACCCTTTTAAAATCCAGCAGTAACTTGAGGAAATGTACACACATATGTATACAAATTTATTTACATTCATATCTGAGGTGTTTGGTCAACCTGAAGTTAACTATCATAGCTTAAAAGAATTTTTCCTGAGGCAGAGTTAATGCCAGGATCGAATTTCCGTTTTGCCGTGTCAGCTACCAAATCCTGCGTCAAGATCCACCTCCCCACCCTATCTTCTTTTGGAGCCCCCAGGTCTGGGCTGAGCCTTTATCCCCAGCCTGGAGTTGGCCTTCAGCGCCAGATCTCAGCTTCTGGCTCCAGGATCCCGCCGCCCGGGAGGAGACTAGCACTGTTCGTACCCCCTCGGTGCCGGCCAGGGAGCCTTCTTAGCTCAATTTCCGGGGCGGGGGGGTGGTTGGCGGGCCCACTCAGATGAAGAGCAACTTGCTGCTTGATTTTGGGGTCTGGCGTAGGAGGCGGGAGGCTAGGCGGCGAAGGTTGGGTCGGGGGCCAGGAGGCTCGAGCCCACCTCGGGTGGTCGGAGGCGGAGGTGGGGGGTGCAGGAGGCCCGGAGCGGCGTGGGCTGCCTGGGCGGCGGTCCGCGGCCCTCCTCCGAGTTAGACCCAATTAAACTGCAATAAAACCCTGAGATAGAGGTTTGGGACTTGCCAGCTTCCCTTTTGCGCTCGCCGGTGCCGTGAGCGAGAGCTGGGAGGCTCCAGGTCAGAGTTTTCAGGGCCTTTTTCACGGGAATGGCGCTTTAACTAATGATTGGAGCCGAGATCTGGGCAACTTTCTTGCTCCACGACTCCCAAGGCCGCGCAAAATTTCAGACTCCTCGGCCTGGGTCTCTAAACTGATCACCGAAGCGTGGGCCTTCGACTCGGGGACCCACATCTTCCCTCTCCCACCAGGCCTCCCAGAGCTTTCCACCCTCAACCCATCTCGGCAGAGCTCTGACTGTCCGACCTCTCCCCTAGGCTTTCACCGAGAAGGCCCAGACCTCCCCTGGACCCGCGCCGCCCGCCCACAGCAAGACAATGACCGTTAGCCATCTGAATCTTTACAAACTCATTAAGACCTTGTTTGGTTGCGACAGTTCAGTTGACCTTCCAATACCCGTTTGAGCCAGCATCCCAGACCAGAGACTATCTTAGGAATGGGAGGTTCTATGAAGGACCACTTATGTGACCCCCCCACCCCCCACCACGCCCCGGGTCTCCACACCCAACATGGATCGCCCATTAGGATGACCTCAGATGAAAGCCTTGGGTGCTGATCCTCGCCAATCCCAGGCCCATTTGCTCCTTCGTTTCCCCTCTTCCCTGCCCCCTGCCTCCCTCCTCCCCCTCCCTCCTCTCAACACTCACCCTCCTCCCTCCTCCTCCCTTTGTAAAAATGCGCTCTGACT
>SJYA01002940.1:945140-1077855 GCA_006410615.1 Neotragus moschatus | reverse complement strand
TGACTTTTGGGGCGGGGGCGGGGAGGCTGGCTGGGTTGGGCTGGGCTGGGGAGGGGGGCTTCGCAGATAGTTGATATTCCGGGTCCAGCAGCTCTCCGAGCTCCCATTCTCTAAGCTCAGCCGGGGGGAAGTGTCGCCCCGGGCCAAACATATGCTTCTTTCCAGCGCGCTAATCCACCTTCAGCGTGGAGGCATAATTGCTCGAGTGTCCATGGATTCGCGGCGCTTTGTCCCTCGCTGGCTCCCATCAGCCCTGGCACACGCCATTTCAATCAAATCTTTTCAGAAAACTGTCTCCTTTTATCAAGTCCCAGCCCCTGCGAACGACCGGAGCATTTAACAAAACACCCTCGGTGCCCGCCTCCCTCGGCCCTGGCGGAGCTGGGAGCTGAGATTATTGCAACAACTTTTCATTGAGTTCAGCCTCTGAGAAGGGAGAGAGAGAAAGGGAGCCGAAGAGGACAGGAGAGAACAACAAAAAAGCAACATCCGCATCCCAGACACACACGTCTTTTTCTAAAGCCCTTGGTCCATGGTGTCAGGTGTATTGGAAAGGAAAGGTCAGAGGTCACCCTCAAAGTGAAAACATGCTTCATCTGTTATATTTTTCTTTGGAATTGCAGAAATCAAGCGCCTCTGTCGAGTATTCCAGCAGTCCCATGGGTTAAAAAGACGAGCAGATACAGGCTTAGAAACACGGTCAGAGAAGAGGGAAGGACCATGTCTGAAGGATGGTTTTGATAGTCTCTTTCTCAAAAAAACTCTCACAAAAAAAATCCCTCGCGTTGAGTCCCATGTAGTATCCCCTCTCTTTATTTTTTTGCCAGCGAAGGGGATAAATGGAAGTTGAATTTGAAGATCTCTGTCTTTATGATAGTACTCTCTGGTTAAATATGCAAGTCTTACACACTCCTAATTTAATATCTTGACTGGATTCCCAGCTTCAGGAGAAAAAAGAAAAGAGAGGACGAGAGGTTGAAAAGATGACCTCTGGATAAGACCCTACAAGGAGATCTTTAAAATATTTGTGATGCTGTAGAAAAAAAGTAATGAACCCAGATGCAAAAGACAAGCACCAGGTTTGATTTTGTGTAGCAATTCTTATGCAAATATTCACAAACAGAAGAGGTTGTAGTTCTATTACAGGAACACAGCTTTGCTGCTTGTTTGTAAAATGAGAACTTCAGAGTAATGAACAGTGTTCTTCAAATCCAGAATTACCCCATTTTGAGGCCGATTTCAAGGACTTAGGTAGTTTTCTTCTGCAGCAATTTATTTCCTGATGATGGAGAAGAAAGACAATGTGGTTGTACATGACCATTTGCTCTACAGTCTTAGAATACGGCAGGCCTTTATGGTTTAAAACTCCACGGGGTGTTCTGGTGACTTCCCTCGCTCCTCACAAGTCCAAGCTAAGGAAACTATGAAAGGCTCGCAAGTGATATGGTCTTCCTTGATCCCATAGACCCCACAATGCCAATCCCAGTAGCCATGGTCCAGTTCCAGAGTCAGATGAAATCCTTGATGTCCTCTCCATTAGCCAAGTGGATGAGCCAAATTTGCTGTGAATGCCAAGGTCCAGGTGTCTAAGTCAGACCCCCATGCCCACAGTTTGGATAGGTGATTGCAAATGTAAGGCTTGAAGTCCTCTAAAAATGTCCAGGCTGTGAGATAGGAAGGGGTCGGATTTAAAGGGGAAGGCAGTCCCAACTCACCCTGGAAGCTGGGACATTTCTTAGCTAAATCTTGAGAACTAGAAATTACTTTGTTATTAATATGAAACACTAAAGGATGGTGGAAATCTTTCAAAATTTAAACCAGGAGGTTCATCAGAGGGAAAAAGAGAGTGAGTTTTCAGTTTGTATTCAATTGCATATATTATGATCTTTTTGTAGTTATAGCACAGAAGAAATGCAGAGTAAAATCAGGTCTTCCTCCAGTTCTCTGTTCATTTCTATGGTAAGGTTGGGGGTGGCAAGGGGGCCGGAGGGGAATTCAGAAGGAAGTAGTCATCTTGGAAAGGAGAGAGAAGTTCAAAACCATGATGGCAAGGACTGTAAGAACCCTCCAGTGGGGAAGACCACGCTCAATAAACATAGTTGTTACATAATCTCTCAATTTCTCATCACTCCCTCCATGGTCAGTTGAATGGGCTCCAGAAAACAATGTGTTTGTTTTCTGGAATATCAGGGAGCATGGAAGTTCTAACCTTGAGGCTATTTCTCCAAGTCAAAATGGTCTTGAAGATTCCCATTAAGCTCGCAGGTTGGGAACTGGGTGGGTTTCTCCTCTTACATTATGAGACATAAGCGGGTGGCTCCTGAAACACAAGGTGGGATAAGGGAGACTGATTGTGGGGAGATGATGAATTGCAGGGGGGCTTCTAACCATCCCCCGAGGACTCCGCCTAAAAAAGTTCCAGGGAACAACTGAATAGAGGAAAGTTCTGATGAAGGAAGTCTAAAATTAAACCAATCCTTTAATAAGGAGACCATTCTTAGGGGGATTTTTCATTTTATTTTCACGTAAAGAGATAGCGATCTCACCACTGCTGTCTAGCTCCGTTTCAAGGCTGAGAAGCATCTTGCTGGCCTGGTTTCGGACAGCTGGGGAGAGCTGATGTGGATGCTTGGACTGGTCATGCCCCTTGGGACTCCAGAAAAGCCGTGTGTGCCTCAGCGATATGGCTTAGAAGGGGAAGAATCCACCTGCTTGTTTCTGAAGGTGCTTTTTGCTACTAACTCCACCAGGAGGTCTGAGGGAGAAGCCTGGAGCAGAGAGGTGCCTCAGATAATGGTGGGGTTGGGAAATTCCTCCGCAGCCCTTGGAAGTCAAGAGAGTCAAGTCACTTGTGTCCAGACTTAGAGCTGCTTAGAGCAAGTATCTCAGTGGGTGTTAGTAAGTATGGAGAAAGTCCCAAGAAAAGGTAGCAAGAAGAGCTCCTTCAAGAAGGAGACAGGAGTTTAGAGCATCCTCCTGAATTCTTCTTCCTCCCTACCTCCCCTCCCTCCTTGTTGAATATTTTGGCTGAACTTCGTGGTCCTTTGTATTCCTCCCCTTTGCCGAGAAAACCTTAAGAACCTTCTACTAGGCTTAGATTTAACCACAACCCTTACTGAATCTGGCTTATGAAAACCAGACTTCTCTAGGAGACGGGTCTTCTGGCAGCAATTAGTCTGACTTTTCTTTAACAAAATTCTTTGTAATGCCATTCAGAAAACCAGTCGGTAGGAGTTTGTGGCTGGGAGTGTGTGTGTGTGTGTGTGTATGGGAGGGGCTGCTGGGGTGGGGGATGGTGTTACAGAAGGCCAATTTGTCTGATTTGGTGGAAAAAGAATCCCAATGTTAGCACATTAACTTTGGGAGCTGTGAAATATTTAATTAGTGCACTGGTTGGGATCCTATTAAAACTGGCTCTATTTCTGAAGACTGCCCTGAAAATCTGCACATTTCTTTCCTGTGTGCAGAGTAGAAAACGGTATGGCCATCTTTCCTTGGCGCTGAATTATTTCAGTTTACCAAAGCAATTTATCTTTAAAAGCAGCCTTGTCTGGAACAAATGAAAGAAAATGTCCAATGAGTAAATATTTCCATCTAAAAGATTCTATGGGTGGACAAGAGAAGAGAGTGCTTGGATCCAGGGAAGAATGGTCTGCCTCCATCCCAGCAGTGACCTCCCTGTGTCTGACCGCCGGGTAGTCACACAGCCCTAGAAACGCCCTCCTATTGGCCTCTTCCCCTACATGTATTTAAGAATCTAACCCCACAACACACACACACACACACACACACACACACACACACCCCAAACAAGAGATCTATTCATCCAGTTTGCAAAGCCACCTCTCTTCTCCTGGTTATGCAAATACTAAATTGAATCAAGGGGCTACAGCGTTCAGCCCATTGCTGAAATATGATAGAAAAAAAAAAAGTTGGGTGTTCCAAGGAAATTGATTCCAACAGTTCATTTTCAGTGGGGGTGGACGTCTGTGTGTCTGGAGGTGGAGACAAATCCATCTTGTTGAAGTTGTGGCTGCCAAGCTGGGAAGCGGCTCACAGATTTTGACCCCCCACCTCCCGCACCCTGCCTCCGGGCCCCCCACCCCGGGGAGGAGGGGAAATAAGATTTGGAGTCACTGAAGATACTATGAGGACAACTCTGGGGAGCCTGTTGCGGGGGTAGGGGGAGTGCGGAAGGACTCTGATGTGAACTCTCTGGCGTCACGGTTTCCTCGCCGTTGACAGGACCCGAGGTCCAAAGGGCCGGTTCAATCGCGAATCGGTTCCAGCCGGGGAAGCAGCCAGGTCCTGCCTGCATCCTGCCGGGAGGAGGGGTAGGCGCTGGAGACTGCCGGAGGAGGGCCCTCTGAGAGCAAACACGCGCTCCTTGTCCCCTTCGGACCTGAGGGCCCTGGGACCTTCCAAAGAGAAGACAGGGTCTTCTCAAAAACTAGCAGACACCCTGGGCACTCCTTCTCCTCTCCAGGCCTCCGGAGTCGTCGACTTGGCTCACTCGCGGGCAGCCAGGTTGCGCTCCAGACCTCAGTTTCCCTGACGCGCGGACCAAGCCGGGAAGTTTCCGAGGGGGCCGGGGACACTTGTGCTTCGGGAAATCGAAGTGGGGACCGGTGGGAGGAAGGGGGTCAGCCTCTTCCCCGTAGTCCAAGGCGGGGTTCCCCACGCGCGGAACCCAGGACCGGGCCCCAGTAACTCAACCACAAGCCCCAAACAATAAAGGCAGGACCCGGCGCTGGTTCTCCGCCACCATCTCCATCTTGAGCACCGTTAAAAAAAAAAAAAAAAAAATCCAATCTTTCTACACACCCAATACATCATTTCAATAAGAATGACTTCACTTTAATAAAGATTTAATACGTTAAATCTGTCTTGTCGCTGATTGATACTGCTTTGTCTTGAAAACGATTTCGGTTTTCCTGACCAAGGATTCTGGGGGCAAGGCTGTAATTCAGAGTCGAGGTTGTTATTATTGTTGGGTAACACTACCCAAAGAGGAGAAGCCCGCGTGCGCGATGACACACACGCGCGCTCGCACACTCGGAGGCCCCGCTGGCATTTTCTCCTTGGGCTTCTCCAGCGTGGAAACCTGGAAAGCTTTTCTCGAACTGCCCGGGACATGGGGGGAAGGGGAACGGCGAGGGGAGGGGGCGCGCGGGCCGAGCGTCTGTCGGAGAATCATTTGCCCTGAATCACAAATTTTCACGGCTTAAAAAGAAAAGGTAAAGCTAATGTCTGGCTCAATTAATAAACATGGTAATTTCACACCCGGAGAAGGACATAATTTCATCCGAGCGCTATCGGCGCCATCACAAAGGGTCAAGGCGCAGCTGCGGCGAACCCGGGTCATTACGGAGTCGCCGAGCGGCTCCCGCGCCCCGGCCCAGCGCGCGCCTCGAGGCAAAGGATGGCTGCGGGCGAGGCCGGGGCGTCCCCCGATAAAGGACTTACCCACCGTGCGGGAAATGGAGCCGCTTTCAGACCCGGAGTAATCAGCTCGCAGACGTAGAGCCCGCCCCGGCCCTCCCCCACCCCCACGTTTACTTTTCAAAAATCAAAGACGAAACAAGCCAACACCCGCTCTTCACCACCTCCAGTCTCTTTCTCTTCTCCAGTCCTTTTAAGAAATCCACCACCAATACAATATAGAGACGCACACCTACATATGTTTATTTTTTTTAAAGAGGTTGTCTTTTGATTCGTTGTCAGTAGAAGCCTATTGTATCTGTAAATTTCAGGACAGTTGCAGTTGACAAATTTGTGGTGTCAAGATTTGGGGCCAGGAGCTGGGAGACAAGATATTAGCTTCAATCTCATAATCTCTTAATCACATTACACTTTAAGTGAGCATGTGTAATTTCACCCATCAATGATTAATATAAGCGTTTGGAGCACAATGACTTGTCTCACACACAAATACTGACTGGAGCATTGTTTGCTAGAAAGAAACCCTAAGATTTAGGAAAAAGAACCTATCTTGTCCGTTCCATTGCGAGTCCCACTTCGGAATCAAAATGCATCTGTAATCAAGACCCTCAGGGCCCGTCTTCTCAAAGGATGAAGCCCCAGAGGCAAGTCCCCCCGAGCCACGGGGAGAGGGGGACGCCCCTCCTCCCTTCTTTGGGTTTAGATTTTTAAGCAGATCTTCAAAGCTCAGATAAATGCCCATTAAATGGCCACATGCAAATAGGATGGAGCCGGGCAGCTAAACACACAAAGCCCATCTCACATGAAACAAAGCATGATTGATGGCAACCCGGATGCTCGTGTGTTTGGGAAAAAAATTATCCTTGTCCAGTCTCCCAGGTGTCTAAATTATTGAAGAGCGATGTGCATATTTCAGCGGAAGAAGGTGGCCGAGGTTAGGTATCGGCGGTCTGCGCCGCCCAAGCCACTGTGCGGTGTATTTGGGTCTGGGGAGACTCCTGTGCAAAGAATTTTAACACCTTCTTCTCTGGGCGGCCAAGGAGGGAGCGCTAACCAAGGAGGCAGCAGCTCTCGGGTAAATGGTTAGAGAGAATGGATCGCTCTCCTCGGCCGGGGACCCACTCGCCGGCCTAGGGCAGCGGGTCCCTCCTCAAGGCTGACGGCTGCGCACCGCGTGCCACGCAGGCCTCAAAGCGCGGTGGGCAGGGCCAGGCCGCGGTGCCCACTCAGGCCAGCCGCCAACTTCCGCTCGCGAAGTGGTCTAGGGTCTTCGCCGCCGAGCTGAGCCCTGAGGTCCGACTCCGCGGGCAGAGCCCAGGGAGGCGCTCACAGAAGCAGCTCTTTGTTCTGGCACTTTCGAGGCCTCGGATGGAGGCACCTCTGGGGACGCGCGAGGGGTCGCCCCGTCGGGTGGGGGTGGGGAGTGGGACAGGACCCTGCAGGTCTGGCTCAGAGCAGAGGGGCAAGGGTAGTGGCTCTTAGTGCTGGGTCCCAGCGGCCACGGGTGGTGGAGAAGGGTTACTAAAGCAGGTAAATACGGGGGAAATAGAACTTTCCAGAATCTCATTTCAAATCTAAGAACGGAATATTTGAACACAGGCAAGGATCTTTGTGTGTCTCCTCTCCTTCCTCGCCCCCACACTTTCCTCTCTCCTCTGTCTCCTCTCTTGGCTCTCTAAATCAGCCCCCTTCGCCCCCGTCCTGCCTCAACTCTCCAGCTCCTCTCTGTTTTTCTGTCTTCTTTTTCTCTCCTCTCTCTTTCCTCCCTGCGTCTATCGTCTACTTTATAAACATGCCGAAGAGAGAGAGAAAGAGCCTCAGCAATTCCTGTAAAGAAAGGGGTCTGGCTTTGGGGGATCGGCCTCCGCGGCCTCTGGCCACCTAGGGAGCCCCAGGCGCCCCCTTCTCCGCTGGGCGATGGGGAGGAGAGGCGTGGGCCGTCCATCCTCTGCGTAGGCAGAAGCCTCGACTGCCCACGCATCTAATCCTAACCCCCAAACTTGCAATCATTTCGCTGCTCGAATCAGGCTCGGCGGATTCATAATAGCGACGACAAAGAGTAATTACATATTAGAAAACAAAACAATAATTACACCACCAAGTCACACACACCAGTCAGCGAAGCACAGTCGCCAGGGTTGAAAACAGCCAAGCCCGCGGCGCCGACAGCTGATTCAGCAAATCCCAGAAGCTCCGGGACCGGGTCCACACCGACCCGGTCCACACTGGCCCTGCGACCGCCTCTCCCGAGGCCGGACGGCCGAGTCGCCCCTGCCCCTGCCCGGGTCACCTGCTGACCGGTCTTAGAGGCCTCCCTTCATCAGATCTGATTTGGGAGCCGTCTGGCAGAAAAACATCTCACGGATCAAATAATCGGTTTCCTGGAGAGTAGGGTGTTGTTTTTGAATCAAGGTAGACACACAGATTCTTGAGTTTGAACCATTGTTTCCCATTTTTACCCTTAGAGCACAGCAAGGCGGTGCTCACGTGTTCATTTCCCCCAGCACCTGTCACCTGGCTCCGGAGTCACTTGGCTGCGCAGTCACACCGCAGCGTTGGGGTCTCTGCTTTATTCCCCCAAGTGTCAAGGCCGCCCCGGCCTTTTGACTTCTTCCCCCGGGTCCCGTAGGCGGGTTATTGGGCCCAGCTTGAGACCGAGCGCCTCCCTAACCAAGGCCTTTCGCGATTGCTGCTGAATACCCCGCTTCCTGGCCTCAGGGGAGGTCCCTCTTTCGGGGATGGCTCTCCCCGCCCCCTGGCCCTCTGCCGTGGCTCCCGCGCGCCTGCTGGTTCGCCCCAGGGGACCCAGGCCCGGAGGGTGGGTGAGGGATATGGGGGGAGGGGCGGCTGGGGGGATGGAGGCGTCGCCTGCGGCCAGGCGGAGATGTGCCGAAGTACCCGCGGCCCGCTGCCCAACGAGGCCGGCTCGGCCTGCATTCCGGGGGCGGGGTCGGTAATGATGCGGAGGACGGCAGAAACGCCTGCTCCTTGAGTCCAAAAGACGGTGGCTAGAAGATGCAACTAAGCTTGAAAGGCCGGGAAAGGCTTGAAAAAGACTGAGGTCGCCCCCCCTCCCCGCACCCCCCAGCTGGGTCTCTGCTCCCACTTCGCCAGGCTTGCGTTGGAGCTTCCAGGGAGAGGCGGCTTGGGTGGGGGCCGTCAAAGGGCGACAGCCGAGCTGGGGACTGTCCTTGCCAGGCCCCGGGATGCCGAGCACCTCGGGCTGGGAGAAAGCCTGAAGCAGCCTCTTAGGCCCAGGTGGGAGCAGCGCCCGAGGCCCAGGGACCACCGCACTCGCCCCTTGGCGGGCCACACCACCCCGCTCTTCTACAGCGCAGGCGACTGAGGGGTCTGATCGGTCGAGGAGGGCCAAGGGCACAGCGACCCAGAGTGGCCACCAGGGACTGAGGGCAATCTGAGCCCGGCTGAGCCCGCATAGAGCCCGCGCTCGGTCTAGCGCCCTCTATAGCTCCCACGAGCCCAGTGAGTGTGGACCGCTCTCCTTTCATCCCCCAGGGCTCCGGGAAGGACAAAGGACCTATTAAAAAAAAAAAAAATCCAACAACAACAACAAAAATATCAACTTGACCCCCAAAAGAACACTGTTTAATGAGGTGGAAAATTCTTCCACACAAATTGCTTTTTCTACTACTTTATGAGAGTTCATAAATGTTAATGAAATCCAGTTACCAAAAAGTAACATACATCATTGCAGCCGAAGGGAGGCAGAGGAAGGAAGGTGGTGGTTAACGTACAATCATAATTAAAATAACAGCAGTGGCAGCAACAATGCGGCCTACGGCTCCTGTGGTCGGAGGCCGGGTCCAGCCGTCCAGCCTCACATCCCTGTATCCCATCTGGCTTGGCCGTTGCTGTTTCTCTGGACAGGGAGAGCCGCTTCGTTGTAAGGAACACAGCCAAAAACTAGAGGTGCAGAAACAGGTGGAGCAGAATGAAAATAAAACCAGCGCCTCTGTTCCTTTTCTTTTGCAACAGAATGCTGGTTACTGACACTTTGTGCTGAAAATTGAACCCAGTGGAGATGCCTAGAAGAGGAGAGGCCAGGCAAGTTTATCATCTTCCACTCCCCGGGGGACCTCATTGCTTTTCTCTTCCTCTTTTCGCTGCAGACTGTAAGCTCCTAGAGGGTAAGAGCTAGTGATCTTATTCTGCTATTTCTGCCCTGAGCATCCAGCCCCGTACATGGCAGGTGTTTAATAGGTATGTTCTGAGTAAGCGAATGAGGATGGATCAGTAACAGAAATTTAAATTACTCAATATCTACTTGATGACATCTGAGATGCTCAAGCACTCAATAGTTTCAATATTCAACACACATTTCTTTTTGATAACTTACTATGTGAAGGAACTGTTCTTGGCCCTGGGGACACAGCAAAACTAGCAAGACAGACCATAATCCCTCCACTCAGGAAGCTTACGTTTGATTTGGGATGTTTTTGTAGATGTGTTGTTTCACATGGCTGGACAAATGGTCTCCTGTCTAACTTTGGAAAAATAATTTCCACCTTCCAGATTCTTCCTTATTAAATGGAATTTTGGAGACATGAGATCAACCGCTGAAATTCATTATATAAATATGTCCTCCCCCCTCCCCCAGTTTTATTGCTACATGATTGACATATAGGAGTTGTATATATTTAAGGTGTACAACTTGATGTTTTTAAATAGGGTACATTGTGAAATGATAACCACACTCAAGCTAATTAATATATCTATCATCTCACATTGTTACCTTTTTATTTTTCTTTTTGGTGACAATACTTAAGACCTACACTTTGAGCAAATTTCAGATATGCAGTTGAGTATTGTTACCTGTAGTCAGCACACTGAACATTAGATCTCCAGTCTGTTCATCTTGCATAATTGAAACTTTGTATTCTTTAGCTAACATCTCTTCTGCCTCTCAGCTGTTTACCCAGCCCTTCATCCTGAAGCCTGTTTTCCCCCACCCCCCCCTCCTCCAGCCTCTGGAAACCACCATTCAGCTTTCTGCTTCTATGAGTTCAAGTATTTCTTGTTGTTGTTTAGTTGCTAAGTTGTATCGAACTCTTGTGACCCCCATGGACTATAGCCCCCCAGGCTCCTCTGCTCATGGGATTTCCCAGACCAGAATACTCGAGAGGGTTGCCATTTCCTACTCCGGGAGATCTTCCTGACCCAGAGATTGAACCTGCATCTCCTTCCTTGGCAGGTGGTTTCTTTACCACTGAGCCACCCGGGAAGCCCTCAACTATTTTAAATTCCACTTATAAGCGAGCTTTTGCAGTATTTGTCTTTCTGTGTCTGGCTTAGTATAATGTCCTCCGGGTTCATCCATGTTGTCCCAAATGGCAAGACTTCCTTCTTTTAAGGCTGAATAATAGACACAATATTTTAAAGGATATGTTTTGAAAGTGCATGTTTTATATTCCTTTAATGCAGTTGTTTTGTCTTCTGGCTTTATTTCTGATGAATAAAACTGTTTCATTTTTTTGTAAATACTTAGGAGAATTTGAATATTTTCCCGTTCCCTTTAGAGCTGCTGAAATCAAGTCCTTTTGGCTTTGCATGCATTGCTTAATATCTCGTGGCCTCTAAATACGAGTACCAATGCTAATAACTCTACTTTTTAAAGCCCTTATCTTTTGCCAGTTACTGTGCTTGATGCTTTATTGGCATTACCTCATTCAAACTGTCAACAACCCTTTGAGATAAGTTTTATGGTCAGTGTTTTATTTTTAAAGTGGGGAACTAAGGTTGAGAGAAGGTAAGTAGTGAATCTTGGGCCAGCACGGAGTACCTGGCAATGCCGGATCTGGAACCCTTGGCGCTAGAAGAGAGAACATACCATAGAGCTTCAAGCTATCGTAATCAAGGGCAACTCATTTGCCCGCAGCTTTCTTATCTATCTAAGGTCCTTCCAGTCAAGGCTATGGTTTTTCCAGTAGTCATATATGGATTTGAGAGTTGGACCGTAAAAAAAGCTGAGTGCCAAAGAATTGATGCTTTTGAACTGTGGTGTTGGAGAAGACTCTTGAGAGTCCCTTGGACTGCAAGGAGAGCCAACCAGCCCATCCTAAAGGAAATCAGTCCTGAATATTCATTGGAATGTTCCAGACATCCTGGAATATGAAGTCAAGTGAGCCTTAGGAAGCATCCCCATGAACAAAGCTAGTGGAGGTGATGGAATTCCAGCTGAGCTATTTCAAATCCTAAAAGATGATGCAGTGAAAGTGCTACACTCAGAATCCCAGTAAATATGGAAAGCTCAGCAGTGATCATGGGACTGGAAAAGGTCAGTTTTCATTACAATCCCAAAGAAAGGCAATGCCAAAGAATGCTCAACGTACCGCACAATTGCACTCATCTCACATGCTAGCAATGTAATGCTCAAAATTCTCCAAGCCAGGCTTCAACAATACGTGAACCGAAAACTTCCAGATGTTCAAGCTGGATTTAGAAAAGGCAGAAGAACCAGAGATCAAATTGCCAACATCTGTTNTATTTTGGGGGGCTTCAAAGTCACTGCAGATGGTGACTACAGCCATGAAATTAAAAAACACTTGCTCCTGGGAAGAAAAGTTATGACCAACCTAGACAGCATATTGAAAAGCAGAGACATTACTTTGCCAACAAGGGTCCTTCTAGTCAAAGCTATGGTTTTTCTAGTAGTCATATATGGATGTGAGAGTCAGACTATAAAGAAAGCTGAGTGCTAAAGAATTGATGCTTTTGAACTGCGGTGTTGGAGAAGACTCTTAAGAGTCCCTTGGACTGCAAGGAGATCCAACCAGTCCACCCTAAAGGAAATCAGTCCTGAATATTCATTGGAAGGACTGATGCTGAAACTGAAACTCCAATACTTTGGCCACTTGATATGAAGAACTGACTCATTGGAAAAGACCCTGATGCTGAGAAAGATTGAAGGTGGGAGGAGAAGGGGATGACAGAGGATGAGATGGTTGGATGGCATCACCGGCTCAATGGACATGAATTTGAGTAAACTCCGGGAGTTGGTGATGGACAGGGAGGCCTGGCGTGCTGGGATGCATGGGGCTGCAAAGAGTCGGACATGACAGCGACTGAACTGAACTTCTTATCTATAAAATGGAGCCAATACCTGTCTGCTCTATATTGTTCACAGTGTGGTGAAGATAAAATTTAAAAGCACTGTGAAAATGTTAAAACACTGCGTTGAGTATAGCGCGGGTTTTGGTCATTATCACTCTATGCTGCTTCTGATCTGAAACAGCTAGGACCTCTGATAAGGTGCTCTTCAGCAGCAGTCACTGCAATTGATGGAACTTCGGCTGAGCGATTGTTTGGGGGTTGCCGGTGGTGATGGATCTGGTGGGGATGGGGCAGCACGTTTAATGTGCTGGTTAAGTGGAGAAAACACTACGGAGATGATGGCTCTTCCTGATGAGTCTTGCTGCATCCTGGGGGATCTCGGGGTCTGGCAGGAAGGGGTCTGAGGCCTCCTACCCACCCTCCACAGTCTTCCCTAGGGACACCCTCCCTTCTAATTGCAGGCTTCCCTGCTCCGCCTTGCCTGTGCCATCGACCCTCTTGTTGGCCATCAGTCTTTGAGCCGGTCCAGCACAACAGTGAGAAAGGTTAAGCGTTCATTGTGGTGAGTAAATTTGCAGTGCTGCCTGGAGACAACATAATTGCTACTTCCCACATCTTACTGTGACTGGTAGAGAAACGGTCACAAAGACCTCAGACGAACACCACGTCTCTGGCACTGCCTACTGCACCTGCCATTCTCTGCAGAGTGGGCAAGACCTTGTGGGTGTTTGAAAACCTTTAGCACCTTTTCACAGGAGTCCCTTGTCTGGGGTGACACCTGAAGATGTCTTTACTGTTGGAAACTTGGGTCAGCTAGTTGAGGCATAAAAAGGCAGAGCTGTTAAGGACATACTAGCTTCTTAATGGTTTTAGTAACCAGCTTCCCTGGTGGCTCAGGTGATGAAGAACCTGGCTGCAATGCAGGAGACCTGGGTTTGATTCCCGGATCAGTAAGATCCTCTGGAGAAGGGCATGGCAACCCATTCCAGTATTCTTGCCTGGAGAATCCAACGGACAGAGGAGCCTGGCGTGCCCCAGTCCATGGGGTCACAAAGAGTCAAACATGACTGAGCAGCTAACACTTTCACAACTAGTCTTTATATTTCATTCATTCATTTATGTGTGCATTCATTTATTCAACTCTTTTGAGCTCTTTGCTGAAAACTCAAAACTTCCATTGAGAAGCTCCCAGGCTGGTGGGGAGGCAGATGAGTGAAAATATGCTACAGAACAGTGAGGGAAATTTTAATACAGATTTATTCACACCGTCGGGCTGAGTCAGTTAATCAGTTTGATATACAGGCAGTCGGCTACAGCATGGATTCTCAGTTGGGGTGATATTGACTTGAAAAGGGCAAAAGTTGTTTTTGGGAGGCAAAAAGTTTTTAGCTATTACATTGGTTTGTGATCTTCCAAGACCAGCAATACTCAATAAAAGCTTATTCTTTTATATTTAATTTCCCTTGTTACATAGAGTTAAACTCAAATGTTTTTCATCTTCGAGGGAGTGATAATGGGAAAAAAAAAAAAGGGCTGATAACCACTGGGCTAGATAGATGAATTTCCCCTTACAAAGTCAGGGGCTATCTAAGACTACCAAGTTGGCAATTATGGCTGGCATTTTCAGTTAGTTAAAAAGCAGCTGTTGGTTTGGTTAATTTGTCCAAAACTTCCTCAATATTTTACTGATGAAAGCTTTCCTGATTTGTGTCTTAATATAGAGACTTGCCTGCCCTGTCCTGCACAGTCTCAAAATAAAAAAGTGAATTCTATTATTCCTCTTGTTTCCGCAAAAATTAGTTAACTCTGGGGACACATGGAAAACCAACTTTTAGCCCCTCAGTTTTCTTGCTGCAAGAAGAAGCTGCTAGATATAGCGTCGACATCCTGAGAAGCAAGAAGTTTTGCACAGATGAGATGCTGTCTTATTAGTTACAGATAGATGGTTGTTGAATTTGCAAGCATGATTCCTTCCATTCATGCAGAGGTTAAGATATCACATTGTAATACACAGAGAAAGCAATACAATCGTTTCACAAGGTTGCAAGTAATTTTTTCTTTTGGTTTTTGCAGTTCTTATCCTTTGGGCTAACTGTAATTATCACTTCTATATCTTGCCCAAAGCTTAACCTAAGAAATGACTAGGCCCAATATCTGGGATTTTGGGAGGAATTTTGGAAGGAATTTTTCACTGTAGAAAGACATTTAAGTAGTAGAACATAAAACTAGTTAGGAAATATACTAATAGCTGGACCCTAACAATCAAATGAGCAGAAACAACAATGTTCCTGAGACCATTTAATGAAGAGGGAGAAAAGGAAAGTGGCCCAGGGGGTGGGGGGCTTGAAAATGGTCACAAAAGAGCTTTACCTGAAATGGCTTCATTCAAAAGGAGGAATAGAACCTTCTGTTTCCCCCTCCATGGAAGTTTGAGAAATAAAAAGCCCTACCACCCTCAATATGAGATGTTTGAATGGCATCACCGACTTAATGGACGAGAGTTTGGGTAAACTCCGGGAGTTGGTGATGGACAGGGAGGCCTGGTGTGCTGTGGTCCATGGAGTTGCAAAGAGTCGGACACGACTGAGCCACTGAACTGACTGGCCACCCACAAAGATATCCTGGGTAGTCCTAAGGACACGTTAGTGGGGGCTGGCAGAACACCTGGCTCAGGACTCCTTGCCAGCAAAGGGCAGAGCTGGTCTGCCAGTTAGCGCCTTCCCCAGACAGAGAGCCGAGCGGGAGAGGGGGGTGGGAGAGCCCAGTGCCTTTCAGTCCCTCTGGGTCAGCTGTGGCTACTGTAGATACGAGCCTTTCCATATAAACCCTGCTTGTGTGAAGTTGCTGTTGGTCCAGTCACACAGACGGGGACACAAAAGCCATTTGTTAACGCTTCAGACGAGGCTGAAGGGGAGCCATGGGCAGGCCGACCCACATTCCTCAGGGAACATAGCAAACAATTCTCCTCATTCACACCATGGGAGGGTTGACTGCTTACTGTCGGTCTTGTTATTGTGGCTGTTACTCCTTTCATGACACTATTTTCAAAAGTTTAAAAGCTGACTGCTAACATTTGCTTCACTTTAAATCTTAAAGTGTTTCGCGTGTGTGTCTGTGTATGTTCATACACGAGAATGACCCGAGAGGCAGTTTCATGTAAAGGAAACTAGTGTTGAAACTCCTAAATATTCCCATCTTCGTACCTACTACCTGAGGTACCTTTGAGTCAAAAACCTCACTGTAAAATAAAGACGGACGTATCTGGAGCTGGCTGAGGTTTAGCTTGAAGAGCAGTTGGTTTGAAAGCAAAGGAGCAGGCGTTTTTCTAGCTGTGGGCAAATTATTTAATGTGCATGAGCGTTTATTTCCATGCCCATTAAATAGGCATGATACTATACCAGCTCATCGGAGTCCTGGGTGCTTTAGATAAAATAATGGACACTGTAAAAATCACAGTGCTTTGGAGATGTGAGGTGGCTTTGTAAGTAGGCTGAGAATGAGCTAACACCGAGACTTCCCCTCTGAGAGCTTCATGGACAGTTTTTCCTCACCCTAGTTCATCTGCCACACTGGATGAACGCTGAGTATTTTATGGTAGCCTAGAGTTATATTCCCAAATGTAGATGTAATTATATCAATCTCCTCTTCACAAAACTGCAGCGGGTTCCCTTTATAAAGATTAACCTCTAAAACTCAGCCTGGTGGCCGAAATCTTCCTCGATCTAACCTGAGCCTGCTTTGCCAAGGCTTTTTCATTGAATGCTTCCCACGTTTTGGTTGCTCTAACCTTGCCAGGCC
Source organism: Neotragus moschatus (assembly GCA_006410615.1). Lineage (NCBI taxonomy): Eukaryota > Metazoa > Chordata > Mammalia > Artiodactyla > Bovidae > Neotragus > Neotragus moschatus. Next base: position 1,061,544 of record SJYA01002940.1, on the reverse strand, counting down.
TTGAATATGCGGGCACCTTACAGGACTCTGCCTGATCTTTGCTCAGCCTCTGATGTCAAATTCTTCCCACTCGGAACATGAGTAATCATTCTCATCCTTTAAGTTCCGGTGTACAAATTCATCTCATAAAGCATCTCTGATTTCTCCAGTCAGAAGCAATTGTCTCGTTTCCTGCCTTCTTGCAACATAATTCTTGTAACTTTATTTAAGCCTGCTTGAATTTTGTTTAACTCCCTTTGTTGTGAACCTATGATGATTGTTATTATTTGTTGAACATCCTGTATCTTAGTGGGGCTTCCCTCGTGGGTCAGATGGTAAAGAATCTGCCTGCAATGCAGGAGACCTGGGTTCCATCCCTGGGCCGGGAAGATCCCCTGGAGGAGGAAATGGAAACCCACTCCAATATTCTTGCCTGGCGAGTCTCATGGACAGAGGAGCCTGGTAGGCTACTGTCCAGGGGGTCACAAAGAGTTGGACAGTACTGAGCAGCTAACAGTTTCACACTAACATTACTATCTTTATAAAGAAGTTAGTTGACGTTATGCTGTGCGTGCTTCAGGTACAGTAAGGCCTGTTTAATAAAGCATGAGGAATATTCTCACTCCACTTTGTGTTTAGTTAGTTATGTCTCTGTCCTTCACCAAATGACAAGTATATTGAGGAAAGGGCCTATGTTTTCTTTCTCTAAGATTTTTTTTTTTTTTTTTTGATGTGGACCATCTTAAAGTCTTTCATTGAATTTGTTACAATATTCTGTTTTGGAAAAATTGTTGTTTGTTTATTTTTGGCCGCTCTGGTCTTTGTGGCTGCCCTCAGGCTTTCTCTAGTTGCACTGCGTGGGCTTCTCATTGCCACGGCTTCTCTTCTTGCAGAGCACAGGCTCCAGGGCGTGGGCTCGGTAGTTACCCAGAGGCCTGGGAATCTTCCTGGACCGGAGATCGACCCCACATCACCTGCATTGGCATTTGCACGCAGATTCTTAACCACTGGACCATCAGGGAAGCCCTGCTTCTGTTTTTTTTTTTTTTTTTTTTTTTTAGTGTTTTGTGTTCTTTTTGGCTGCAAGACATGTGAGATCCAGCTCCCTGACCAGGGATCAAACCTGCAGCCTCTGCATTGGAAGGTGAAGTTTTAACCACCGGACCACCAGGGAGGGAAGTCCCCTCTGCTTTCTTTATATTTGTGTTCTTAATAGTGATTGACAAAGAGTCTTGGATATATTAGTAACAAAACAAATCAGGTTAACAAGATACACTTTATGAAAGTTTAGCTCTTTCGGTGCAAATGAAACCTATTAAGCAGAGGCCAATAATAAAAAGTGATTTGGATATAGGTATATAGTTGACTTATGAACAACTCGGGTCCACTTAGAGTTGTTTTTCTCAATAAATATGTACCACATGATCTGTGGTTGTTTGAATTCAAGGATATGGAACCACGGATAAGAAGGGCTGATTGTACAGTTATGTAGTGATTCTCAACTCTGTATTTGTGGGCTCCCCTATGCCCCTCGTTGTTCAAGGATCAACTGTACTTTGAGAAAAGATACATTCCTGAAACTGTGTGACTTAATTGGATTTCTTTGCATTTGAAAATTGGCCCTGATTATTGTATTAAATAGGAGATCTTTTCAAAGAAACCCCTGGGTTTTCATGTTGAATTTACAGTGAGCAGAGAATGCTCGTAGCCTTGCCATCTCCCTGCAACCTCCTACAACTCTGAATTGTTGCCAACAAACAATTTAACTCCTTTTTTATTTTGACAAACAAACTCCTTCAGGATATCGCAGCTGAAATATCCGTTGCTGCGTGGCCTGTGGCCTTTCTGCTGCGGAAATTTCCTATGGCTTTCTAGGCGAATGAGCATCATCTGAATTAATGATGAAGCCATTCGATTTTATTGGGTAATTAATAAATGCTGGGGAGGGAGATCCTGGGTGATACATATTTTCCTCTTTCTGTATTTATAGGAGAGGAATGTAAACCAAAAAATGAAGAATGCTTTGGGCCAGTTGTACTAAAACGACTCTGGGCCAGTGGGGTCCNATGATGCTAAGTGAAATAAGTCAGATGGAGAAAGACAAATGCCATATAATTTCACTCATAATTCATATAATGAATAAATCAAGCCAAGCCAAAACAAGCACATATACAGAGAACAAAATACTGGGTACCAGAGAGATGGGGTGGGCACAGGGTCAAATGGGTGAAGGGGTCAATTGAATGGTGACAAATGAAAACTGTAGTGTGTACAGAAGTCAAACTAGAATGCTGTACATATGAAATTTATATAATATTATAAACCAACATCCACCTCAATAACAAGTTATAAGATCTATATGGATAAAAAAAAACTAATAAAGCCTCCTTTGTTGTTGTTTTATCCCGAAGTCATGTCCAATTCTTTTGTGACCCTTTAGACTGTAATCCGCCAGGCTCCTCTGTCTATGGAATTCTCCAGGCAAGAATACTAGAGTGGGTTGCCATTCCCTTCTCCAGGGGGTCTTCCTGACCCAGGGATCGAACCCAGGTCTCCTGCACTGGCAGGTGGGTTCTTTACCACTGAGGTACCAGGGAAGCCCCAGTAAACCTCCTTACATGACAAAAAAATTCACACAAAAAGTTATACAATGAAAAATGTTTCTCTCATTCCATTCCTCATCTGCTCTCTTCCCATCTTGCCTCATCCTGTCTTTCCACCATGGCCATTCATTGTATTAGTTAATTTATACACTATATATTATAGATTTTTATCTCTCCTTTACATAATAGGAATCTATTATACCATTGCTCTTCACCTTGTCTTTAATTTTTTCTGTGACAAAAAAGTACTTTCCGATTATTGTCCAGTGAAAATGTTCTGGCATGGGGATGGATGGATATTGTTACAGCGTTACTGTTAAGGAGAGAGAAAGAGAGGAGTTGGCTGCGGTTACCTCCCATCTCAGCATCAGAATTGGGCTGAGTTTCTAGTGTCTGCACTTATGGGCTTATAAGCTGCAGAAGGAATGTGTCAGTCAAGGCTGGAATGCCAGGAGCCAGGCTCCTCGCACTGGAAGCTACAGATTCAGGGAAAATCAGGATAATGTGAGCCTCAGGCTTCCAGGCTTGAGTAGCCTCCTGGGGTTGGCAGCAGTGGACGAGGTGGGCATGACTGAGTGGGCCTTCTGTGTCTCCACTGTCTCCTGGGAGACCTCATGTTCTGGTGGGATGCTGAGAGGGAGTGAGGTGTCCAGATCTTTGCCATCCAATGCTAGCAGGCTTCAGATTTTCTGATTTGAGGAGGAAGAGGACCGTAGAACACAGGGGTTGATTAAAAGCCTCGCAACCAGGTTTGAATTCCTGTTACCAGCTGGATGATTTGATCTAGTTACTAAAATCCTCTCTGTGTTTCCGAGTCATCATCTGCAAAACGAGGATTGTTCTGAGCAGTAAAGGAGACCTTTGGCTTGAGTGTTGCTACTCTGCTTGACACTGTAATGTCAAGGTGGTGATGGAGAGATGAAGAGGAGGCCAGAGATGTTGGAGCAAGACACTTCATGGTGCAGGATGACAGCTGAGAGCCACTGGCTCAGGCTGGGCCAAAGAGAGGGTTTTTTGTTTTTGTTTTTTTCTCAGAATGGATTAACTTTACCTCCTTATGCAGAAGCAGGAAAGAACTAGGGATGCATGAGTTGAAAATATACAGACCGAGGGGAATTTATGTTCATTTTGACCTTGATTAACTTATGAAACATATAAGAAATTATATGCAAATAAGAACCAGTTATTTTCTTTCATGATCGTTCGTCATTTTTGCAATCTTAGTATCTTCAGGGTGCCAGATCGCCTGATCTTTGCTGTCTCAGGTTCAGCTATCACCTCCAGTCTGCTTTGTACCCACTAGCCACTGACAGCTTTGCCAATTGCGGTGACTGTCCTTTGTTCAGATCCTGACTGCCCTAGTAAACAAATGTCTGTATTGCCTAGAATTGATCATGGAGCTCTCCATAAGTTCACAAAAATGTTGCCTCTCAACATCAAACCAGCCAAGTGGCAGTGTAAAGTGAAAGTGAAGGTCGCTCAGTCGTGTCCGACTCTTTGCGACCCCATGGATAGTCCATGGAGTTCTCCAGGCCAGAATACTGGAGTGGGTAGCCTTTCCCTTCTCCAGGGGAATCTTCCCAACCCAGGGATCAAACCCAGGTCTCCCACATTGCAGGTGGATTCTTTACTAGCTGAGCTAGAATTCGTAGTATGTATTCTTAAGGATTATCAAAGCATCTTATTCATTAAACCACTGCTCACTAAGTAACTTGTGTGTGCTGGGTTTCTTAAGAATAAGAGCTGTATGAGGAAAAAGCTATCAGGATCTCTGAGAAATAGAATACGTGTATTTATATATCATTAAAAAGAGCATACTTTATGTTAATCAGAATTTTAAACTGTCAATATAATATGCTTCCTTCCCATCACAGGGTCATAATTATCAATACATTAGATCCTCAGGCATTTTGATGTTAAGTTGATCTCAGTAGGATGAGGTGGCAGAGACAACTTGGACAGGAGCTAAGCGGAGAAGCCTCCTCTTGGACCGTAATATTGAGCCCAGAAGAAACTGAGGCTTGCCGACAGCCCCGGCCTCAAGCACATCCAAGGACAACCCACCCATAGGAGGCAAATACTCTTGCATAACGTTGTTTGACTACGTGTGATTCACCTAGGACTGTATTATCATCCAGCTTATATTTCTCCATCAACAATGTGAGTGAAAGAGATTTTATCAAAAATTCAAAGTTGTTGAAAATACTCCTTAGGCTGGTAATCTTAACGTGAAAAGGAAATGAACTCTCTTGGGTATTCTCACTGAACTCTTACTGATTTGCTGTAATCGTATCTTATTTTTCTTGTGTTCACAAGACTTTCCCCTCCTGTGTTTACTTTTCTAGAATTTTGCCAGGGAGAGATGTCAGATTCACTGATCTACAATTTTCAGAATATCATCTTTCGTAAAATCTGGAGCTACGTTTTGATCTCATTTTACAGAATCTCATCTGATTTCTAGCACTCTTCAAAGGCTACCCCTGATCTTTTCTCATAGAAATTTGTCCCCTTATTGTTTCAGTCCTCAAAGTTGAATTTCTTTGCTTTATATGACAAAACAGACCCCCTTAATGTTTTCCTTATAATGAATACTTTCTTCACAAATGTCATTCTCTAGGGTATGAGAGCAGTAATTGCTCTGAAAAACCATCAGATAAGACTGTTTTAAGATCTTCCAATAAATTGTTATCTTTAGTGTCAACAGCCTTGACCTAAAAATCTCTAGAAAGATGGGATCCAGAAACCAGTAAAACAGGCAAGATTCTTTTAATGTGGATTTGAGCTATTAAAATATCAGACATTTTCCAGCATCATGCCTTTACATTGTAAAAGTTGTAAAATCTTGAACATGCAGAGAGGTAAAATAAAATACTGAACCACTGAAATAGCCTCCTCTCTGTTCGATTCCTGTGTTGGGAAGATCCGCTGGAGAAGGGATAGGCTACCCATTCCAGTATTCTTAAGCTTCCCTTGTGGCTCAGCTGGTAAAGAATCTACGTGCAATGTGGGAGACCTGGCTTTGATCCCTGGGTTGGGAAGATCCCCTGAAGAAGGGAACAGCTACCCACTCCAGTATTCTGGCCTGGAGAATTCCATGGACTGATTGTATAGTCTATGGGGTGGCAAAGAGTTGCACATGGCTGAGCGGCTTTCACTTTCAGTTTCTTCCACTGAAATGAAACAGTCGATGAAGACATTTATTCCACCCTTGAACCTTCACTCATGGAGTGTGTTAATGTCTTCTAGGCTCTTCTAGCTTTTCAAGTGTGTCATTATAGGGTTAAATACCAAAGAAGAAATGGATGTGATAGACATCATCCCTGAGTGAATCAGAAATAACAGGAATCGTATGCCCTGAGACCTGTTGAAAGCGTTTAAGATCTTGACGGATGAACTGCTCAGAGTCTTGGAAAGTGTAGATAGACGGTGAGCCCAATTTCCCTGCCTTGGGCAGAGGCTGATGGGCTTGTTTCACCTTTTGCTGAAAATGGGGAAACATGCCCCACCTCATTTCCCTGCTCCAAGGCTATTGTTTTTCCAGTAGTCATGTATGGATGTGAGAGTTGGTCTGTGAAGAAAGCTGAGCGACAAAGAATTGATGCTTTTGAACTGTGGTGTTGGAGAAGACTCTTGAGAGTCCCTTGGACTGCAAGGAGATCCAACCAGTCCATTCTGAAGGAGATCAGCCCTGGGTGTTCTTTGGAGGGAATGATGCTAAAGCTGAAGCTCGGGTACTTTGGCCACCTCATGCGAAGAGCTGACTCATTGGAAAAGACTCTGATGCTGGGAGGGATTGGGGGCAGGAGGAGAAAGGGACGACAGAGGATGAGATGGCTGGATGGCATCACTGACTCAATGGGCGTGAGTCAGAGTGAACTCCAGGAGTTGGTGATGGACTGGGAGGCCTGGCGTGCTGCGATTCATGGGGTCGCAGAGAGTCAGACACGACTGAACTGCACCGAGCTGCACTGCGGGTGGACCCGCAGCGCCCACGGCTGCTGTGCCACGTGGAGGGCAGCTGCTGTACGGCTGTCATGCTTGAAGTGTTCCCAGGCGAGGACTCGCATGGGCTCCTGCTGGTGTGCCTCTTCCTTTTCCTCTTTCTCTTTCTACGCAAGCGCTTTTTCCTGCTTTAAAATGTTGTGTTGGATCTTCTTCCTGTTTCAAATGTTCTTTATTTGCTTATTTATTTTTGACTGCGTCGGGTCTTGGCTGTGGTGCGTGGGATCTCTTGTTGCGGTGTGCCGGCTTCTCTCTTGTGGTGTGCAGCCTCAATTGCCCCACAGCATATGGGATTTTAGTTCCTGGACCAGGGATCGAACCTGCGTCCCCTGCGTTGGCAGGTGGATTCTTAACCACTGGATCGCCAGGGAAGTCCCACTCATTTCTAAAGATTTCTCCAATTCCATAATCTTTTCCCTGAATGTTCCAATATCTGTTGATCTTCCTCTAGTTGGGTCTTTAGAACTAATGTTCATTGTATCCCTCATCCTGTCATTTTATTGTCTCTCTCTGTGCCTCGTCTTCCCCAGCCAGTGCACTGGCAGTATCTAGTGGTAGGAACTATATTTTTATTTCATTTTTGCCTGCTAAGTTTTCCTTTTAGTGCCTTTCATTTATATGAAAGAATTAATTAATGAATTAATTTATATTTGATTTTCTATATGTTTTATCTTCTATAAAATAAAAACATTTTTATATCCTTGGAACTTTCAGGTTCTTGATGAATTAAAACAGTCCCAACTTTCTTCCATGGATGTGTCTTAGCAGGAGAGTGCCAGTTTTTGACCAAGAAAAATGTGATCAGGGTGCCTCATTACAGAAATTTCTCTGATGTATTGATCTTTATTGAGGGGTTGATAAGTGAACAATTTCCAAGTCAGTTATTACAGCTTCCTCCCAAGGGAGAAGCAGGCTCAGTGGTTCACAGTGGTCCCTTCTCTCCTCGTCAGCAAATCCCATTCCCATCGTCATCTACCAAGGTGAGTTTCTGAGATGAAAAGCCTCAGGTCACCTCCCGTAAAAGAATGTGCTATTGCATTGGTTTTACAGATGCCCTGTCAGCAGAACATGTATTTTCAGTTACTCCCAGGAATGTTGTTGGTTCTTTTGTTGATCTAGTTTCACTTATGATCAATGATTCGTGAGTGTCAAGGGTGCAGCCAGAGTCTGGAGTCTGAAGCTTTGGGTGAAGAACTAAGGCTCCCTATTGCTATGCTTAGTCACTCAGTTGTGTCTGCAACTCCATGTTCTGTAGTCGTCAGGCTCCTCTGTCCATGGGGTTTCTCCAGGCAAAAATATTGGAATGGGTTCCCATGCCCTCCACCAGGGGATCTTCCCAACCCAGGGATCGAACCCAGGTCTCCTGCATTGCAGGTGGATTCTTTACCATCTGAGCCCCCAGGGAAGCCCGAGGCCCCTATTACCCAGCTGTAACTTTGACTTAATTTGTGCAAAGCAGAGACGCTGGCTACACAAGACAATGAAGGAAGAGGCCAGGAATGCATCTCTTCTTGCTGCAAGAGTCTTGAATTCACCTGGGTGTAAAGGTAGACAGGTGGGTAAAGTTCTATATGGTGGTTTTTAATCTTGAACAAACCGAAATCCTTTTGAGAGTGATGTGTGTGTGTGCTAAGTCACTTCAGTCCTGTCCAACTCTTTGTGACACTAGGGACTCTAGCCTGCCAGGCTCCTCTGTCCATGGGATTCTCCAAGGACAGAATTCTCCAGAATACTGAAGTGGGTTGCCATGCCCTCCTCCAGGGGATCTTCCCAGCCCAGGTATGGAACCCATGTCTCCTGCATTGTAGGGGATTCTTTATCCGCTGAGCCTTGAGAAAGCCCTCAGAGGGTTTTGGGGAGGATTAAATGAGTAAATGCTTTTAAGCTCTGAGCAAGGGATCTAGTGTGGGTTAAGGGCTCGGAAATGTTTGCTCCCATTCTATTTTCAGTCAAACGTTACCTTGGCCTCAATTTGAAGCATGGAGCTAAAACAAAGTTGTACATCGTGGTAATCTGAGTTTTTCCGGGGGCCAAGCATCACACTTGTTTTTAGTGGTGTTTCCGACCCTGCAATCTCCAGCAGCCATATGAACATATGATTGTTCTGTGGCTGCTGCTTAACCTGCAAAGTGGGTCAGCCCTGAATGGGCTGAGGAAGTGATTCTGGAAAGCACAGTCTGAACGTGAGGACTGGTGTCTGGGGAGCAGCTGCCGTAGAGGTCACTGCAGTGACTCATGAGTCAGGAGACATGCTGAGTTTCTGTTGGAACCAAAACACTGTGCCCTAGGAAGCAGGATGCTCAGAGGACATTAAAGTCCGTCGCCGTTGGTCATCCCTCGGCTCACATGAACTGCTTCACAGAGGTACCTGTCTAATGTTATGCACTGAGCTGAGCCATTCAGTGTTTTGGTGGGTAATCTTGCTGCGTTTGTTTGTGTACGTGCCTGCAGTGTACAAGAGGGTCTGTGTGGTGTAAATTAGCTGAATGAAAAAGCCCAGTGTCCAGCCTATAATGTCCAGGGCTATCCTATTCCGGATGGAGGCCGTGGGAGAGATCCTTGCCCCGAGGGGCAGGCCCCACGTGTGCATTTGCACGGAGTGCAGGGATTTGGTTGGAGTGGAGCGGTCGGCAGAGAGGCCTCTGAAAGCAGCCCCTGAACGTGTGCTGGGTGGTTAACATCGCCATGGAAGCACTTGTGGGTTGTTTCTGACGATGGTGATGTTTGTTTAAGGTTGCTTCAACACAGATCAGTGGGGCTGTTGATCCCTGGGAAAGAAATCCATGAAACCACAGTTCTTGGATTTTGGAAGATGGTTTTATGTAAAAGGGATTAACTTGCCAAAAATGAGAACATAGGCACATACGTCTTAAAGGTCTCTCCCAAATGTCTTTAAAAGCATGAAAGGTTTTTCAAAAAAAGCTTCTAAATAAAAAATTGAATGATGATTAGAAAGAATTCCTTTTTCAATGGAAAAAGATGAAATAAGGTGACTTGGTATTTCTTTTGTATTTCACTTCCCATCTCCCTCTGGCCTGGAGCCTGGCCTGAGGGTGCTCAAGTGTCTGATTGTGATGTAAGAGGTTCCTTCCAGTCTGCATGGATCTAGGGGCCACACATGTATATCATTCTGGGACATACTTATGGAGACTGAATAAGTTGAGGGTCCATCTTGGGACAAGTGGTGATCGTAGACATGTACGTCAGACATTTCTAGCTCTTTACTTTCTTTCTGGGCACGTAGTAGGATTGCAGTTGGCCCCCTTGCAGTTGAGTAGGGTCACATGGCCGATTCTGGCCAATGAGACCAAGTGCAAGTGACCTGAACTATTTCTTAGCTGACCATATAATTATCTATATGAGACCTTTGAGTACCATGTTTCCTCTGGAGTAACAACTGAATATTTGGGAAAGTGACTTCTCTATTAACACAAGTTCCTGAGTGATTACAGAGCAAACAAACAAACAAATGCTCCTAATGACTAGAAATGAACATATATCACTACTAAGGAATAAGTATTTATTTGAGGCATTCATAGAGATTTGGGGGTTGTTATACAGCATAACCCAGTCGGTGCTGATTGATACAGAAGTCTGATCACTGAATCACAGAATGTCTTGTAACCAAACTTTCTTGCCTTTCTCAGGTGCACTTGCATTCCTAAAAGTTAGTCGAATATCCCTCCTCAAATTCCAGCAGTCTTTTCTTCTGGAGCTGACTCAGCATAGAACATATACAGACCCTTAAGCAAGAGGATATTTCTTCATTTTGTTCTGAAATGAATACTTGAGGACTTTTCTGGGATTTGGTCAAGATCTCAAAGGGATAAAGTAGAGTTATTTTAAAATACTTAGTTATCACAACTGGAAGAGATCCTTGGAATCAACAGTCAACAACTTTAATTTTATCAAGAAGGAAATCGAAGCCCATGGAAATGAAGAGTAATTTAATCAAGGTCACATAGCTTGCTGGTTGGTTAGTGGTCAAGGCAGGACAACAGCTCAAGACTCTTGGTTACATTTTTTCCTTCTGTGTCAACAGGAACTGTTTGTAGAGGCCAAAAAGGAGCCCACTGAACTCTAAGTCAGCTCTGCCAACAGAAGTGTAACATAAGCTACAAATATGCTATTTTTTAATAGCTACATGTAGATCTTAAGAGAAAGGGATGGCGGGAATTCCCTGGTGGTCCATGGTCCAGTGGTTAGGGCTCCCATCTTCCACTGCAGGGGGCATGGGAACTAAGATCCTGCGTCCCTCGCGACCAGAGTAAATGAATGAATAAATAAAGCCCTTGATGGTTCTCATTGACACTGACCCCGAGCAGGGCCCCAGAAATTGTGCGTGTGCGCTTCAGTTGTGTGGACTCTTTGTGACCCTACAGACTCTAGCCCACCAGTCTCCTCTGTCCATGAGATTCTCCTGCAAGAACACTGGAGTGGGTAAGCTATGCCCTCCTCTAGGGCATCTTCCCAACCCAGGGACTGAATCCACGTCTCTTGTGTCTCTGCATGGACAGGCAGGTTCTCTACCATTAGTGCCACCTGGGAAGCCCCCCCTCCCCAAATCACACACACATACACACACAGAGGATTTCGAGTCAGTTCCCTTTGTAAAATACCTCCTTCCATGTCACCTGTAATGACATGTTTCGCAATTTCTTCATCTGGATTCTAGACAGCATAGTACTTGGCTGCTAGTCACTTCATAGTAAAGACAATTAATGAGATAATGTCTGAGTTCTGTAGAAGGTTCTATCTGTCTGAACTCAAAGTGCTATTCTCTTTTGTGTATCTGTGGGGAAGTCCCATTAGCACCCTTGGGAACTATTCATGTTACTGTCATGGAAAAACAAACATTTCTCATCAGGCACTGAATAATACTAGGTTACTAGCAGGGGCTGGCTTTCCCAGTGTGGGCGGAGACTTTCTGCTGAGAACTGACAGTCCCTACAAAGTCTTGTTGTGCTATTCAGGGGTGGAGGTGGTGGGATGGTGGGGGCAAGGAGGTGGAGAAAGGCAGACCCTGGGGGTTAAAGGCTATTGTTTTCAGAGCTGACCTGGGACTGTGTTCTTCCATGTGGCCGGGGATGGAAGGAGGCAGGCACAGATGGAATGTGGCTCTTTTAGTGTCCGCATGGCCAGTTTGAGTTTTCTCATTTGCCTGAGTTTATTATTTTCATTTAAATGATTTCATTTTTTAATTTTTCACTGTGCTGGGTATCTGTCGCTGCTCGGGCTTTGCTCTGGTTGCAGAGGGGTATGTGTGTGGGTGGTAGTGGCCGCTCTTCCTTGCAGTGTTGGGCTTCTCACTGTGGTGGCAGAGCATGCGCGCCAGGGTCCTTGGGCTTCAGGAGTTGCGGCGGTAGTTTTGGGACATGGGCTCAGTGGTTGTGGCTCCTAAGCTCTAGAGCCCAGGCCCAATAGTTGCGGCACATGGGCTTAGTTGCTCCACGGCATGTGGAATCTCCCTGGATCAGGGAAGCTCTGATTTTATTTTTAAAAACATTTATGTATTTATTTGGCTGCGCTCAGTCTTGGTTGCAGCATGCAGGGTCTCCTTCCCTAACCAGGGATCGAACCCAGGCTCCCTGTATTGAGAGCCAGGAGTCTTAACCAGGGGCTCATCAGAGAAGTCCCTTGTTTGACTGAGTTTAGGCAAGGTTCTGTTAACCCAGCTGTGGACAGATTTCCCGGGGACAGCAGACTTTGTTATTTCTCCCTCCTGTACCAAGGACAGCTTTTCCTCTGCAAGAAGAACAGCTTACCTCACAGTAGGCTGGAACTCATGCCTGTGGTCTTCTTGTTCAAATTTTCTAGAGATCGATACTTTTGAACCCTTTGAAACAGTGCTGGACACTGTGGGTGAGTATGGTCTGCCTTCTGAGGCCAGGCTATATCTTCATATAAATGGGTTTAGTCACTTCTCACACCTTTTGTTTCCAACTACTTTTCAAAGTTAAAACACACACAAAAACACACGTACATTCTTTTCTAGCCTCAGAGCACAAGCAGATTTTTTTGTGGTACACTGGAGAAGAAAGGTTTAGGGAAATCTAATTTAATAGTGTATGGTTGCTGTTGCTAACAGCTATTTTTAATTTAGCACCCACCCTGTGCCAGACATTTTTTATGTACCATTTCTCCTCCGTACAGCTGCCCTTAAAGCTGGGTGTTATTTTCTCTGTTTTATAGATGAAGACACTGAACTCTGGGAGCTTAGATTACTTGGTAAGAAAAAATAATCTGAAACTTGGAAATAAGCAAAAGGATGGCTGCCTTCCTGTGTTTCCAGTATCGTTAAAAGCACTAACAGGCTCACCGAAAGATGACAGCATTCTTTAGGGAAAGCTACCTTTGAACATTTGCTAAGATCAGGTCCCAGACTCTGTTAAATGGCAGAGTCCAATCTGTTAATTTTTAGATTGCTAAATTGCAACTTAAAAATTTTTTTTAATTGGAGTCTAGTTGATTTACAATGTTGTATTATTTCAGGTGTACAGCCCAGTGAATCAGTGATATGTATACCTGTGGACGCGAGTCTGAGTGAACTCCAGGAGTGGGTGATGGACAGGGAGGCCTGGCGTGCTGCGATTCATGGGGTCGCAAAGAGTCGGACACGACTGAGCGACTGAACTGAACTGATCCACTTTTTGCAACTTATTTTTGTACAGTAGATATGTAAATGAATTCTTTCTGCTATAAAAGACAATCCTGGAAGTTGTAGTTCTGTTTACCAGTAGGGCACTACCCAGTTTTGTATCTAATTTAACAAACTTGTTGGGCTTCCCTTGTGGCTCAGCTGGTAAAGAATCCGCCCGCAGTGTGGGAGACCTGGGTTCGGTCCCTGGGTTGGAAAGATGCCCTGGAGAAGGGAAAGGCTCCCCACTCCAGTATTCTGGCCTGGAGATTTCCATGGACTGTATAGTCCCTGGGGTCACCAAGAGTCGGACAGGACTGAGTGGCTTTCACTTCACCAGCTTGTTTCAGTGTTTCTTTCCTACCGGCCCCTGTGCATTGTCTCCCAACAGTCAAATTTTTAAATGTTGAAGCTTATACTTTGATTCAGTTCTTAAGGCCAGTTAATGGCTGAGTCTGGATTCTCCCTGGCTGCGATGCCTGGGCAATTTCTACTATAGCATGAACATCCAAGTCCTACCACAGGCAGCCAACCAAAGAACACCCACCACTGTGACCTCTGGGTTTCTTCCATCCAAGAGTGGGAATGACCTTGGTTTGAAAACGAGGCATCAAAATGTGGATCCAAAGAGACAGAATTTAGTTTTATTAGTCAAGCCTACATGTCTTGAGATGCCTAAAACACTTATTCTGATGGTATTTTAGTAGGGCTCTGAAACCATAAAAACTTTAAGGAATTGGGGCACTAGTCTAAGAAATTCAAGAGCAGGGACCACGTTTTATCCATCTTTACATCCTTGGGAACTAGCTCAGGGTCCGATAGTAGATGCTCAACAAAATTTGTGTGGAATTAATGAATGGTAGGAAGGAGACACACTCCTACTTACTTCCTTCTTATTCAATCTCTCTTTGGTTCTTTTGTCTTCAGGCCAACAAAGCAGATATCTGTTGAACTCATTTGTGCCTTGTGAGTTAGCTGCTGGTTCCAATAACTNAAGCTCTGATTTTATTTTTAAAAACATTTATGTATTTATTTGGCTGCGCTCAGTCTTGGTTGCAGCATGCGGGGTCTCCTTCCCTAACCAGGGATCGAACCCAGGCTCCCTGTATTGAGAGCCAGGAGTCTTAACCAGGGGCTCATCAGAGAAGTCCCTTGTTTGACTGAGTTTAGGCAAGGTTCTGTTAACCCAGCTGTGGACAGATTTCCCGGGGACAGCAGACTTTGTTATTTCTCCCTCCTGTACCAAGGACAGCTTTTCCTCTGCAAGAAGAACAGCTTACCTCACAGTAGGCTGGAACTCATGCCTGTGGTCTTCTTGTTCAAATTTTCTAGAGATCGATACTTTTGAACCCTTTGAAACAGTGCTGGACACTGTGGGTGAGTATGGTCTGCCTTCTGAGGCCAGGCTATATCTTCATATAAATGGGTTTAGTCACTTCTCACACCTTTTGTTTCCAACTACTTTTCAAAGTTAAAACACACACAAAAACACACGTACATTCTTTTCTAGCCTCAGAGCACAAGCAGATTTTTTTGTGGTACACTGGAGAAGAAAGGTTTAGGGAAATCTAATTTAATAGTGTATGGTTGCTGTTGCTAACAGCTATTTTTAATTTAGCACCCACCCTGTGCCAGACATTTTTTATGTACCATTTCTCCTCCGTACAGCTGCCCTTAAAGCTGGGTGTTATTTTCTCTGTTTTATAGATGAAGACACTGAACTCTGGGAGCTTAGATTACTTGGTAAGAAAAAATAATCTGAAACTTGGAAATAAGCAAAAGGATGGCTGCCTTCCTGTGTTTCCAGTATCGTTAAAAGCACTAACAGGCTCACCGAAAGATGACAGCATTCTTTAGGGAAAGCTACCTTTGAACATTTGCTAAGATCAGGTCCCAGACTCTGTTAAATGGCAGAGTCCAATCTGTTAATTTTTAGATTGCTAAATTGCAACTTAAAAATTTTTTTTAATTGGAGTCTAGTTGATTTACAATGTTGTATTATTTCAGGTGTACAGCCCAGTGAATCAGTGATATGTATACCTGTGGACGCGAGTCTGAGTGAACTCCAGGAGTGGGTGATGGACAGGGAGGCCTGGCGTGCTGCGATTCATGGGGTCGCAAAGAGTCGGACACGACTGAGCGACTGAACTGAACTGATCCACTTTTTGCAACTTATTTTTGTACAGTAGATATGTAAATGAATTCTTTCTGCTATAAAAGACAATCCTGGAAGTTGTAGTTCTGTTTACCAGTAGGGCACTACCCAGTTTTGTATCTAATTTAACAAACTTGTTGGGCTTCCCTTGTGGCTCAGCTGGTAAAGAATCCGCCCGCAGTGTGGGAGACCTGGGTTCGGTCCCTGGGTTGGAAAGATGCCCTGGAGAAGGGAAAGGCTCCCCACTCCAGTATTCTGGCCTGGAGATTTCCATGGACTGTATAGTCCCTGGGGTCACCAAGAGTCGGACAGGACTGAGTGGCTTTCACTTCACCAGCTTGTTTCAGTGTTTCTTTCCTACCGGCCCCTGTGCATTGTCTCCCAACAGTCAAATTTTTAAATGTTGAAGCTTATACTTTGATTCAGTTCTTAAGGCCAGTTAATGGCTGAGTCTGGATTCTCCCTGGCTGCGATGCCTGGGCAATTTCTACTATAGCATGAACATCCAAGTCCTACCACAGGCAGCCAACCAAAGAACACCCACCACTGTGACCTCTGGGTTTCTTCCATCCAAGAGTGGGAATGACCTTGGTTTGAAAACGAGGCATCAAAATGTGGATCCAAAGAGACAGAATTTAGTTTTATTAGTCAAGCCTACATGTCTTGAGATGCCTAAAACACTTATTCTGATGGTATTTTAGTAGGGCTCTGAAACCATAAAAACTTTAAGGAATTGGGGCACTAGTCTAAGAAATTCAAGAGCAGGGACCACGTTTTATCCATCTTTACATCCTTGGGAACTAGCTCAGGGTCCGATAGTAGATGCTCAACAAAATTTGTGTGGAATTAATGAATGGTAGGAAGGAGACACACTCCTACTTACTTCCTTCTTATTCAATCTCTCTTTGGTTCTTTTGTCTTCAGGCCAACAAAGCAGATATCTGTTGAACTCATTTGTGCCTTGTGAGTTAGCTGCTGGTTCCAATAACTAATTCCATATGTTTATCTCCTTCAGCGTGAAAAGATTTGGCTCACGCTTTCCATTTTATTTATTGTTTCCTGAGTTTTCAGTCCTGTCTCTGCCTGCTCGTTCTCCAGCCGCCACCCCTCCGCACACACCCCCAGGAGTGTGAAGTGGCAACTTGCTGATGGTTACAGCCTCACACATGGGTTCTCGGAAGGATGGCCATGGTTTCCGGAAGGTCATCCCAGGCTGCTGTCTGCTCCTGCAGAGGCTGACGGCTCAGCCTGTGGCCCCAGCCTCCATTCCTGAGATGCCTTGTCACTGTCTGTCTGACCAAACGCCCTCTCTCTCCTCAGNGTGTGAAGTGGCAACTTGCTGATGGTTACAGCCTCACACATGGGTTCTCGGAAGGATGGCCATGGTTTCCGGAAGGTCATCCCAGGCTGCTGTCTGCTCCTGCAGAGGCTGACGGCTCAGCCTGTGGCCCCAGCCTCCATTCCTGAGATGCCTTGTCACTGTCTGTCTGACCAAACGCCCTCTCTCTCCTCAGGTGAGTGCAGCCCATATGGTGCGCGAGAGAAGCTGGAACAGGCCCGCTGAGCTTTTCCAGGGCCCGAGAGGAAGGTGACAAAAGGCCAAGCTTTGAAGGGCACAGCGAGTCAGTCTCCTGCCCTGAAGAAAAACTCTGGATGAGAATTACATGCTCAATTAAGAAGGGGTGGGGAAGCCTTTTCTGAAATCCGTCTTCACTTTCAGAAGAGAATGATGAATTATTGACTGAAGAGCTGAGCTGTAAAGAGGTTGTCTATTTTTATATCCATCTCTGAAACTAAACAAATGTTGAGCTACATAACATTTTCGGATTTGACATTAGCATGCCCCAAGGGTCAGGAAGGACTTCCCTGGTGGCTCAAACGGTAAAGAATCTGCCTGCAATGCAGGAGACCAGGGTTCGATGCCTGGGTTGGGAAGATCCCCTGGAGAAGGGAATGGCTGCCCACTCCAGTATTCATGCCTGGAGAATCCCCATCGAGAGAGGAGCCTGGCAGGCTATATAGCCCATGGGGTTGCAAAGAGTCAGACGTGACTGAATGACTCACACTCACACTCAAGGATCAGGATAAGTGTCCTCCTCAAGGTGGTTTAAGCCGAAGGCAAATGCTCTTAGGCATCAGAGATCGAGTTTATCTGAGAGCCAGTCTCCACTTTCTATTTCCTGCCGAGGCCATGTATAAAGCACTGTAGCTTGAGGACTTTCCTGATGGTCTAGTGGTTAGGACTCGGTGCTTCCACTGCTGAGGGCATGGGTTCAATCCCTGGTCAGGGAATAAAGATCCCACAAGCTGCACTATGTGGCCAAAAGAAATGAAAAAATAAAGCACCATAAGTGTAGCTTTCTGCTGGTCTCTTTAGCTTAGGAAATTGCCCTTCTGGCTTGTCCAGGGTGGGTGAAGACTTGCATAGGCCTGGAGGTTGGGAGGGTAACTACCTTTATACCATTCTCTCTGGACTTGCCAAGGGTGGTAATAGGTCCAGAGTGGTAGGATTTTGGTGGGATTTGCTCCAGTGAGAGCTGTGCAGCAGTGGAACAGGCTGCCTGTCAAGGCTGAAACTGTCTGAACTGCAGAAGGATTCCCACTTGACCTGGGAGGACTGGAATAGATGATTTCTGAGGTCATTTCTAAAAGTCAGTCTGAGGTTTTCTTATATTTAGCTCTCTGACGGAAGGTAGTGGGGTGCGTTGATCAAAAGCAGAGGCTGAAGCCAGGCTGCCTGGATTTGAATTCTGTTACTCACAGCCTGTGCTGTGTGACCTTAGGCAAAACTCTGTGCCTCAGTTTTCCCATCTGTAAAATAGGTAGGGTAATGATAGTATCTATTTCACAGGGGCTAGGCTGCCTCACCTCATGAGGTTATTATAAGAAATAAGCAGGTTAATACATGCAGAGTGTGTAGACCAAGGTTTGTGACTGATAAGTGTTAGCTATTATTAGCTATTGTTATTGACTGTTCAACACCCCTCCAAAACCCCCAATGTTCTGAGTCCCCCGCTTCCTCCTGAGCATTGGTGGGGCACTTTCAGCCCCTTTTTTTGGCAATCACGTCCCCAGTTGATGGGAACTGGGTGGAGCAGAGGGTAGAGGAGGAAGAATGAAGATCAATGTGATAGCAGGAAGGTGTGAGGAAATAGCTCCCCTCCCCCTACCTACACAGAGCAAGCCACAGCTGCAATCATCGGCTTTGTTTGCAGCAGCAAACGCGGAAGAAGCAAGGAGGGGTGATCTCCGATCATCACCATCACTGTCACCATCCTCCTAGCCTCCTTTCCCAAGGACCTCGAAGACATTAGTGATGAAGCAATGAGACACCACAGAGTTTAACAGTGCTTTCAAGCCCATAAAGATCTCCAGCCTTCCCACAGGTGCAGCAAATCTCACGTATCAGTTAGCATCCTGCTTACACAGAGGACATGCTTCATATGTGTGGCCCTCAAGCTCGTGCTCAGTCACGTCCGACTCTGCGACCTCATGGACTACAGCCCGCTAGGCTCCTCTCTCCAGGCAAGAGTCCTGGAGTGGTTTGCTATTTCCTTCTCTGGGGGATCTTCCTGACCCAGCGATTGAAGCTGCCTCTCCTGCGTGGGCAGGCGGATTCTTTACCGTCTGAGCCACCTCGGAAACCAAATGTGGTCCTCACTCCCGTGCAGCTGCGCCCCCACCTGCACTTGCCAGCTGGCTTCCTTGCGTCTATTCCAGGATTGCTATTCTAAAACCTCCCTGACTCCCTCAAAACGGATCCCCTCACCAGCCCTGCCCCTACTCTTTGTAGATTTTATCACCTCCCTCTAAGAGAGAGGGCTTTCCAGGTAGCTCAGCTGGTAAAGAATCTTCCTGCAATGCGAGAGTTCCCCGTTCAATTCCTAGGTTGGGAAGATCCGCTGGAGAGGGGATAGGCTACCCACTCCAGTATTCCTGGGCTTCCCTGGTGGTTCAGATGGTAAAGAATCCACCTGCAATGTGGGAGACCTGGGTTTGATCCCTGGGTTGGGAAGATCCCTTGGNGACTGTATACTGTTGCCCTGATTATTTAATTTATATGCAGAGTACATCATGGGAAATGCCGGGCTGGAAGAAGCACAAGCTGGAATCCAGATTGCTGGGAGAAATATCAATAACCTCAGATATGCAGATGACACCACCCTTATGGCAGAAAACGAAGAAGAACTAAAGAACCTCCTGATGAAAGTGAAAGAGGAGAGTGAAAAAGCTGGCTTAAAACAGCATTAAAAAAAACTAAGATCATGGCATCTGGCCCTATCACTTCATAGCAAATAGATGGGGAAACAGTGGAAACAGTGTCAGACTTTAATTTTTTGAGCTCCAGAATCACTGCAGATGGTGATTGCAGCCATGAAATTAAAAGATGCTTACTCCTTGGAAGTAAAGTTATGACCAACCTAGACAGCATATTAAAAAGCAGAGACATTACTTTGCCAACAAAAGTCCGTCTAGTCAAGGCTATGGTTTTTCCAATAGTCATGTATGGATGTGAGAGTTGGATTATAAAGAAAGCTGAGCACCGAAGAATTGATGCTTTTGAACTGTGGTGTTGGAGGAGACTCTTGAGAGTCCCTTGGACTGCAAGGAGATCCAACCAGTCCATCCTAAAGGAAATCAGTCCTGAATATTCATTGAAAGGACTGACGCTGAAGCTGAAATCCAATACTTTAGCCACCTGATGCGAACTGACTTATTGGGAAAGACCCTGCTGCTGGGAAAGATTGAAGGCAAGAGGAGAAGGGGATGACAGGATGAAATGGGTGGATGGCATCACCGACTTGATGAGTTTGGGCAAGCTCTGGGAGTTGGTGATGGACAGGGAAGCCTGGTGTGCTGCAGTCCATGGGGTCGCAAGGAGTCAGACACAACTGAGTGACTGACAATTTCACTTCACGGTGTATATATGTCAGTGCTACTCTAGAAAAATGGTCCTGATGAGCCTGTTTGCAAGGCAGGAATAGAGATGCAGTCATAGAGAATGGACTTGCAGACATGGAGAAAGGGGGAAGGGGAGGGTGGGGTGAACTGAGAGAGTAGCATTGATGAGTTATAGAAGTCCCTAGAAACATAGACCATGCAGGCTTAAATGAAATACAGTGTATTTATGGTATCATCTACTTTCGTTTCCCTGACCTCATTTCAGTATTATCTAGATGATTTTTTTTTTTTTTTTTGGTTGCACCAGGTGGCATGGGGAACTCCTCCAACCAGGGATTGAGCCCATTCCTCTGCAGTGAAGGAACAGAGTTGTAACCACTGGATCACCAGGGAATCTGGCTGCTTCTTTCCCTCTCTTAAGATTTTTTTAATGTGTAATTTGCATCTTTGTCCACATTATTTGGCTGCCTCTCTTTTTCATCTAGTGTGCTAACATGACCTTTTACAATGTAGATTTTAGGACTTCATAGTTTTTCCCATCTATTTTGCATTTTAAAATTTAACCAGCCTGTTATTTTGTACATTTAGGTTGCTTCCCAGTTTTTCTTACTATAAATCACCCATGAACATCTTTGTTGCTAAATCATAGCTCATTTCTCTGGTTACTTTCTTATGGCAAATTCATAGAAGTGGAATTGCTGAGTCTATCTTGTAAAAGGTTGCCTAAATTATTATTTGGAAAGATTATCTGTTTGTCATTGTAGAGGAAGTATTACAAAGATTCCTTTAAACAATATAAGAAGAAAGATCACTCCTAACCCGCACTAAATTACTCATGTGATATTCAGTAAACCAAAAAACTTTTATCACTATCAACTGATTCATATATAGACTTAAGGCAATGGATTAAAGCTCTAAAGTATTCCTCCACATGTCATTCTTTTATGCTGATTTCACATGGTGGGAATAATTGCATTCCTGAATCTTCTCTTTGTTGCTGTTGTTCACTTGCTAAGTTCTGTCTGACTCTTAGCAACCCCATGGACTGTAGCAAGCACGCCAGGCTCCTCTGTCCTTCATTATCTCCTGGAGTTTGCTCAAACTCATGGCTGTTGACTTGGTGATGCTATCTAATCATCTCATCCTCTGTCGCCCCCTTCTCCTCCTGCCTTCAATCTTTCCCAGCATCAGGGTTCCAGTGAGTCAGCTGTTTGCATTAGGTGGCCAAAATATTGGAGCCTCAGTTTCAGCATCAGTCCTTCCAGTGAATATTCAAGGTTGATTTCCTTTAGGATGAACTGGTTGGATCTCCTTGCAGTCTGGGCTTCACAAAAGGCAATTTAGAAAGCCAACCCTTAAAACAGTGAAGTGGCTGAAACAAAGGCACACATTATCTTGAAATCTTGTCTTAGGAGAAAGAAAAGAGTTACTACTGTTTTCGCTTTCACGTTGGCCTCCAAAAATTCTTTACTTTTGTTGTTCAGTCATTAAGTCATTTCTGACTTTTTGTGACCCCAGGGACTACAGCATGCCAAGTACTCAATATTCTTCTTGGTGCTAAATATTTAGCAAGATGGCTTTTGCTCTTGTCTGTGTTTATGTGAGTAATGCCATTCATGGCTCTTATTATCTTTCTCATTGACGGGTTATCACTGGCATTCTCCAGGTGAAGAAACCACAGATGCTGAAAGCTGGGGACCTGCTCAGCTTTAGAAGGTGAATCAGAGGTTAGCAAGGAACGTACTAGACTTTCTCCCATGAGGCTAGCATAAAGAATGCTCTGCCTTGGAATACTGCTCTGGGTCTATCCAAGGGGGTTATGGGAACTAGTAGATTGAATTCTTTCAAAACACTCTCCTCTCACAGGGCCCTGGGGCCAGGCACTCTTTCCCAGATCTTATGTGGACTCTCTGACTTTTTCTTACTTCTGGCAATCAGCATTTGGGTCATCAGGATATCCATGCAAAAGGATGAGCCTGGCAAACGTACCGATGAACTCAGACATTGCTGATAAAAACAAGAGTTGAAAACAGTGATGAAATGCAGCACCAAGGACAGTTTGGCTTACTTAAAATTTTTGTTGGGCAACAGCTATGTGGAGGTTCCATGCGGGCAGCATCCAGAATGGAGGAGGCTCAGGGCTTGATGTGTATCTGCTGAACACCAGGTTCTGGAGGTACAAGGATAAGTAAGCCTCAAGACCTTCCCTCAAGCAACTCGCAGTCCAGCAGAGACTGACACAAAAGCAAACACAGCAGCAGAATCATAAATTGAAATCTATACAAACACTCAGGCAGCAAGGAGGAGGGAGGGAGCAAAGGACTCGAAAGCTCTACTAGAGTAAAACTTAAAAGTCTGCCACATCTGACCGATTTCAGGTGCAAGTTCCTTTCGGAGCAGATGGACTCCTGAACTTTTCTCTGACGTGAATTTGTGTATGTTTCAGAGCCTATATGGTTTCATTATAAAATGGAATGTATATACATTAAAATCACTTTCGATAACTCGAACCATTAAATTACCTAACAGTTTCCACCCTGCTCCCTTCTGAGCAAAGTAAAAAAAAAAAAAAAATTCTTAACTGAATAGTCACAGTGGATTGAAGAGTCATTTGTTTCCAACCAATTGACACTCACTATATTCCACTGAGAGTGAAAGTGCAACTCCTTTTGATTATTCAGAGCGTGTAATACAGAACAAGAAGAGGTTGCATTAGGACTATTACAATATTGTAATTACCCTTCAATTAAAATAAAAAAACGAAAAAAGAATGAGCAGACTCTTCTAGANGACACTCACTATATTCCACTGAGAGTGAAAGTGCAACTCCTTTTGATTATTCAGAGCGTGTAATACAGAACAAGAAGAGGTTGCATTAGGACTATTACAATATTGTAATTACCCTTCAATTAAAATAAAAAAACGAAAAAAGAATGAGCAGACTCTTCTAGACTGGAAAAAACGCAGAAATATTGCAGAGATGGAGTCTCCGTGTCTCAGGAAATGAAGTAAGGGGATGGGATGTGCTTACTGGAATATTTATGGCTGAACGGACTTGAATATTCTGTAAAAGAAGTTGTGAGATTTTGTGTGTTATGTAGATTGAGTTAGTTTCCCAGTTTCTAAATTCTTTTTTTGGAGGGGGGAGGTGTTCTATGCCTTCTTTTCTTTTTTAAATTTATTTTTAATTGGAAGATAATTGGTTTACAGTGTTGTATTGGTTTTTGCCGTACAAGAACATGAATTAGCCATAAAGATACAAATGTCCCTCCCTCTTGAACCTCCCTCCCACCTCCTACCCCATCCCTCCCACCTCTCTAGGCTGTCACAGAGTCTAAATTCTGTGACAGTGATTTTCAGAGTATCAGATTTCTGTGTAACGAGGTGTATATGTGAGGGCTACATATACAAATCCACTTCCTTAGGGGAACTCTGTGGGAGATTAATACGAGAACACTTTCTTATCTTTGTAGAAGAAACACATTATATACTGTTAATTATCATGTTTTTCTTGTAGAAAATAGTTGGAGAAATAGGGGAACTCTATGGGAGATTAATATGAGAACACCTTCTTATCTTTGTAGAAGAAAAACATTATATACTGTTAATTATCATAATGTTTATCTTGTAGAAAATTGGAGAAATCAAAGATTGAGAGCCACAGATGTTCTCTATATTAAAACTCTCAGTCAAGAGTTGTACTGAGGGGGCTTTCCTGGTAGTCCAGTGGTTAAGAATCTGCCTGCCAATGCCGAGGACATAGGTTCAATTCCTGGTCAGGGAACTAAGATTCCAAATACCCTGGAAGAACTAAGCCAGCATACTTCAACTACTGAGCTGGCACACGTGCCTGCGTGCCGCAACGAAATACTGCACGTGACACAACGGAGATCCTGCGTGCCACAACTAAGCTCTGGTACAGCCAAATAAATAAACATAAATTAAAAAAATAGAGTTGTACTGAGGACATTTGTCTACTGACAGACTCCACATTGTTGAGAGGGTGGCAGGCATGATTTGCATTTGAAAAGAACTCCATAATCCTGATGTTTATCCAGCTTAATAACATTTCAGATATTTAAAGATTTTCTGAATCTTTTACTGTGCCAAGTACAAAGAAATTAACTTATTGATGGTTGGAATATTCTTTAAATAAGCACTTTTACTGTGAAACTACCCAAAAGATGTTGAAAAATGAGTGTGAAAAGAATTAGGTCTACATTTAGAAATAAATGTATGAATTTAAAGGAAAAATAAAAACCATGAACACTGCTCTGTGTCTTAGCTTAGAAATATTTCTCTTTCTCTCTCTTCTTTTTAAAAATTATTTATTCATTTAGTTTGGCTGTGCTGGGTCTTCGTTGCTGCTCAAGTTTTCCTCTAGCTGCGGGAAGCGGGGCTACTCTTGAGCTGCGGCACTTGGGCTTCTCATCGCAGTGGTTTCTCTTGCTGTTCTTGCTGCAGAGCATGTAGGGTGCTCTAGGGTGTGTGGGTTGTGGTGTGTGAGCCCCCAGGCTCTAGAGCACAGGCTCAATAGTTGTGGCGCGCAGGCTTAGTCACTTTGAGGTGTGGAGGATCCTCCCAGACCTGGGATGGAACCAAGGTCTCCTGCATTGGCAGGCAGATTTCTTTACCGCTGAGCCACCAGGGAAATCCCTCTCTTTTTTGTACACTGCAGGGGCCTTGAAGACGAACACAACCCCAAATGGCCCATCAACATGTAGGGATGTTCTTCTGTCCCAAATGCCATGAAGTTGGTGAGAAGTGTTCTCCTAATTCCACCCCAGATTGAAGTGGGGCACAAAAGATGAAGCAGGCAACTCACCCGGAGCCACAAACCAGGCAGCTGTTGGAGCAGGAGCGAGGCTGAGAGCTCCAGAACTTTCCCACACTAACCTTTAGGAGGAAGACGTCCCCTCATTGTGCTTCTTTGACACCACTCAGACCTGGCTGGCTGTTTTTTCTAGACCTTTGTTCAGGAAAATATTATTATGCAGGTGATGGAATTTGGCTTTTAATATTTCTGGGCAAGGCGCTGGGAAGGAACTGTTGTTCAGCTTTCCCATTTATTTCTTTTTCAGAAATAGAGCCATGTGCAGGAAGACTGGATCCAGGGAAGGTGTCCAGCTCTTCCTTGGCCTTTCTTGAGCACTTCCAGATCCCTCGCCTTTCTATTTCTTTTTTTAAAATGTATTTAGTTTTAATTGAAGGATAATGTTTTACAATACTGTGTTGGTTTCTGCCATACATCAAGAAGTCATATGCTTTCTGTAGTGGCTTCACTGGTGGCTTAGACAATAAAGACTCTGCAGTGTGGGAGACCCGGGTTTGATCCCTGGGTCAGGAAGATTCTCTGGAGAAGGAAATGGCAACCCACTTCAGTACTGTTGCCTGGAGAATCTCATGACAGAGGGGCCTGGCAGGGCTACAGTCCATGGGGTTGCAAAGAGTCAGACATGACTGAGTGATTAAACAACAATCCTGAAGAATACGGTCCTGTCCTGAGAGAATACAGTCAACTGTCACACTGGTCTCACACGGGAAGACTTTCCCCCCACTAATAGCCAGTAAAGGGTGAACTTAGCTGAGAAGAGTCAAGTAGGTTCCTTCGGAGTGTGCCGGGTGGGTGGTGCTCTGGGAGGTCTTGGCTTCTCCTGGGAGTTGCTTTCTTTTTCACCCTTACATACACTGAGCATGTGTGTGCTCAGTCGCTAAGCTGTAGCTGACTCCTTGCAACGTCATGGACTGTAGCCCGCCAGGCTCCTCAGTCCGTGGGATTTTCCAGGCAAGAGTACTGGAGTGGGTTGCCATTTCCTCTTCCTGAGGATATTCCCAACCCAGGGCTCGAACCAGAGTCTCCTGTGTCTTCCAGGTTGGCAAGCAAATTCTTTGCCTCTGAGCCACCTGGGAAGCCCTTACTCATGTAATATGTACATTCTAGGAGTGAAGGAACACGCAGGGCAGATATGCGATGCCACTGAAATAGGTGTGCGCTTGAACGAAACACTTCACTTTATGTTACTGTATTATACCCGTTTGGGCTTCGATTTTTATTTTATGCTTGAAATGTAGGATAAGGTTGCTCCCATTTCAGCTTTTATAGTTACTTCTTTGACCATGCTTGGCTTGGCAGTTAAGAAAAAAAACAGAAGGATTACATTTCAGTGGCACAACACCTAATCCTCAGGCAAATGATTTGTCCACGCTTAATATAAAGTACTTAGGATGTATTGTCTGATGTAAACACCGGTTCTAATAAAGTGGTGCCTGAGGTACAGTGCTTTAATGTGTAATACCCTATTTGTGTTGGCCTGTGCACTCTGGTTATAAGGCCGTTATGATAAAATATATCCTCTTTAGCTTGATAAAAATGAAAATCAGAGTACAGAACTCTCACCAAGAAAGAAAAGACGCTATAAAACACGAAGACCCCTGTGATATTTGTAGTCGGCACGGGGGACAAGCCAGTCAGCATCTCTTCAGATGGAAGCTACCCAGCTGTCTTTTTAAAAAATAATTTAAAATTTTCTTTATTGGCTGTACCGCGTCTTTGTTGCTGCTCTGGCTTTCTCTAGTTGCAGCGAGCAGGAGGTACTCTCGAGGTGTGGCGTGCAGGCTTCTCTTTGTGCTGACTTCTCTTGTTGCTGAGCATGGGCTCTAGGCTCATGGGCTCAGTAGCTGTGGCTCCCTGGACTCTAGAGCACAGACTCAGTAGCTGTGGCTCACAGGCTTAGTTGCTCTGCTGCGTGTGGCATCTTCCTGGACCAGGAATCGAACCTGTGTCTTCTGCTTTGGCAGGTGGATTCTTTACCACTGAGCCACCAGGGAAGCCCTACCCAGTTGTCTTGGAGGAGCATCAGTTTAATCATTTCAGGTACTTTATTTGAATCTAACATTGTACTGAATTCAACGACATTTAGCTGCTCTGTTTTGGGGTTTTTATCACTGGGAAAGAGCAGCTGCATGTAAGGAGTAGATTTCAAGCACAAAGAAAGGTTAAAGGAAGCAGATACGATTCCACCTACTCTGTATTGCAATCTCCACCTTCCAACATCCACTTGGTATAACCTTTTTCTCCAGGACCCCGTGCTGCTTAGAAGCACGCGAGGTTAATAATAGCAGGCAAAAAAATGCGAGGCATTTCAAGACGCAACATTCATCTTGCCGTTCCACTAATGCGGGGATGACAGAAAGTCACTTTCAACCTCCTTTTCTGCTGCTTCTATTACCTGGGTGTTGCGAGACACTCCTCCAGGTACTGGAGAATGGTTACTGTTCATAGGGTATTATAAGAAAGATAGGCATATTTGCCATTATCCTCATCTGATTTAATGCTTATAAATCAGCAAAACTTCTACCTCAGTCCTCTTCTCTCAGTCTCTGAAGAGCAGATGCTCAGTAATAGCCCCATTCACAGTTCATCCGGCGACTCACTTCCCAGACACAGGTGATGGAGGGCCTTCTCTGTAATTGTAGCTTTAGCCAACGGATGAAAAATCACAGGCCCTGAACTAAAGTGACTTGTGTTTTCAGGTTTCGGCTTCCTCCTGGCTCACTCTTGACTCCTCAAGGCCTGCAGGAAAGGCGAACTTTGAAATGGGATGCAGTCTTTGGCTTTGGGTTTGCCTTCCTAATTTCTATTTTTCCCAGAAAGAGTCGTTCAAAGGGCAAGACTTTGAAGGCTGCTTTGACTTAGATGTTTATTTTTGAGGGTGTTTACAAATAGATCAAGCAGTTAAATGCAGGAAAGTATCCTTCCACTGACTGAAAATCTGGAAGTAAAACTGAAAACAGGAATGGCAACGGAAGGGAAGGAGGAGGGAAAACGGTGCTTTTCTTTCCCTCAGTTTAAGGGGTCGTTTCATCATCACAGCCCTCTCAGGCGCCTGTGCTTATCCTCGGTAAAAGCCCCTGAAAGTGAAGTGAAAGTGTTTGTCCCTTCAGTTGTGTCTGCCTCTTTATGACCCCCTGGACTGCAGCCCCGCCAGGCTCCTCTGTCTATGGGATTCTCCAGGCAAGAATAGTGGAGTGGGTTGCCATTCCCTTTCAGAGGATCTTCCCAAGCCAAAGATAGAACTGAGCCTCCAGGGAAGCCCCATGACACCGTGAAAAGAAAAATGAAAGTGTTAGTCGCTTAGTCGTGTCCAACTCTTTGTAACCCCCTGGACTATAGCCCGTCAGGCTCCTCTGTCCATGGGATTCTCCAGGTAAGAGTACTAGAGTGGGTTGCCATTCCCTTCTCCGGGGGATCTTCCTGACCCAGAGATCAAACCCGGGTCTCCTGCATTGCAGGCAGATTCTTTACCGTCTGAGTCAGCAGGAAAGCCTGAAAGCCACAGAGACAAAGGTAACCATGGCACACACTGATTTCTGTGCCAGGCTGAGTCCTGTGTCCTCCAGCACCGTGAAGGGGGCAGCCCAGTCCGTAAGAGGCCTTTCTCGGCTCCCACTTGGCTCTTCTGGCCCATCAGCCTGGAGCAAGGAGGCCTAAGTTCTAATTCATTGATGGAAACTTGGGAAAGAAGGGCTGGCTATTCCAGAAACTCTTCCTTCAGTGCAGGTCCAGAGTCCCTCACCTAGGTGAGGCTAGTAGGTATGCGCTCAGGTATTCAGATCAGACCAGGAATGTGCTGGAGCCTTTCCAGGGCTTTCTCTACCCAGGGGAACTGAATTGTCCTGAAAAGAAGGTCCTTTCCTGGTCAGGTTCCCACCCACGGGAACGCAGCTGGAAGCAGATGCCGTGTGAGAGGTCAGATTATGATGGAAGTTACAAGGAGAATCAGGAAACCTTTTGGTTTGCTCTGACAAAAACTTCTCTTCAGTCAAATCTTAAATGGTTTCCTATTCTTCTTTTTTCCATCGTTGGTTCAATGTCCATTCGTGAAGCTGGGAGATTCTCCTCTGTGACTTTCTGCCCCGCGAATAGCCACTCATATTTACCCTAGACCTCAAATCTTTTAAAAATAGGTTCCAACGACTTCCCTGGTGGCGCAATGGATAGGAAGCCACCTGTCAGTGCAGGGGGCAGAAGGTCAGTCCCTGGTCCGGGGAGATTCCCACGTGCTATGAGCAGCCAGGCCCATGGGCTGCAGCTACCGAAGCCCGCTTGCCCTAGAGCCCGTGCTTCTCTCCACAACCAGAGAAGCCACCGCCAGGAAGAGGAGACCCCGCTTGGCGCAACTCGAGAAAGCCCTTGCAGAAAGCAAGAAGACCCCGGAGAGTCAAAACTAAAAAAATAAAAGAAACAAAAGTGATTTTTTAAAAATAAATAAAATTAAAACATACGACTGTTAAATAAATAAAATAGGTCCCAAGACTTCATGCCAATTCTTTTGTTGATTTGGAATTTTGTTATTTCATGTCCACTACCTCAGTTAGCTACCCCGCGTCCGAGGCCAGTGGCGACCAGGAGATACCCCACGTCCGAGGTCAGGGGCGGTCGGGAGAGGCCGCCTCGCGCGCCGGAGGCCAGGGGCAGCAGTTGGGAGGAGCCACCCAGGCCCGAGGCCAGGGGCGGCGGCTGGGAGGAGCAACCCCTCGAGCAGCGGCTGCGCAGGCGCAGGAGGGCCTAGAGGAGCTATCCCACGTTGAAGGTCAGGAAGGGCAGCGGTAAGGAGGTACCCCTCGTCCAAGGTAAGGAGCAGCGGCTGTGCTTTGCTGGAGCAGCCGTGAAGAGATGCCCCATGNGGGACGACCGAGGATGAGATGGCTGGATGGCATCACTGACTCAATGGACGTGAGTCTGAGTAAACTCCGGGAGTTGGTGATGGACAGGGAGGCCTGGCGTGCTGGGATTCATGGGGTTGCAAAGAGTTGGACACGACTGAGCGACTGAACTGAACTGAACTGAACCTCAGTTAAATGAAAAGAGAGGTAGATTTGGTTTACGTATCCAGAACTTCGTTACAAGTGGTTTATTTTAAAGTGAAGCTATTCTCTCTGATTTTGAGAAATTCCTTCAGAGGATTATGAAAGGGATGTGGTCTTTAATCCAGGTACCTGAGAGAGTGCCTGTTATTAGCGTCAAGACCCCTATTATATGAGCATTAGAGAAAAGGCCACTTGTGTAACTACTCTTTACCAAAGAGGCAGGGACAACAGAAACTTGTGTAGGAATTCAGAATTCTTTTCTGAGGAAGGAGAAATTGGTTATCCAGAATATGATAAATGCATGAAAATGCAATCACAAAACTGATAAGATACCTAAGTGTACTTACTATTTGGTTATAGATAGAAATGTTCTGGCTGTTGGTATTTAAACTTTCTAACCTGCTTTTAGTCTAAGAGAATATAATTTTTGGTTTGAGAGCTCTCAAACGGGTTCCCAATTTCCTTTCTGGGTGACTGTGCTCTGAGGGCCGTCTAGTCAGTAGTTCTCTGCTCTCAGTAACTCTCCAGCGGAGATGTTTCCTGTGTTCTGCGTCGATGTCGGGGAGTCCGGTAGGTGCACAGGCCATGGTGGTATGGTGTGCTATTTACTGGGATCCGGGCAGTGCAAGCTTTTGTAGGAGTGCAGAAAAGACGCTTCTAACAATCTGGTGGGGACAGTGGCTGGCGGATCAGGGCAGGTGGCCAGAAAAGGCTTCTTAGAGGAGCTGATATCTGGTTAGACCTTAAGGACAAGCGGGGTTTGGTGAGACAGACAGATGGGAGGTTTAGGGCCTTGCCAAGAGCGTGTTAGGCAAGAAAACGTGCATTATCTGCTGCTGCCTGGAACTTATCTATCAGGACAATGCACTGACGTTCATGAATGCCAGCAAAACGAATCAGGGTATGAAATCAACCTCTGGTGCAGTCGTGGAGACTGTGTAGGGCTGCTGAATCCTTGTGCTTGTCTCCCGTCACCACGCTGACCCCATGCCAAAGCAGGCGGAGGGCGATCAAAGGAGAGCTTGACGTTCTTCATGTGCAACACAGGTTAGGCAGAACAGTCTGGCCTGAATCCTGCCCCGGAGGCCCTCTGATCCTCTGAAGAAGGTGCGCTTGCTGTTCTGACTCAGGCCAGCCATGGAACTGGGCCTCTTTCCTGGCAGTCGTAGAGGTTATTTGCACTGGACACCTTTCCAAACGGTCACCTGCTGAAACACCCTCAGGGGCCTTTCATTAAGATCAACTGCATACGAAACAATATTTCCTGCTGCCCTGCCATTTCGTGGATCCTGTCGGATAAAATACAGAGACTCCTTTTTTTTTTCCCATCTGCATGATATCCTTTGGTAGTTGTCACCTCCGTAATAGGGAGCTCTTGAAAGGAGGAGGAAGATGAGAAAGCACGTCCGGACCTCTCTTTGGAGATGCTCTGCGATCTTGAGCAATTTGGTGAAAGAAGAAGAGGAGCAAGGAGAGAGAGGAACTGCAGCGGCCCTGCTCCGAATATAGAAACCTTGGTTTGTTCTCTGGATCTGATTTGGCCTGAGCATGTAGGCATCGGATAAAAATAACAAGTCACGCAGTAGAGGACAGATCTCCGGCTTCTCCCCTGCCCGGGGCTGCGCATGCCCAGAGCGCGCCTTTTTGGTGGAGAAGTGCCCCGCCGCATCCCCCAGCAGAAGGCCCGAGTGAGAAAGGGCCTGTGTTTGATGTATGAGCTCCGGCTCGCCGTCGTGAGTCACCCCAAAACTAGCTGCAGGCAAAACAAAAATCTTTTGTGATTAATTAGAAAAACTGGACAATTATGAATTGACTGCACACAGCCAGGGTATGGTAATATAAATAGTAATGACTCTGGCAGAGCCGGCCGAAAGCTCCATGTTTGTGTGAGGTCACTGGAGGAGGGCACATTTTTTGACAGGGAATCTGCTGAAACAGGACAATTCCTGATCTTTGACGATCTGAGGCTCTTGGTGGAGATTTCAGCTGACACCTTGGAAAGGGATTCCAGTTGACTTCTCTCCCACGCCCCTCCAAGCACCGGCTTCTGTATCAAATCGATTGTTCTTTTCTTTCTTTTTTAAAAAGACCACAGACGTATCCTTTTCAGCAGCTCTGGGGAACCGCTCACATCTTTTGCTAACCACCCTGCCAGCGCATGTCCTTTGCCTCTCCGGGGTACTTGCTTCCACTTTTCCACTCTCTGAGGAATGGAACACAGATATTCTTTTTACTCTGAAGCACTTGTTGCTTTAATCTTCAGGGGAAAAAAGGAACCACTATGGATGAACTGTGTTTATTAGGGAAAGGAGAGATCAAAATATTCTAGGAAGTTATCGGATCGAGGTAGTGAAGGACAGGGAGGCCTGGTGTGCTGCAGTCCATGGGGTCGCCAAGAGTCAGGCACAACTGAGCGACTGAATAATGATAACCGTGGGATTAATGAGTTATTCTGAGGGACAGAAAGTGGAAGGGTCTTCAAACCACAGAGTTGAGTGTGATTTTAAAATCCCTTTGGGTGTGAACTCTGTATTTTTGCTTGATATAATCTGCCTTTAATTCCACCTAACCGTACCCCTCCCCTTCCTACCTCCCCCCGCAAAAAAAACTCTCACATAGAATAAGCATATCTCACGTAGTGAAGCTAAGGAAGATTTCTTTTAAAGGAATTCCACAGTGAAAAATAATTAAACCCTGACAGTGCTTGCAAGTGTCAAAATACAAATTTTCCCCAGTGATCTTTTTTTTTTTTTTTTTAGCCACCAAGGTAAGCAAGTTTCCCTGTGTGCTGGGGCAGGATTGTGCAGCCAACCACAGAGCCCCAGACCTAAGAGGGAGACGAGAAAATGCCATCTCTCAGAGGCCCTTTCCTCCAGCACCTATCGCACTGATAAAACATCTTCCAGACCTTTGAAACTGGGTATCTGCCGGGCAATTAACTCGCCTTAACGCGTATTGTGCTCTTCCAAGTGCCTTTTCTGGCCCTCTGTTTGCACTCCCTGGCGTTCTCAGAGCTTTCTATTATTATTCAAGCAGCGCCGCCTCAGTGGTAAACCCATTGACCATTCAATCAGTGTGGTAGCTGCTGCGGATAATTAAAAGTTCCCAACCTTTTGCCCCAAGGCCAGGCTAGAGCCAGTCAGAGAGGAGCCAGGTCTTGGCTGTGGAGGGACCAATCGATCAGCTGATTAACCCTTCTTACTGATTGGTTAGAACTGATTGCATCTCCAGTAAAGAAATCTCTTTGGGCCCTGGGGCACAAATGGCAACCATACATTCAGGGTGAGTGTGAGAGCCTCAGTCCTCACTGTCCACAGACAGAGAGCAGGGAGGGGCGGGAGAGGGCTCCTGGGAGGACATTTTCAAGATTTTTATCTCCTCCCTACTGTTTTCCCTGGACTATCTCAGATTTTATTTCTAGAGAGGAAAGCTCTGTGGCAGCTTCAGGAATGATGGAAAAATTCCTGGCATAGCACTTGTCTACTCTTTAGCTTGTGACTGAAACGGAGGATTTTTTTCAACCACCGTGTCCCCAAGGGTCCCCTTGCAGAGTGAACGAGATCAGGAAATACTGGAGACATACTTTTAATCAATGGGTCCTAGAAGGTTGCAATTGGACCTCTCCACTCTGACCGGACTGGCATTTGCTGGTTAGTAAATATCTCTGTGTATGGATAAACAACCTATTTTCAGTTGTGCTTACATATGGGCAGTGTGAGGAAAATAGACTGTATGGGAACAGGGGCATTAAAAAAAAAAAAAAGACAGCCTTGCATGTCTTTGAAGGGAGTAGCTGAGATGCTATCAGAGGGGACCATAATGGGCAGCTCTTAAAGGCTGATTTATGCGACTTTGGTAGGGGAGCACAGCAAGGAGCCTCTCCTGTGAAGGTGTTGGCCCTGCAGGTCGCGGGCTTATCATCCTATCTGCCGCAGAAGAGGGAAAAAAGCTGAATTTTGCAAAGCAAACTCTGCCAATATTATCTCTGCTTCCATCTTCAAGGAGGCCGAGCTCCCCTGACGTCAAAGGCAGGTGGCGGCAGATACATCAGCGGCTGTCAGGTTGGGAAACACATGTTGTCCAGAATTCTCCTGATTTGCCCTTATTTGGAGATACTTACCCATGGAACTGCCAGAACCAAAAATCAGGAGACATTTCCAGGAAGCAAAACGTTATTCAGGCTTTCCTGTTGGCTCAGGGGTAAGGAGTCCACCTGCCAGTGCAGGAGACATGGGTTCCATCCTAACCTGGGAAGATCTCACACGCGACAGAGCAGCTAGGCCCACGCACCACAACTCTGAAAGCCCGTGTGCCCTGGAGCCGTGCTCTGCAACAAGAGAAGCCCGCAAAATGAGCAGCCCGACCACTGCACCCAGAGAGTAGCCCCCGCCCACTGCGACTAGGGAAAAGCCCACCCAGCAATGAAGACCCTGCCCAGCCTAAATAAGTAGATAAATACATACCTACATGTTCATCTCACAGTGAAGCTGATGGAACAGAACGTGGTCTTGTATTCGACTGAGAAGGCTCATTACAAAAGAGATGGCTTTGTTCCATGGGAGCCCTCAGTGCAGGTTTAGGGACCGAGTCCTGTGTGAGCGGTCAGGCACCGTGGGTGCGGGGCTCCTCGCTTTGAGGGGTCTCTTTCTCCACAGGGGCTGAGGTTAAGCAGGTGAGAGACAGAAGGGGGAAGGTTTTGAGGTCCTTGAAGGAGAAGTCAGTGTCGTAGGAACACGAAGAATGAGAGCTATAATAATATTAATAAAATTAATAACGCTGTATATGTAAATAAGTGAAAGTACATTCACTTCCAGGAGGACCAAGAAGATCTCTATTTATATGACCTTGGATCTATTTATTAACGTCTTGGTGGCCTTTTAGCCTGGCGGGCTATAGTCTGTGGGGTCACAAAGAGTCGGACACGACTGAGCACTCTTCTTGAGTCTGGATTAGGTCACAAACACACACACAGGCACACACACACAGGGCTTTTTTTTTTTTTTGCCAAGACATGTAGCATGTGGGATCTTGGTTGCCCAGCCAGGGATTGAACCCATGCTGCCAGCAACAGAAGCGCAGAGTCTTAACCACTGGACCAACAGGGAAGTCCCCCATGGAGAATTTGTAAATGAACTCATAGTTATTTAGTTTATAAAAAAAAAAAAAAAATTTCTGAAATTGAAGCAGAGTTTGTAAAATTTATGTATAAACCAGAACCGCAGGCTGTTGGAGGAAAAGAAGACACCGTCCACCCTAGGAGGCTCGAGATAATAGCATAAATTCTGTTAACACCATCATTATTTAGTGAGAACATAATTACACTGACGCTGCTAAATATGAAAGGGAAAATAATACAAATATCTATTTTTGGTCTGTTGGAATCTCACAGTCTATTCAGTGTCATAAATGCCACTTATTAAAATGTCCAAGAGGCTGCTTGGAATGTTTTGAATAAAATGTTTCTACTTGAAACTGCTTTTTGATGTAAGACTTCTGTGCAGGGACAGGAAAAATATAAAATAGGTCTTACAGGGCTTCCCTTGTGGCTCAGCTAGTAAAGAATCCGCCTACAATACAGGAGACCTGGGTTCGATCCCTGAGATGGGAAGATCCCCTGCAGAAGGGAAAGGCTACTCACTCCAGTATTCTGGCCTGGAGAATTCCATGGACTGTATAGTAAGTGCATGGGGTTGCAAAGAGTCGGACATGACTGAGCGACTTTCACTTTCATTTTCAGGTCTTGAGAAATGAGTGAGACTGTATTTGTTAAATTTTTGTGTTTGGAGAAAATTGACTGTATTTGGGAAACCAGGTCATTTGTGATAGGTAGTGTAATTCAAAATCCATTGACATACTTTCGTGGTTTTGAGATCATCATTCAGAAATTCTCCCAAGGATGTGTTCCTCGTGCATGCGTTTTGCACTATTGTACAATTTCTCTTTTATCATAAAGGGATTTTATATGTGTGTGTGCTCAGTCATTCAGTCATGTCTGACGCTTTGTGACCCATGGATTGTAGTTTTTCAGAAACCATTAATTTTTCTAAGAAAGCTGATAAATACCTTTGACCGCATTTGGTGAATTAAATGAATTGTGAATGATCCTGTTTTAGTGATTCTGCTTATAAAACATTTCTGAGTATGCTTAGAAATGCCCCCAAAGTTGTAAGCTAGATCTCAAATTTTTTAAACACACGAGACAGATAAGCGTTCAGAGTTCTTACTTCATTCCTCTTTTTTCTTTTTTCTAAAGACCCAAGAGATAATGCAGCCATAGGCACAACCAAACATCAAAGTTCACTTTATACAGAAGTCTGTGAAACCAAAAAAGCTAGTGGCTCACCTATTCCGGGGCTAACTTCATGCTTCCAACTTCATGCTTACATCGATTGTTATTGTTAAGTTACCAAGTCGTGTCGGACTCTTTTGCAACCCCATGGACTGCAGCCCACCAGGCTCCTCTGTCCATGGGATTTCTCAGGCAAGAATATTGGAGTAGGTTGCCATTTCCTTCTCCAGGGGATCTTCCCAACCCAGGGATCGAACTCACACCTCTTGCATTGGCCAAGGGATAAAGTCTTTATCACTGAGCTACCTGGGAAACCTGGGAAGCCCTTACATCAGTTAATTCAGGATAAAAGAAATATAAGCAGTCACCAGACCTGTGTTGGTTAAGAAATGGTATATATATATATACACATACATACATACACACACATACCAACATGCAATGAGATTGTTCAAACATTTTTTCTGAAGCTCTAGATGTGGAACCTTATTTAAAAGAAAAAGTGTACCCTGTGTATACATTTTCTTTTAAACAGGGCAGAGTGCCATGTTTGGTTTTTGCTGTCTCAGTCTGCTTAGGAATTCCTAATGAGTAAACCATAGTGTTTAACAGTAAAATATGGTTATGGCTCTTAAATGCAGGCTACATTTAACAACCGCATATTGATTTTTTCTTGTAATTTTATTTCCATGAGCATTTCTGGTTTCTTAATTAGTAGCCTTTTAGAGAGAGATTTAACATTCTCTCTATCAGAGGATTCAGCCTCTGTGATCCAGCTTCTCAGGGGAGAGAAAGTTCTAGGCTTGCAGTCTGTGTCGGGCAGGAGAGGGTCAGCGCTCCGTGCACACGTGTACAGGTGCACACGGACACGCAGCCCACCCTCCCGGGCCCTGCCAACACAATTAAGACAAAATAGCGTCGGTGAGCCTGGTGACAAAACTCAACAATTTCCAATTGCACGCTCACCCCATAACGGGAAGAACTGTTTACCCCATGTTCCTTATTAAACTGAAGTATTTTATTTAATGAGCATGACTCATGCAAGGTGTTCCCATAAATCATTGGCTGGTTTACAAACTCAATAACTAGGCTTCCTGCTATAACTAGGCTGTGCACACCTTAAATTATTAACACGCCGGGGCCTTAAGGCACTTCTTTGATGATGATGATATAAACACTGTGGAGACAAGGTGCTCTCTCAGCAAAAGATTATTGACTCTAATTACCATTTACCACAGGAAAAAGAAAAGAAGAGACAATAAAATATGAGGGAGAATCGAAATCTAAGATTTAATTTTATGAGGAGCTTTCATGCAACCCCCCCAACTCTCTGTTCCCCCTTTCTCTTTTCTTCTTGTTGGCGGCCTTATCACACTGAGAGTGTGTAATGATAGCCTGTGGTTGGCTAGCCTTAAAAGGATGACAGCCGTTGGAGGAAAGAGATGAGAGGATGGAAACGGGGGCTGATATTACGTACATTCTTGGAAATGTGATGGAAAAAAGCCAGGGGGAAGAGAAAATGATAATGCACTGGGGGGAAAAAAAAATCCCAGGTTTAATTGTTTTCACGTCTATATGCAATACAAAGTTTAAAGGACTCAGATGCCTGACTCCAGTTATTTTGCGGTAGTAAGCTAGACTTCAGGTCAGTTGTGTAGAAAGAGTCATTTGCTCATATTTTGGCGTGGATTTTACTGTATCCTCATTATGCATTTGTTGGAAGGATGCAAAGAGGTTACAGTGAAAGCGGTTTAATGATTGTGGTTGTAGTTTTCATTCTCTAAGTCTTGTCCGACTCTGTGACCCCATGGACTGCAGCATGCCAGGCTTCCCTGTCCTTCACTGTCTCCTGGAGTTTGCTAGAAGCTCATGTCTGTTGAGTTGGCGATGCTATGCAGCCATCTCATCCTCCGTCACCCCCAGCTCCTCTTGCCCTCAGTCTTTCCCCGCATCATGGTTGATGAGCGTCAGGCTCCAGTGAATCAGCTCTCTGCCTCAGGTGGCCAAAGTACTGGAGCTTCAGCTTCAGCCTCAGTCCTTTCGATAAATATCCAAGGCTGATTTCCTTTAGGATTGACTGGTTTGATCTCCTTGCTGTCCAGAGGACTCTCCAAGAGTTTTCTCCAGTACCGCAATTTGAAAGCATCAGTTCTTCAGCACTCAGCCTTCTTTATGGTCCAACTCTCACATCCGTACATGACTACTGGAAAAACTGAAAATGTTAGTCACTCAGTCGTGTCCAACTCTTTGCGACCCCATGGACTGTAGCCTCTCGGGCTCCTCTGTCCATGGGATTCTCCAGGCAAGAATACCGGAGTAGGTTGCCATTTCCTTCTTCAGGGGATCTTCCCAAGCCAAGGATCTAACCCAGGTCTCCTGTGTTGCAGGCAGATTTTTTACTGAGTCACCAGGGAAAGACTCTAGGACCCAAGATAGGGAAACTATAGCTTTGACTATCTGGACTCATGTCAACGATATGATGTCTCTGCTTTTTAATACGCTGTCTGGTTTTGTCATAGCTTTTCCCTTAATGATACGATAGCTTGTTAAAAAACAAAAATCCAGCAAAAAGGACACACGGATCATCATCAGGTATCAGGACGGTGGACGTATTGCTGGGGAGGTTAAAGGGAGGTCTCAGAAACTGTAGAGGAGAGTTCAGGATGGAATGCAGGGTGGGAAAAAGGGAGACTCTAGGTAGATCTCTGCTGTCAAGGGCTTTCCTGTCTTCCCCTGTGGTTGTGTATACTTCTTTCAAAGACTCTCAGCTCAGGTCGTTGTCTCTGTGGGCTAAATTGCTGGCTCAGATTTCCCCTTCTCAGAAACTCACGTTTCATCTAAAATTTATTGATGGNCAGGCAGATTTTTTACTGAGTCACCAGGGAAAGACTCTAGGACCCAAGATAGGGAAACTATAGCTTTGACTATCTGGACTCATGTCAACGATATGATGTCTCTGCTTTTTAATACGCTGTCTGGTTTTGTCATAGCTTTTCCCTTAATGATACGATAGCTTGTTAAAAAACAAAAATCCAGCAAAAAGGACACACGGATCATCATCAGGTATCAGGACGGTGGACGTATTGCTGGGGAGGTTAAAGGGAGGTCTCAGAAACTGTAGAGGAGAGTTCAGGATGGAATGCAGGGTGGGAAAAAGGGAGACTCTAGGTAGATCTCTGCTGTCAAGGGCTTTCCTGTCTTCCCCTGTGGTTGTGTATACTTCTTTCAAAGACTCTCAGCTCAGGTCGTTGTCTCTGTGGGCTAAATTGCTGGCTCAGATTTCCCCTTCTCAGAAACTCACGTTTCATCTAAAATTTATTGATGGAATCATAGGATGTTGGAGTTGGGGTGAACTTGGAAACCGCCGTGCCTTCACCTTACAGATGTGAACATTTCAGCCTGGAACGAGGCGGTGATTTGGACACCACCACCTCTTCTGGGGTAAGGAGGTCTGACGAAGGTGGGACCCTCACCACCTCCTTACTGTGCCATAAGGTGGTGTCCTTCTGAACTTTACTGTCGTTCAGTTGCTCAGTCGTGTCTGACTCTTTGGGACCCCATGGACTGCAGCACACCAGGCTTTCCTGTCCTTCACCAACACTTGGAACTTGTTCAAACTCATGTCCATTGAGTTGGTGATGGCATCCAACCATCTTTCTCCTCTTGCCTTCTTTCCCAGCATCAGGGTCTTTTCCAATGAGTCAGTTCTTTGCATCATCAGGTGGCCAAAGTTTTGGAGCCTCAGCTTCAGCATCAGTCCTTCCAATGAATATTCAGGCTTGATCTCCTTTGAGATTGACTGGTTTGATCTCCTTACAGTTCAAGGGACTCTCAAGAATATTCTCCAGCATCACAGTTCAAAAGCATCAATTCTTCGGTGTTCAGCCTTCTTTGCGGTCCAACTCTGACATCCATACATGACTACTGGAAATACCATAGCTTTGACTAGAGACTTTTGCTGGCAAAGTAATGTCTCTGCTTTTTAACACACTGTCTAGCTTAGTCATAGCTTTTCTTCCAAGGGGCAAGCATCTTCCAAACTTAGAATTATAGAAAAGTGGCCAGTGACTAGAAAATCAGCCTCATAAATAAAATAGGTGATACTGATGGCCATATCTGCTGTGCGGATGTTGAAAGCAGGTCTCCTAATTCAACACGATTGTTAAATTATGACCAGAACATGGAAGGACGGTGCTGGAATCTGTGATAGAATTTTACAGCCTTGGCCTTCTTATTTGAAAAAATTTTCCTAGACTTTTTAGGATCGCGGAAGATTTTTGGTGCTGGCTTGATTCAGGGGCACACGAATTTGCTCCCAGCTCTCTCTT
The DNA here is from genome assembly GCA_006410615.1 of Neotragus moschatus. NCBI lineage: Eukaryota > Metazoa > Chordata > Mammalia > Artiodactyla > Bovidae > Neotragus > Neotragus moschatus. The sequence continues at coordinate 1,020,779 of SJYA01002940.1, read as the reverse complement.
CTCTAGTATTTCTTGGTGGTCTGCCATCCATCTCATCCCCTCCTCAAGGTATTCTTAGATTCCTACGGGGCAGCAGATGTGGAAATGAATACAGGCCCTAAGAATCTCCTTCAAGGGGCCTCCTGGGCGCCTGTCCTGTCTTCCCATCTAGTGAGGTTGGGGGAGGTTTGGCTGTCATACCCCATGCTCTGTAGCCGGTCAGCACCCACCACAGAGCAAGCACCCCGGGGCCAAGTCCATCGTGCCTTTCTTCCCCGAAGAGCACACAGTGAGTCTGTGTGCAAAATGAAAGATGGTCAATGCCTTTTGTTATTTTCGGGAAAAGAAAAAACCCATGTAGTTCTCTCTCTGGTCGTTTTGAGCCTGTCCAAGCAGGATCACTCACTAGAGACCGGAAAGCAAAGACTCTGACCACTGCTGACCCTCAGGACTACTCTCATGTGCCCCAGGACTCAGGGGGCCTCGTCAGATTCCAATTGGGGTTAATTGCCTTTGTGATTATCTTATTGGGGCTTCCAAAGAACTTTATTGGGGCTTCCTAGGTAGCTCAGTGGTCCAGAATCTGCATATCAATTCAGGAGACGTGAGTTCAATCCCTGGGTTGAGAAAATCCCCTGGAGAAGGGAATGGCAATGCACTCCAGTATTCTTGCCTGGGAAGTCCCATGGACAGAGGAGCTTGGGTGGCTACAGTCCATGCAGTCGCCAAGAACCAGATAAGACTTAGCAGCTAAACAACAACAAAAGAACTTTATTGTATAGTCTTATTTTTAACTTTTCTGGACATCACATAATTTTCACCACTTCATTAAATAAGGGTTGTGCATCATCCTTCCAGCTACATTTTTCCTCAGAAGTAACCACAGATACATATTGAAAGAAAGAGAAATAACTCTTATGTGTGGTGTATACACCTCCCCACATATATATATAGCCTTTAAAAAAGCTTAGGATTCTTTTTAGCTTAAGACATTGTTATTTTGTGGGAGACCATGAAATACATAAACACCAGGGCAGAAAACCTAAAATTGTGTTTGTGTGTATGTGTGTGTGTACTTGGAAACTTTGGTGTGCAATTTTCATTGTTAAACATGAAATTTACACATCAAAACCACTTCATGCTCTTTGCCTTGGGCTGATTATAATGCAAAGAGTCACAGTTGAAGCCTCTTCTTGGGGCGCTTTAGAGAAGGCCTGGTCCTGCGGGGGTGGACAAGGCTCTTCCCAGGCTGAGCCTTGTCTGGGTTCTCTGCAGAGGGACTGCCTGGGGCAAAGCCTGCTGATGACTCTCACTGGCTCCCAGGGGTCGACCTGGGCTTAGTGGCTTGTACTCAACAGTCTAACCTGGGGAAGATGAGCTAACAAGAATGTGTGTGTGTCTGCACGCAGGGTGAGTTTCAGAGTTCAGGAAATGCTCCCCCAGAACTTCAGAACCTCGTTCCTCATTTCAGTTCAAAACCAGAGATGAAGCCTAGACGACTCTTTCTGAAAATGCCAGAATTCTGTTTATTCAAGTATTATTTCATTTCTTGTGTAACTTCCTCTCTTTTCAACTATATTACATTCCCTCCTGCCACCAAACTCTACGTGTTCTATGCATATATATATATATATATATACACACACACACACAGATAATCCTTCAAAGAAATCCTTCAAAATTGTAATCATGGGCTACATTCTCGCTTCCCTTTTTAAAAACATTTTTATAATGGAATATTTCAAGCATATTCAAAGGAAAACAAATAATATATAATCAACGGCCTCATCCCTCAGCTTCAATGATTAGCACAGTTGGCCAACTTTATTTTATCTATACCTAAATTAGCGCCCCCCCAACCCTATTATTCTGAGGCAAATTCCAAACATCATGTCATTTCATTGTACATATTTCCACGCTTTCTGGTTTTTTTTCTTTAAGAAGTGATTTTATTTATTTCCTTCTGGCTTTTCTCCCTCTGTGGGGAGGGGGCCCTACTCTCTAGTTGAGGTGTGCTGGCTTCTCTTGCTGCGGAGCACGGCTCCAGGGCACTTGGGTTTCAGTAGCTGGGGCAGGTGGGCTCAGTAGTTGAGGCTCCCAGGCTCTAGAGCACAGGCCTAGCAGTTGCCATGCTTGGATTTAGCTACTCGGCAACATGTGGGATCTTCCCGGATCGGGGATTGAGCCCGTATCTCCTGCACTGGTAGGCAGATTCTTGAGCACTGGGCCACCAGGGGAGCCCCACTGCTTCCTGTTTTTAAAAATTGTGGTAAAATATACATAACAAAACCTACCACTTCGATCATTTTCAAGTGTACAGCTCTGTGCAATTAAGTGCATTCACGTCGCTGTATAACCATCTCATCAAACGTCTCCAGAACTTTCTCGTCGTCTCAAACTTGAACTCTGCTCATCAAACGCTAGCTCCCCATCCCCCGGACTCCAGCTGCTAGCAGCCATCCTTTTGCCTCTGTCTTCATGAATTTACTCTTCCGGGGACCGCACATGAGTGGAATCATACAGTATTTGGCCTTCGTGATGGGCTTATTTCCCTTAGCACCACCAAGGTTCATCCACCTCACAGCCTGTGCCAGATTGTCGTTCCTTTTTAAGGCTGTGGATTCTGTTTTCTGATCTGCTCGTTCATGTAGTAGGAAAGCATTGAGAATATTTTTAACTCTCTCATTTAACCATTTCCTCATTATTAAACATTATTGTTTCCCTTTGACTTGTTCATTTGGAAGGATATTAGATGGCTGATTCTGGAAGCGAAACTCCTTCCTCCTGCTAAAGCCTCGGGTTCTAGGATGTAGGTTAGTGAGTGGTGCAGTTTCAGTAGCTTAAAATCACAAGCGTGAGATACTTAAACGTGTTCATGTGTGGGATTTTGTATCTGTATATTGCATGTACTTTTTAAAAATTAAAAATAAATTTTTTGGCCTCACTGTGTGGCATGTGTGTTCTTGGTTCCCCAACCAGGGATCGAACCCGCACCCTGAATTGGAAGAGGGAATCTTAACTACTGGACTGCCAGGGAAGTGCTATATATTGACTCTCTGTATAATACACTAAAGACACACAGTTTTTTGATACTTAACGGTATGTTTTCTGTGGGTGAAAAAGAGGGACAGTCTGAGAATGATCTCACATGAGAAAGTGAGATCATACACCTCATCTAAACCACATTTTCCCTGAGAACCCCAAGTCCTTTTGGAATTAGCCAGCTCGTCTTCAAAATACATCAGACTGTGAAGCATAAACTGCTTTCCCTACTGTCAGACAAAGAAGGTATATATTTGCAAAATCAATTGACGCTTGAAAAATACCAAACAAGGTAGGGAAGAACCCTTTAACATTTTTGTTACTTTTTATTTTTTATTTATTTTTCTTCACTGTTGAAAGACATTTATTTTTTTTCACTTGTTGCTTTTATTAACAGTGCTATATGAAATCTCCTGGTGTAGACTGTGTGTCTCACATGCATGTGTATCTTTCCGCATACTTTCTTTAGGGAATATTTCTAAAAGAAAAATTGCTGGATTAACGGTTATATACATTTTAAAGCTGGATATGTCCTGCCATATATCCCTTCACAAAGTCCGTACCAATTTAGACTCAACGACGGTGCATCAGCGCACTTGTTTCCCCACCCTAAATATTGCCAGTCTGTTTAATCCTTGCCAATTTGTATGGCAAAGTTGTTTTGATTTTTCCTTTGGTTAGTAATACGACTTATTATTTTTAAATTGCTTTATGGTGCTGTGTTAGAGTCAGCTATACATCCACACACATCCCCTCGCTCTGGAACCTCCCTCCAACCCCCATCCCACCCGCTGGGACATCCCAGAGCCCTGGGCTGAGCTCCCTGCGCTACACAGCAGCTTCCCACGAGCCACCTGTTTGAAGCCTGGCTGGGTTCATATCTCAGGGCCACTCTCTCAACGCGGCCCACCCTCCCTGTCCCCCTGCTGTGTCTTCAAGTCCATTCTCTGTCCACTGGACCCTTCTTTTGCCTCTGCCGTTACTGCATTTACCGCCTTTGGGCCCATCCAACTCTGGGTCAGGGTCTCTTTTATAGTCTGCAGTGTTTAAACGTCTTTCCAAGCCTGTTCCTGCCGTCAGTCCCACCACGTCCCTTGCCTCCCTGGCGGTGTGGTGAGCTGTCTGCTCTCCACCCACTTCCGAGCGTGGGGCTGCTTCCTGGGAGCTGGTGGTGAGCAAAAGCGAGAGCAGCTCTCCAAGCTTGCCTCACCCTTGCTCTAGATTCCTTGCAGCTCCCGGTAGGAACCAGGCTCCAGCTTCATCCTTTCACATAGTTTCTCTTCTGGGCGGTAGCCCTGTTGGTCTCCTTTCTGTCCCGAGCTCTGACCACATCATCTTTATCTTTTCACTTCCTTTTGGGAAAACAAGAAAAGGAACGCTCAGAGGAGAAGCAGGAAAGCCACAGGAGTGCTTCACACAGCCAGAGCTTTGGCGCACGAGGAGCATGTGGGCGCACGAGGGTGAACGTGACATAATGGCTCTTCCTCCTTCCTGCCTGCCTCCATGCTGTCCACCTCCAAGTCACCTCCTCCGTGAAAGCTTCTAGTCTGACCCACTCATCCATCATGTAGTCATGAGCCGGCTGGGTCATCGTCTGTAGCTGCCTTTTGCTGTTATTTTCATCTCTATTGTTTTTTAACCTCTTGTGATTCACTCTCGCTTTCTCAGCTTGAGGGTCACTTCCTCAGGAATTGGGACAGGACCACAAATTACTTAGTGGTGCAACTTAGCACAGGGTGGGCATTCAGGATGTCTGTACTCAATGGACAAGGACTGTTCACGGGAGGCCACGTGGTGGCCTCCGCCCAGTTGCATGAGGTCACCCAGAGGGGACGGTCAGACAGGGAAGGATGGCTCTGCCTTTCTTGGTCAGCTCTCGCCGGGTATAACTGCTCCAGACGCAGGCAAGTCTGAGCTGGCGTGCAGCTCACAGGACGTGTGATGGTGCTTCGTGCTGTTTTGGGGGTTACTGTGAGGTGAGAAAAACCATCGGGGTTGGCCATGGCTCCTGAAGTCACCTATCTGGCATACTCGGCTCTGGGTCAGATGAAATTTGGTGCTCTGGTTTGGCACCTGTACTCAGTTTTAGAAGCGGGGCAGTATCACTTACCTTTGGACTGCTGACGGCTTGACTGAAAAAGGGCTTGAGGACACTGACAGTCTCTTTGAAAAGAAGCTGCACAGTACAAGGTGCTGAGATATTATTTAGGACAGTTTACAAACCACGGATCGTATTTGTTAAATGTCTCTTACTGAAGCATTCCGAGTAGTCCATAAACTAGACATGATAACTAGATTTTTAAAAAAAATATCACCAGAGAAGCTTAATCTGAGTGCAGCAGTACATAAAACATTTCTGTAATGAGGAATTCACAACTTAAAATATAATGCTTTTGTAACTTTGGACCTCTTGGGGAAAAAATAAAATGAGTCATTAAGTTCATGAAAGACAATATATGCCTTCAGCTTTAAATGTGTTCACTGAACAGGCTTTTATTTTTCCCTCTATGGTATGATGCTTTGCCTTTATCAGAAGAACAGAATTTGGGACTTCCCTGGGGGTCCAATGATTGAGAATCTGCCTTCCAATGCAGGGGACTCAGGTTTGACTCCTAGTTGGGGAATTAACATCCCATATGCCATGAGGCAACTAAACCCCGACTTCAACTAGAAGAACTCATGCCAAGCTATCAAAACCCAGTGCCATCAAACAAAGAAACCAAGAAGAGAGAAAGAGAAAAAGAACATAGTTATTCTCCTGGACGAGAGATGACTAACTTGAGTAATAAGAGCCATAAGTCCATACCTGTTTCCATCTATTTCTACACCAAAAATGTTATTCGTCTCACTTCTATGTAGTTCACACGCTTTCACAGTCTGTTCCGTGTGGAAGTGTAGAGCGCAGAGCTGCAGAGATGAAACACGCTTCTTGAACTTCAGGCTGATCATTGGCTTCTCAAATCAAAGACGGGCAAGAGCAGCAACTCCCATCTTCCCTCCACTAGGTTACATTTATGGGGATTAACTACATTATTCAACGTATTTCTCAAGAATTAAATTAATTATAATGCATTTGGATTCCCTGAGCATTCTCACAATTAATTTGTGCTATTGAGTTATCAAATATCCCTTTCTTAAGGGATTAGCTCATTTCTGATGTTTTGCACTGGTGTCCCGGGAAGTAATTTTGGACTAAAAAAAATTGGATCATTTTTCCAAGGATTTGTTCTTAATCTCTGAAGGAATTCTTGGAACACTGGAATAAAACAGTACAACAGTGGCTAATCCCTTAAGTAAGGATTTCTGATCGCCCAATAACACAAATTAGCGAAAATAGCAGGCCAAGGAGAGGGTCCTCTCATCTCATCTGCTCTTTTCAGACTAAGCTCCAAAAACAGTGCCTATGAAGAATCCATCATTCCGGGTTCATTACAAAGTTATTGAATCCAATTTTAAAGAATTCTATATTTTGACATACAATAGGGCTTCCCTGGTGGCTCAGTGGTAAAGAATCGGCCTACCAATGCAGGAGACACAGGTTCAATCCCCGGGTCAGGAAGATACCCTAGAGAAGGAAATGGCAACCCGCTCCAGTACTCTTGCCTGGAAAGTTCCAGGGAAAGAATAGCCTGGTGGGCTACTGTCCATGGGATTGCAAAAGAGTTGGACATGACTTAGCAACTAAATAGCAGCACATATTTTAATAACTTGTTTCAGGTGATCAAATATCCCCGAGAATACTTTGAAAATTTAAAATATCTCAGTTCAAGTTTTAAAGATTCTTTCCATAATATCACTTAACTTGCTTTCCAAACTCAGATCTGATCATTTTAACCCATTTTGCAAGGATGGCATGTGGAAAGAGCTTTTATTTAAGATAAATGGTGAGACTGTTTATTTTTTGAAATGCTGGGTCTGTGTATTTGTTGTTGTTTAGTTGCTAAGTCATGTTTGACTCTTTTGAGACCACATGGATTGTAGTCTGCCAGGCCCCACTGTTTATGGGAATTTTCAGGCAAGGCCATTGGAGTGGGTTGCCATTTCCTTCTCCAGGGGATCTTCCCAACACAGGGATTGAACCTGCGTATCCCCACGTCTCCTGCATTGGAGGTGGATTCTTTACTGCTGAGCCACCAGGGAAGCCCATTATCAAGGACTGAAATAAAAGTATAGTGCTAGGTAATTTTTTCCACCCATTTCTTTAAAGTAATCTAGTCAAGGTCTCATCTGCCTGTTATAGTTAGAAAGTCATGTATTAGAGCTGTGATGCCTTTAGCAGGAAAATAGTTCACAACTGGGAAAATACAGTTATGAAATTACTTTCAAGAGCATGAGAAATCTAGAGAGATGCTTATACCATTTTAGCCAGAAGACTCAGGAGATGCAAAGACAACATTCTGGATCAGTTTCAAGAGTAGTGGGTTTATATTTTGAAAATCCACAACATGTACTAATTGCAACTGAATGTAAATTACTAGAAAATCAAACTAAATTTAAATGTCTCAATAAAATAGTGTCCTGCACATGGCAAGTCTGCATTTATAAAAGAGATTTTTAAAAAGCAGTATATATATTTATGGTAAAAACATACCTGAACTTTTATTTATTTTATTTTTGGCCTTGCCACTTGGCTTATGGAATCTTAGTTTCCCAACCAGAGATCAAATCCAGCCTTCCTTCCGTGAAAGTGCAGAGTGTTAACCTCTGGACCACCACACACCTGGATTTTTAAAAAGAAGTATCTTTTTTTGATATCTTGAAATATCATCTAAAAACCAGAATTAGAAAAATAAATCTTGTTTTTCACATATTTTTCCTAAGTTAAAGCATCTGCCTGCAATGCGGGAGACCAGGGTTTGATCCCTGAGTTGGGAAGAACCCCTGGAGAAGGAAATGGCAACCCACTCCAGTACTTTTGCCTGGAAAACCCCATGGACGGAGGGACCTGGTAGGCTGCAGTCCGTGGGGTCGCTAAGAGTCAAACACAACTGAGCAACTTCACTTTCACTTTCAGTATTTGAAAAGGACACCATTTAATATCTAACCCAACATGCATGAATTATCAGCGCCATTTTATAATATGCAGGTCTAAACATAAGATATATTTTTCTCATGTGGACCCACAAAAAACCTCAACCATCCAACATTTTTTGCTGTATGTTTTTTTTCCTCCATTTTTTCAATACTCTCCTTTCTCATCCAGCATAGTGGAGCAGTAACTTCCTGGGAGAACAGAACTATAGCCAAATCATGACCACGTCTTTCATGAACTGACTTTCCTATGAAAGACACAGTAGAAGAAATTCAAATTCCTACTTGTTTTCCCCGACACATATCTGAGTTATGAAATAAACGATCAGAAACACTTCCTTTCAAGATATTTAAAATGTTCCTCGGTTGCTTTCCTTTGTGGACATCGTGTCTGGGGAGCAGACTGGACCTCCTATTGTGGGTTTATCCTCCCAATGTATTTCATAGCTCACTTCCTTCTCCACCTTGCTCTCCCCACTTCAATTTCTTCTGTCTTTCATTAGAGTGAACAGTCCAGAAAAGGTTCTCACTGGCCTCCACTGAGGGACTTTCAGATAAACCAGTGGTTGAAAGAATGTGTGTGTCAATTTTGCCTCCTCTGATCTATAAAATTATTGAGGTCCAGGCCGCCGGTCATAGTCAAGATATGGGCTCTGGAGTAAGAGCATCTGAGTTTGAATGTGGACCCTTCTGTTTTTTGGCTGTGACTGTAGTCTTGCTCTGTGTCTCAGTTCATTCACCTGCAAAATGGGCATAGCAATGGCTCTTACTTCATAAGATTGTGAAGCGTGGTAAATTTACTAATATATATAAAGCTCTAAGTGAGGCTCAATTTCAACCCACAGTCAGAGCAAGCACTCAATTTATTTAGTATTTTTGGGGAACTTTTCATTCTGTTTGAGGGTATAGCTGATTTACAACATTGTAATAGTTTCAGGCCAATTTTTTGTCTAGTCAACACCTATTAAGGGCTGACTAAGTGCTGGGCACCACTGATAGGTGACAGAGACAGATTCCTGCCCTTGGCTGACATTCAGAGGGAGAAAGTAGGTAAGAAGTGTGTTAGCAGGTGATGAGAAAAAACAAGGACCGGCGGGAGGGGGAATGGAGAGGGCCAGAGCGAGTGGGTTCGGGCAGCAGGTTTTAGTTGGATCATGGGGAAGGGCTTACAGAGGAGGCAGTGAGGGGCACACAGGACAGAGGAGGGATTTAACCACGCGCATGTCCGAGATGAGATGGTTCTAGGCAGGGGACGCAGCCAGTGCAAGGGCCCTAACATCGGGTGTTCGGGGAACAGCATGTCGCTTGGTCACCTTTTGTGTCAAATCACATCCTGAGCCCACACCCCACAGTGAGACCTGAGCGAGCAGGGAGGTGAGTTGAAGGAGATGAAACCACAGGGGCAGTGAAGCCAGGTTTTGTGGGACCTTGCGAACCATTGTAAGAGCTTTGATTCTCCCTCTGTGAGGTCTGCATGGAAGACTTTCAAGGACTTCAATTTATAAGATTCCTCTCCCTTGTGGCTCAGACGGTAAAGAATCTGCCTGCAGTGCGGGAGACCCGGGCTCGATCCGTGGGTTGGGAAGATCCCCTGGAGAGAGGAACGGCAATCCACTCCAGTATTCTTGCCTGGAGAATTCCATGGACAGAGGAGCCTGGTGGGCTACACCCATGGGGTCACAGAGTCGGACGCGACAGCGACTGCACTTTCCTTCTGCCTCTGAAGTTGAGACTAGACTAAGGGTTGGCATAGCTCGTCGTCACAGCCTTGCTAAAAGGCTCTGCAGGAACAGGTATGCATGATGCTCAGTGAACTGGGTAGTTCATTGACTGCAAGGGCTTCCCAGGTGGTGCCAGTGGTAAAGGACTTGCCTGTCAGTGCAGGAGACTCAGGGGACACAGGTTTGATTTCTCGGTCAGGAAGATCCCCTGGAGAAGGAAATGGCAACCCGCTGCAGTATTCTTGCCTGGAGAATTCCAGGGACAGAGGAGGCTGGTGGCTGCTTCTCCAGGCCACATATTGCTGTTCGTTTGCCTTTTCACATCTAGGTTTTCTCCCCTTATTCACAGTTTCTCCCTTGTGATTTCTGGAGTCTGCTAGCCCAAAGGGAAGAGTTACACTCAGTCCCTGGGAGTCAGAGAATGAAAAGTTGACTGCCTTTAGTCCATGCAGTTGACATACCTATGCAAATCACTTGAGTCTGATGATGGAGACGCCATAACGGGAGACGTGTGCCCTGCTTTTAAGCACTCATGTTTCTCTACTGCTGCCTATATGCGCTCATACATGATATTTATCTTTCTCTTTCTGACTTACTTCACTCTGTGTGATAGGCTCTAGGTTCATCCACCTCACTAGAACTGACTCAAATGCATTCCTTTTTATGGCTGAGTAATATTCCATTGTGTATACGTACCACAAACAGACATAAAAATCAGACTTATGGACATGGGGAGAGGGGAGGAGAGGGTGAGATGTCTGGAGAGAGAAACGTGGAAACTTACATTACCCTATATAAAGTAAATAGCTAACAGGAACTTTCTGTATGTCTCAGGAAACCCAAACAGGCGCTCTGTATCAACCTAGAGGGGTGGGATGGGGAGGGAGAGGGGAGGGAGGTTCTAAAGGGAGGGGGTATGTGTGCCCCTATGGCTAATTCATGTTGAGGTTGGACAGAAAACAACAACATTCTATAAAGCAATTATCCTTCATTTAAAAATAAATAAATTTTTTAAAAAGAGAAGATTAAAGCAGAGAAAGGCTTCCTAATTCATTCTGGAAGACCAGCATTTTCCTAAAACTTAAAACCAGAAAATGACATCACAAGAAAATAAAACTATACGTCAATCTCTCATAAACGCAGATGTAAAATTTTCGACAAAATCCTGGCAAATCAAATTCAACTATGAATAAAATTATACGCCACACACACACACACACACACACACACAATGCACACATGTGGAAAGCTTTAAAAATATCATGTAGGGTAACCAAAACACATCTGTGGCTGGACAGGCTTAAGGTACCTGTTCCTGATGGCCAGTTAATGCTGATTTACCTTAAAGATGCCTGGGAGTGGGGGTGAGGAGAAGCAGGCCACAGCTCCCTCTCCACTCTGCACACCGTGCGTCACAGAAAGCTAGACTGTCCTCTGCTGGACCTCGGTGCGGTTTAGGAAAGGTGCTTGGTTCGGTGTGCAGAGGGCAAGCTATGTTTCTGATCCTGCTTGTCCCCTCAGCCGGAGGCTTTTGTGCAGTGCCCTACCTGCTCATCACATCCTCTGGGACACGACGAAGCTCAAATGAAACCATAAAGTTCATTTCCCTCTTGGAAGCAGGCATGTGTTCCTCCTGGCTTGTGTGATCTTCCACTTTGATGACCTAGCTGCTTTTTCTCTCTCTTATCATCTTAGACTTAGTAATTCTGCCTCTCTGTCTTGAATTGAGACTCTCTGGATGAGAGTTTGGTGGGTTTGGCCAGTTGCCTGTCAGTAGAGATCGGGTCCAGGGCAGCCTGTTAGCTCAAGAACCCATTCCTATGCCAATCATCCTTGTCTAGGGCATAACCGTCACACACCTGGTAGAGAATATGCCCAGTGAATACCTCCATGTGCAATGTAGTCTTCAAGAGCAACTTTTTGCTCTCTAGGCTATACTGGGCAAAGTAGCTTAATTTATAGGAAACTGCCTAATAATGTTATATTAGAATTTTCTCTTTGGATACTCTGAGAAAGAAACTGAAATGCATAATAATCTAATATAAACAGGGCTTGTGTTTACCGGAGGGAGGTCCTCTAAATGTACAGTTTAACAGTCAATAAATGCAACCAAAGGATGAATTCCTCGTATCATGCCTTGGGTCGATTTAGTCAGTCCCCTTACGCTGTGCTGCGTCAATATCCCGGTCAATCGTCTTATCATCTTGCTTTCTAAATACAGCTAGTTCCTTATGTGCGTACCTTCAAGTTGAGAAGCTTCAAAGATGCAGACGTGTGTTTGCATGACTAATCACGTAAGTGAGTTCACATTTCCGGTGTATACTGTCACGTGTGTGCGTCTCTACAAGCGGCTGTGCTTCTGTGTACTTCACGGCTCAGCGCGGTACAGAGCAGAGTACCGCGGTATCTTTACGTCAAGCCCAGGATGCCCGCAGCAAGTGCAAAGCCGTGCTGATGGAGCTGTTGCTACGGTACTTTTCAAGGTACTGTACTGTAATATTAAAAATGTTTCCTCTATTTTCTATTTCTTTTTATATATCGTTTGTGTGAAAAGTATTATAAACACATTACTGTATGGTATTACATAGCCGATTTTGTTAGTTGGGTATCTAGGCTGACTTTGTTGGACTTAACGAACACGTTGGACTTATGAACATGCTCTCGGAACGGAACTCGTTCGTATGTAGGGGACTTACTGTGTGTTTCTGCCTTTCTCTTCTTGCTCTCATTCACATGCTTCTGTCATCTGTTATAATCACCATCGCAACTTTCCAAGGATCTCTCAGTTTGTGTTGCCCTCCCCTTCCTTTAAACCATCCCTGCATCACCACCAGAACTATCTTTCCAGGGTACAAATCTATTACTGGTCACGTGGCTCTGACTGAGAGTCTGTAGTGACTCCGTTGTCCTCCAGAGGACATTTTAGCCCTATTCCATGAGAAAGCTGTTCATGATTTAATCCCTTCTTGACATCCAAGAGCGATTCCCACTGCACTCCTGAATCTCGGTTAAGATTCTTAAACCCCTAAGCCTTTTGATATGATGGCCAGCCCTTTCTCCTTCGCTTGGCTGACTCCCCCTTGACACAAAGGCCGCAATATTTCAGAGGCCTCCTTATTCCAACTACAGACTTAGGGTCTCTCTTTTGGAGGCTTTTGAGTTTCTGAGCTTCCCTACATTAAAACATAATGTGACTGTGTAGTAATTCTTGGTTTCCATGCTCGTCTCCTTTGCTTTATTGTGGGATTCTCAAAGACAGCCACTCAGTGCACCTGTCTCTATAAACCCAGGATTGTTCCCCATGTCTGACTCATAATAGCTGATCAAAAATAATTTAAAATGCAATCGAACAGAGTAGCCCTTGTCCCTCAAGGGTCTCCTCCAAAGGAGGCTGTGCTTTCTTGAGTGAAGTTTACTCCCCATTGCGCTCCACCCTCAAGCCTCTATTTTAGAATAAAGACTGTAAAATTACTTCTTTTCTCCCTCCTGTGTTTTACTGTACCAGTTCTATTCCCCCCAAACTTTGCTTAATGTTGATTCCAATATATGATCCAATGATTGAGTACCTCTGAGATCTAAGGATGTCTAAACACCGGGCTGCCTTTTTCTTTTGAGTGTTGCAGTCTCTTGAGTGTGACTGATCTCATATCTGACTCTCTGAAAGTAAGTTCCAGAAAGAGCCAGACTCTCTGACTCAAAACAGAGCTCGCGTTTGTCAAATACAGGCTAGTCTGTGTGAGAAACCACGGTGACTTTCACATGAGGGAGGAGAGGCCCAGTTGTGACCTGGAAGCAGGAGTCTCACCCAGACGATCGTTTGGCTTTGATCATGCTCCCAGGTATAGCTGATCACCAGGCTGGAAGAGAATGCTTTCTCCTTTCAATTGTGTCTTATCGTTATATCTCACAGGCTAACAAAAACCCAATTCTTCACATGGTTGATTATCCAAACCTTCCCTGAGGTCCTATTTCCTTTTTCTCCCTCCAACAGGCAAATCCTTTTTTATAGTCACACTTTCAAGTGTCTACAAGGTTTCCTCTATAATTCAGTTCAGTGGCCACCTCCTATAAGGAACTGATGAGCTCTTGGGCTGGTTAGGAGTGTTTGTTTTCCACACCTCCTAAGAAAGTATTCTACCAATGAGTCACCAATTTAAGATGCTCATTTGTTATTTTACTTTAAGCAGGCTCTACGTTATAATTTAACGGTGTAATGGAATCCCCATTCTAGTTGACAAACACTGTGGTGCAAATGATTTAATTTACCAGCTCGAGCATCAGTCTACATATTATTGTACTGATCAGTCATTGCGTACTAAAATCACTCATCCTTAATGTAATGATTTGGTATCCCTACAGAGAATTCCAGTCATCAGAATGTCATTAGATACAGTAAAAAATGAAAATTACTATTACACAGCAGTAAACACTATTAACTGTTAGTTAAAATAGCATTTAATTTAGCCGTGCAAGAGTTTACAAATTTTCACAGTTTACTTGGTCCTCGAATAATTGTCACTGTGAAGTTAATGACACTTCTGCCAATGAAATGACGGAATGAGGAGGAGGTGATGATGAACTGGTGGTTTTGTACGGCAGATATCGCCTCGTGACAGTGCAGGGCCTAGCTCTCTGGGACATTTCATTGAGAAGGAAAAGAAGCAGGCTGGCATCCTCAAACTCTGATTCAGGGCAGTAGAGTTTGTGTGCTTTTGGAGGGCAGAGTGCTCAGTCGTGTCTGTCTGCGACCCCACAGACTGTAGCCTGCCAGGCTCCTTTGTCCTGGCAATTGTCCAGGCAAGAATACTGGAGCGGGTTGCCGTTTCCTACTCCAGGGGATCTTCCCTACCCAGGGATTGAACCCATGTCTCCTGTGTCTTCTGCATTGGCAGGTGGATTCTTTACTACTTAAGCCACCTGGGAAGCCCTCAGAATGCAGAGGAACGTTAAGCATAGTCGGGTGGAGGAGGAAATGAGCCTCCCAGGTGCCTTTTTCTTTCTCCATCAGCTCAGGTTCACACTCTGGCATTCCAGATGTCTACTGCAGCGCTGATGAACCGGGGCGGCCATAAAGTTCTCACCAGTGTCCCTGGCTGGTGGATCTGATCTTGTTGGGAATTATGGGCCTGGTTGGAAGTATTTTGCACAAGGCTCTCCAACCCCAGGCTTACAAATAGCACCAGCTTAAGTTGCAAAAGATGCATTTACCTTGAAATGGCCTCTCTCTGCTGCAGCCTGAGTCCAGCATTCCCCAGCTTTAAATAAAATCAGCAGCACCATCGACCATGCCTGTAAATGTGGGCACTCCGTGGGTGCCTTGGCTCCAGAGCTCTGACTTCATCCAAGCCGTTGTGATTCATTTCCTTGTTTATTCCATAACTGCGTGTTACTGACTTTGGGTTCTGTGCCCAAAATGTTGAACTTAGATATGGAAAGGGACACCAGGGACCTCTCTGTATATGCAGAAGGTAATAAAACCCAAATAATAGGCAGGACCGCTTCCTGCCTTGCTCATGCCTCTCATGCCAACTCAACGGGGAAAATGAGATTGGGAAATGACCAGCCCTGGTAAGCAACGGTTGGGCGAGATGGTGCCCGGTTTGCAGAACCTTGAAGGAGCACTCTAGTGAATGCCAACCCTACATCAATGAAGTTACAGTAATGTGGCAGGTTGTATATCTGTGGAAAGTGTTTCCAGTCTGCAGTATGGCACCGCCAGCCATTTTTCATTGAGAGTATACAACAGAGAACTGCCTGGAAATGGATTCTTTATTACTCATGGCATGATGGGGTAGAAATACTTGGCAGCAGACGGCATTGGGTGAATAAGGAGACATGCGTGTTCCCACTGAGGTGACATTCCAGGGGCTTGGGTGGTACACGCTTGGTCCTGCTACACCCACTGTCCACAAATTACATATCGGGTACCAATATGGTGGTCTCTGACACATTATCGTTCAGAGTAGTTGCGTTTTTCACCTTGGAAAGAAACTTGGGACGAAAGTGTAGGGAAAGAGCAATTGGCCAGGTGGCGGGGGTTAGGCTCTCTCAACCCATAGCCTCTGGTTCTGGCCCCACATTTTGGCAATAATGACTATGGAACAGCTGAGATCTCTCGCGGCACCGTGCATGTGCCTTAGGAGAGTCTTGCTCGGCCCCTGGGCTCCTCTTGTTCTGTAAGCATGTATGGACTCCACCTGGAAAGGCCCGCGGTGTTGTGTTGGGGTGTGTGGTGGTTTGTGATGTCTGCTGCATTATGGCTGTGTTATGGCTGTGACGACAGCTCGGTCAAGCAGGAGCGCGGGGAATAAGGCAGGCTGGCTGCTGCTACGGCTGTTGCATCAGCCAGGACGGAAGAAACGTGTCTGCAGTTCCTACAGCTCCTCGCATCTTCTTCCAGCCTCTTAGCTCTTGCTTTGCCTACCTTGGTTCAGCAGCGTGAACAGTGAGACACCGAGACAAAAGAAAGTCACTGCTACTGTGTGAGAAAAAGTACCACGTTTGCTGCCTCGGACTCAGGGTTTACCTGAGTTATTTGTTCAAGATGCAGGTGACTAGGCCCTGCAGGAAGGGCGTCCCTGGTAGCTCAGTTGGTAAAGAATCCTCCTGCAATGCAGGAGACCCCGGTTTGATTCCTGGGTCGGGAAGATCCCCTGCAGAAGGATTAGGTTACCCACTGCAGTATTCTTGGGCTTCCCTTGTGGCTTAGCTGGTACAGAATCTGCCCACAAGGGTTCGATCCGGCGTTGGGAAGATCCCCTGGAGAAGGGAAATGCTACGCACTCCTCCAGTATTTTGTCCTAGAGAATTTCATGGACTGTATCCGTGGGTTCACAAAGAGTCAGTTACGACTGAGCGACTTTCACTTCAGGCCCTGTGGTACAGGATCCTTTCTCATCACTAAAGTGAGACGCCAAGCACAGATTATTCCTCTGTGAAATGGGCACAGATTTATTTCAGCGTGATCTTCAGGGTCAGAGTCTCTAAAATCATTATTCTAAGAATGTCACAGTATGAAGGGTTCCCTGAATTCTTTCCCTTTACGACTGTCCTCATTCTACCTGCTGAGAAAGGCAGTGAAATGGCAATGTGTGGAAGTCACGCTGATGGGAACATTTCACCTGCCTGTCCAGCTGATGGGAAGACCCGGGATTTGTCCTGTGAGTTTCTACTTCCCTAGGACAGAAGGACTCAGCACTGTGGTTGGGTCAGAATGAATTCCATTGCACTTTCAGGGACCAGCCAGTGGGTCTACCCCGGCCAGTGCCTTTCAGATGTGTGTGTGTGTGTGTGTGTGTGTGTGTGTGTGTGTGAGAGAGAGAGAGAGAGAGAGAGAGAGGGAGAGGGAGAGATCTACAACATCACAATACTTAAAATTCCACTGTGTTCTCAAATAGAGTCTTTGGTTAGCTTTTGACCCAAAGCATGGAAGTCCCTTTGCTGGCATATCCCTAACTGAAAATTTCTGTCACGCATCAAATACTCATCAGAAATAGCCAGATCCAGTGATTCAGTCTAGGACCAGTTCCTCAGTGGCTGAGTTGGTAAAGAACCCACCCATCAGTGCAGGAGATACAAGAGATGAGGGTTCAATCCCTGGGTCAGGAAGATCCCCTGGAGAAGGAAATGGCCACCCACTCCAATGCTCTTGCCTGGAAACTTCCGTGGACAGAGGTGCCTGGCGGGCTACAGTCTATGGGGTCACAAAGCATCAGACACAACTGAGCGTGCAGGCGTCAATGTTAGGGAACGGATTGACAATGGCTAGGACCTGTGTGCATATTAGCCAAGGTTCTCCAGAGAACAGAACCCTTTGGAGACAGACAGGCATACATTTATTACAGGAATGGGCTCATGCGATTTTGATGGAGTCCTATTGTCTGCTGCCAGCAAGATGGAGAACCAGGAAAGCTGGCCGTGGAGGCCAGAGGATTAGGGGTGGCAGGTGATGGTGTAAGTCCTATTTCAAGTCCCAGGACCCAAGAACCAGATGTGTTGTTACCTGAGGGCAGGAGAAGATGAATGTCTTTGCTCAACCAGAGAGTAAACTGGCCCCTTCCTCAGCCTTTTCCTTCCATTCAGGATCTCAGCGGAGTGGAGGAAGCTCACCTGCGTTGGTGAGCGTGAGTGCCTTACTCAGGATACTGATTCAAATGCTGACCTCTTGTAGAAACAACTTTACAGACATGTCCAGAGATAAACAACTTCATAGACACATGCCAGCTATCTGGGCATCCTTAGCATAAGTCCTTGAACATAAGATTAAACACCACCACCTGTAAACAAACTAGCCAGTTAATCCTCACTAATTGGTTTTCTTCACTCTTAAGAATAAGCTTGACTTATGAGGAACTTTCTTAGCCTTCAGTGTTGATCTAATCAGAAAACAATTAATTTGTATGCACAAATAAGATGAATATTCATTGGAAGGACTGATGCTGAAGCTGAAGCTCCAATACTTTTGCCACCTGGTGCGAAGAGCTGACTTATTGGAAAAGACCCCGATGCTGGGAAAGATGGAAGGCAGGAGGAGAAGGGGACGACAGAGGATGAGATGGTTGGATGGCATCACTGACTCAATGGACATGAGTTTGAGCAAACCTCAGAGATAATGAAGGACAGGGAAGCCTGGTGTGCTACAGACCACGGAGTGGCAAAGCATTGGACACGACTGAGCGACTAAATAACCATGACAATTCCTGTGACTCTGGTATACACTCCATTTCTGGTAGGCATTCTTTGTGAATCAGCGTGTCTTACTTATTTGTGGAGCATATTTGAATGCTTACTTTATTACTTCAAAAATGTACTGTACTCCTGGTTCATCGTGTTTTTATTTAAACCAATCTACAATGTAGCTCATAAACATTACTGGAAATGAATTTACATTCTACAATCTATTAATCTAACCGTACTCATTACATAAGCAAACCGATAAATAGCCAATAAATCAAGCTATGTGAAACAATAAAACAAATTAACCAGTATCATTTAAATAATTGCCATCCTGAGCAGGCAGAACAAAATCTCACAAATTAACACTTTAAGGGTGTTCTAACGTGAATCTCGTCCTTACAGAAACAGCACTAAACTTCAAATGGATTTTGGAAACCTTGTGAGGAAAACAGTGAAAATCAAGGTTGTTGGAATTGGCCCTGAGTTTTTCCTGCTCCTGTGAATGTTTACATTTGAACCATCTCCAAAGGAAGGCCCGTCTCCTTAGCTCCAGCCCCAGCATCCCTGGGTTACTTTCCCAGTTTTGAGGGACAGGGCACTGACCCATGCCCCGCATCATCTCGGAAGGTCATTTTCTGGAGCAGGTGCGCCTTGCAGCAGGGAGGACCACCGGATCTCCAGTCAGGTTTTTTAGCCTTGCTGGTTATTTCCTAGCTAGGTGAATTAAACTTCTATAGGCCTCAATTTCGGAGAAGGCGATGGCACCCCACTCCAGTACTCTTGCCTGGAAAATCCCATGGGCAGAGGAGCCTGGTAGGTTTCAGTCCATGGGGTCACTAAGAGTCGGACACGACTGAGTGACTTCACTTTCATCTTTCACTTTCATGCATTGGAGAAGGAAATGGCAACCCACTCCAGTGTTCTTGCCTGGAGAATCCCAGGGACGGGGGAGCCTGCTGGGCTGCTGTCTACAGGGTCGCACAGAGTCGGACACGAGTGAAGTGACTTAGCAGCAGCAGCAGGCCTCAGTTTCTTCATCTGTAAAACTGAGATGCTGATGGGATTTACCTGAAGAAGACCAAATGTGTAATGTATGGAAAGCACTTCGCAGTGGCTACTGTGGTCTGCTCAGTGAATGACTGACGCTGTTACTGTAGTAAGTCCTTCTGCCACTTTGTGCTTGGGCTCAGTCGCTGAGTCGTCCGACTCTCTGAGACCCCAGGGACTGCAGCCTGCCAGGCTCCTTTGTCCATGGGATTTCCCAGGCAAGAATAGCGGAGCAGGTTGCCATTTCCTTTTCCAAGGGATCCTCCCGACCCAGGGATCGAACCTCTGAATCCTGCATTGGAACACAGATGCCTGAGCACTGAGCCACCCGGGAAGCCTTCACTCAGGGGTATACTCCCTTCCTGTCCCTGCTGCATTTTTTTTTTTTTTTTTTTACATTCTGCTTGGTTCTTGGAATTTAGGAGTACTTGTGGAGGCTGTGTGTGTCTGCTTTTTGATACTGTGATGTATGTCTATATTGATACCTTGAAATAGAAAGGGAATCAATTCTAATTAACTTCTAATTTTCCATAAAAAATAACCAACATTGCACCTCTGGGAATAAACCCCACTTGGTCATGGTATATAATTCTTTTAAATACATTGCTGAATTCTATTTGCTAATATTTTGTTAATTTTTGTGTCGATGTTCATGAGAGCTATTGTTCTATGGTTTTTTTTTTTTTTTTTAATGATCTTTGTCTGGTCTTGGTATCAGGGTAACATTTGCTTCACAAAATGAATTGAAAAGAGTTTCCTCATTTTCTATTTTCTGGAAGTGATTTGTAGAATTGGTATTAATTCCTCTTTAAACATCTAGAATCCTCCAGTAAAATCATCTGGGCCTGGAGGTTGCTTTTTGGGGAGCTTCTGAATCACCAATTCAATTTCCTCAATAGTTACAAGGCTATTCAAATGCTCTGTTTCATATTAGGGGGGTTGTAGTAGTTTGCATTTTAAAAGAATTGCCTCCATTTCGAAGTTGTCAAATTTATGTCTGTAAAGTTATTGGTTGGGCTTCTCAGGTGGCTCAGTGATAAAGAATCTCCCTGCCAAAGCAGGAGACCCATGAGATGGGTTTCGATCCTTGGATCAGGGAGGTCTCCTGGAGAAGGAAACGGCAACCCACTCCAGTATTTTTCTTTAAAAAAAGTTATTTCTTTTAACGGTAGGATAATTGCTTTGCAATATTGTGATGGCCTCTGACATGTGTCAACATGAATCAGCCATAGCAATACATGTGGCCCCTCCCTCCTGCACAGCTCCCTCCCCCATCTGCCTCCCCCCCCATCCTTCGAGGCTGTCACAGAGCANAAACGGCAACCCACTCCAGTATTTTTCTTTAAAAAAAGTTATTTCTTTTAACTGTAGGATAGTTGCTTTGCAATATTGTGATGGCCTCTGACATGTGTCAACATGAATCAGCCATAGCAATACATGTGGCCCCTCCCTCCTGCACAGCTCCCTCCCCCATCTGCCTCCCCCCCCATCCTTCGAGGCTGTCACAGAGCATCCGCTTTGGGCTCCCTGTGTCGTACATCAAACCCCCACCACTCCAGTATCCTTTCCTGGAGAATCCCATGGACAGAGGAGCCTGGTGGGCTACAGTCCTTGGGGCTGCAAAGAGTTGGACATGGCTGAGCACACATGCACTACTCTGTCTATCAAGATAGTCACTTCTACTTTCTTTCGATTAGTGTTTGCATGGTAAATAATTATTTCTNATCCGCTTTGGGTTCCCTGTGTCGTACATCAAACCCCCACCACTCCAGTATCCTTTCCTGGAGAATCCCATGGACAGAGGAGCCTGGTGGGCTACAGTCCTTGGGGCTGCAAAGAGTTGGACATGGCTGAGCACACATGCACTACTCTGTCTATCAAGATAGTCACTTCTACTTTCTTTCGATTAGTGTTTGCATGGTAAATAATTATTTCTTGATTAATGCTTGCACGATATATCTGTCTTTACTTTCAACTTGCCTGTATTGCTATATTTGAAGTGAGTTTCTTGTAGACTACATATAGCTGGGTCACGTTTTTAATCTATTCTGTCAATCTTTGCCTTTTAATTGGGAAAATTCAATGTAATTATTGGAATAATTAAGTTCAACATAAATTCAATGTAATTACCGATATGTTAGGGCTTAAGTCTGTCATTTTATTTTTTTGTTTTCTGTTCGTTCTGTTTTTCCTTTTTCTGTTTTCTTTTTCCTAGCTTCCTCAGGATTACTTGAAGGTTTTTTGGAATTTTATTTTGATTTATCTTTTGTGTTTTTGGATGTGTCTGTGTTTTTCAACAGAGTCGCACACGGCTGAAGTGACTTAGCAGCAGCAGCAGCAGTGGTTTTCGATGCTTGCTGTAGGGATTGTATTTTATATATATACACACACATATATATATATAAGTTACTGCAGTATGTTGATGTTGCCACTTCACTGATTTCAGTCGAGTAGAAAACTTGTCTTCCCTTTCTCTTTCTCTTTTATATACTCATACAGTTAGCACCACATTAGACAGAGTTCACTTCAACCATCAGATATGATCTAGGACTCAAGCAGCGAAATACAGCTTATTGTATCTGCCCGTATTGTTGCTTACTGTGTACTTCCTTTTTATTTTTGGCTGCCCTGGGCCTCTCTTTCTGTATGCAGGTTTTTTCTAGTTGTGGTGAGCAGGACTACTCTCTAGTTGAGGACCATGGGCTGTAGGGCTCACAGGCTTCCGCAGTCGTGGTTCCTGGGCTCCAGAGCACAAACTCAATAGTTATGGGGCACTGACTTAGTTGCTTCTGGGCATGTGGAATCTTCCCAGGCCAGAGACCGAACCGGTGCTCCCTGCATTGCAAGGCAGATTTTAACCACTGGACCACCAGGGAAGCCCCATATTTCTTTTATTTTCTTCTTAGAGAATCCCCTTTAGACATTTCTTAAAGAGCAGATTTGCTGGTTGCTGATTCTCTTATTTTTACTCTAAGAATTCCTCGATTTCCTCTTCATTGGTGAAGAATGTTTTTGCTCGACACAGGGTTCCGATGGACAGTTCTTCTCTTTCAGTGCTTGTAAAGCGTGTTTCTTCTTTCTGGCTTCCATGATTACTGAAGAGACATCTGCTTTAGTTCAAATTGTTCCCCTACAGGCAGGATGTCATGCTTCTCTCGTTGCTGTCGACAGTTTTAAAAACTGGCCTCTGTTTTCTGAAGCCTGACTTTGATGTGTCTTGGTGTGAATTTCCTTGGGTTCATCCTAACTGAGATCTGCTGTGCTTCTTGTGTGCCTTTTGGCAGAGCTGGGAAAATTTCAGGCATTATTTCTTTTTCAGCTCTGTCTTCTTTCTCCTCTCTTTCTGAGATGCTGATAACACGAATGTTAAGATCTCTGGTTACAGTTCTGCAGGACTCTGAGGCTCTGTTCATTTTCTTTTCTAGTTTATTTTTTCTTTGTTGTTCAGGTTTGGTTAACTTCCATTGTTTTGTTTCAGTTCAGTTTTTTTTTTTTTCCTTTGTCCCCTTCATTCTATTACTGAATACATGGCAAAGTTTTCTATTTTGTTTACTGCACTTTTCAGTTTCAAAATTGCCACTTGGATTTTCTTTACATCTTCTATTTGTTTGCTGAGGATTTTTATTTCTTACCTGAGGTTTTCTGTTTTTCACTTGTTTCAAGTGTGTTTGTAAATAACTCATTCTGGCATTTTTATAATTGTTGCTTTAAAGTCTTGATCAGATACTTCTGACATCTCTATCACCTTAATGGTGGTATCTATTGATCGCCTTTTTAAAACTGAGTTTGAGTTCTTTCTGGTTCTTGGTATGATGAGCGATTTTCAGTTGAAATCTGGACATTTGTGGCATTACATTTTGAGATTCTGGATCTTGTTTAGCCCTTCTGTTTCAGTTGGCTTCTTTTGATGCTCCGTGGCAGTAAATAAGCAGGGTTTCCTTTAGGACAGACTCATTATCACCCTCATTACCGCCCTGCGTGCTCAGTTGCTTAAGTCCTGTCTGGCTCTTTGCAGCCCCATGGACTATAGCCCGCCAGGCTCCTCTATCCATGGGATTCTCCAGGCAAGAAGACTGGAGTGGGTTGCCATGGTCTCCTCCAGGGGAATCTTCTCAATCCAAGGATCAAACCTGAGTTTTTTATGTTTCCTGCATTGGCAAGCGGGTTCTTTGCTGCTACTGCTCCCTGGGGAGTCCTCATTACTGTCAGGTAGGGGTAAAAATCAGGGAGCCGCCCCTTAGTGTGACAGGAGCTGGAAGTTATCGTTCTCACCAGGCTTCTACCGACAACTCTGTGGCTGGGCACATAGCAGCTTTGTGATTGCTCCCTGATGAAAGTCCCAGCTCTCTATTTGGCCTTCTCTGGGGTCTACCAGCCCCGCAGGTGTGTTTGAGCACCTTGTTACAGCCTTGCAAGGAAATCTAGACTCTCCGCTTGGCCTTTGCTGGTGTGGATATGGGTGGGACTCACAGTTTTTTTATAGTGTTTGCCTAGAACAGTTACCATCTGAACGTTTTTCTGGCTTGCTAGCATGCCCCTTTCCCAGTGCTTAGGCCTTTTTTTTGCTGTCTTAAATATTTATTTATTTGTTTTTGATTGTGTTGGCTCTTACGTGGAGCATATGTGGGATTCTCCAGGTGAGGTGCGTGGGCTTCGCTGCCCTGAAGCAAGTGGGATCTTGGTGCTCTGACCAGGGATCTTACCTGCGCCCTCTGCATTGGAAGGAGGATTCTTAACCCCTAGACCACCAGAGAAGTCCCAGGGTTTTGGTTTTGTTTTTCTCTGTGCTTGTTGCAATTTCCAAGTTGAATTCTCAGCTACAAGTCTGGGATATACGAACCAAAAAGAAAACTTATAGAACTCATCCCTGTATCATTCTTTGGGTCCTGAGATGGTTCTTCTCCTTTTCAGAGTTTTCTTACGTTTGTTTTACAGAGAATGCCCAACATCTTTAGTTGTGTTTAACAGAAGGGATAGGGGAAAGTACACCTACTTCTTCATCTTCCCAGAAGTAGAAATCCTGATTGACTCCTGTTTTGCGGGCAATGTTGAATTCATCAATTTCTCCTTTTTTCTTCCTTCAGAATTTTTATTGTTTTCCATCATTTCCTACTGTCTCAGAAGAAGGAATTCTCCTTTTCTGGGGTTGTAGTAACTTCTTATTACTCCCAGACCTAGCCCAGTTTCTCTTGTCTGCTCTAATAAGTTGTTCCACCAACAAGCCCATCCTACTTGTATCTTCTTTGGCATTGCCTTTCTTTGGAATTGGAAAGAAAAGTGACCTTTTCCAGTCCTGTGGCCACTGCTGAGTTTTCCAAATTTGCTGGCATATTGAGCATAGCACTTTAATAGCATCATCTTTGAAGATTTTAAATATCTCAGCTGGAAAGACTGAGTGCTGAAGAATTGATGCTTTCGAACTGTGGTGCTGGAGAAGACTCTTGAGACTCCCTTGGACAGCAAGGAGATCAAACCAGTCAATCCTAAAGGAAATCAACCCTGAATATTCATTGGAAGGACTGAGGCTGAAGCTCCAGTATGCTGGCCACCTGGTTCTTGAAGGAGACACTGCCCTTCAAACACAGCTTGAAGAGAAGATTGAAGGCAGGAGGAGAAGGGAACGACAGAGGATGAGATGGCTGGATGGCATCACCGACTCAATGGACATGAGTGTGAGCAAACTCTGGAGATAGTGAAGGACAGGAAAGCCTGGCGTGCGGCAGTCCATGGGGTCACAAAGAATTGGACACAACTTAGCGACTGAACAACAACAAAAACCTTCCCAGGGTTACAATTCCAACGTTATCCCCACTGAGGGACACCAGGCTCCTGCAAAACTAAAATATCTAATCATTCTTTCATCCTAACTGCTGCTTCTCCCTCCAGCACTTAAGGTGGAAGCATCCTCTCCATTCTTCCCTAGCTCTTCCGCTCTGTATCAGGGGGCGCCCCGATTTAGAAGTTGTATTAGAAATATTTATATGCTGACAGTACTTCTCCTACACTATTAGCTTTGGGTGAGGTTGGCTGATCATTCGTTAACTCATTCAACAGACTTAAGAAAAACTTTTATTGAAGTATAGGTGGTTTGCAATGTGGTATTAATTTCTTCTTTATAGCAAAGTGACTCAGTTAAACATATGTATATAATTTCATATTCCTTTATGGTTTCACAAAATATCGAACGTAGTTCCCTGTGCTATACAGTAGGACCTTGCTGTTTATCCATCCTAAGTAAAGCCAGAAAGAGAAAGACAAATAATATATATCGCATATATTAATACGTGGAATCTAAAACACGATACAAATCAACTCATCTATGAAACAGAAACAGACTCACAGATATGGAGAACAGACTTGTGGCTGGTAAGATGGGGGGGGAGGGGCGGGAAGGAATGGGAGTTTGGGATTGACAGAGGCAAACTGTTATTCACCAGATTTCTCGGCACTGGGGAGATGGCAGTGAAGAAAGCTCCTGGTGTTGCTTACGGCCCCGGGGTCCTTGTTATTTGTTGCCGTTAGTTGGCTTTCATACTATAAGGAGTGCCTAGTCTGAGATCAATGTCTAGCATATCCAGTAAGTATACTCCTTATTAAATGAATGAATGAACTAGCAAGCAAGTAAAATGAGATTGCTAAAGCTGTACGATGACTGTTTTAAAACTTCCTGGCATTTAAGACTTTTCTGATGAAAGAGAAAATAAACACTGAGCAGGAGAGGCAAAATATTTATTAGAAATAAATGCAAATGCAGGAATCTGTCATCTGCTTCTTTGGATTATGGCTATGATACAGCAGACGTTTTCACCCCATTTTATAAATGAGAGCAATATTTAAAGAACATTGGTCTCAAAAGATGTATTTTTGTAAGATAAAAATGATGACTATGGGAACTGTCTATTCCAACTAGCTCTCCATACTTAATTTGAGGCTTTTTAGCATAATAAGACATTTGTCCTCTTTGTGTTTGAGACAGGGGTTTCATTTTACTTCCTATGGAGCTTTCCAGGGTGAATGTTCTGTGGCAGCTTGATGCTCTTATAAACCATGTCTTCTGTCTCATGGAAGTTTCTTTTCTTAGCTCTCCAAGGTCAGCTTCTGAGCTTAAACAAAAGAGTTGTTGGGGGAAAAGGAAACAGCAAACCAGTAAAATGAACAGCCTCTATGAATGCCTTACTTTCTAGAGTCTGCAGAGCATCAGAACGTTAGCCAGTTCTCACTGACTCCTGTTTTTCTCTCCTTATATCTCACTAATGTTGGTACAAAGTCAGCTGTAAAGATGCGAGGCTTAGGCACCTGCCGTTCTGTTCCCCAAACATCATACTCCATATATTTCCTCTGCTCCTTGAAACACATTCACTCCATTAGCAATGGCCGAAAAGAGTAAAACGCATTCCTTCTACACATTTAATTTGCTTCTCTCTCATCCTGTTCGTTGCGTTCTTAAGTCCCTAGATGTTTCATCAGTTTTTTTTTTTTCCGTTTCTTATAAAACTCCTTTCAAAAACACTTAAAGTTTTAGAGACCTTAGCTAGGTTCCCTTTTTACAGTGATTTCTTTTCTTCTTTATAAAGCTCCTCTCATTGTGGTTCCTGGGCTCTAGGGCACAGGTTCAGTAATGGAGACACACAGGCTTAGTTGCTCCATGGCATGTGGAATCTTCCTGGATTAAGGACTGAACTGCAGGAGGAGAGGAACAGACTGAGCCGTCTCCATCTTGAAAAAGAAAGAAACTCCATCTTGCACTTTCAGTGAGCTTCGGACCATGTGCCTGGTAGCCATAGGGATAACATACCTATGGCCAAACTGGCCTCCCGCACTGATAAACACCAGATTTCACATCAAGATTTCCTGTTGCCAGAAAGAATGTAATGACTCCCTATATAGACAATCACCTTTGTAATCTTGATGGCACCCATTGGTGTAGGTTACAATGTACAACCAGCTGACCCTTCTGATNCTATGGCCAAACTGGCCTCCTGGACTGATAAACACCAGATTTCACATCAAGATTTCCTGTTGCCAGAAAGAATGTAATGACTCCCTATATAGACAATCACCTTTGTAATCTTGATGGCACCCATTGGTGTAGGTTACAATGTACAACCAGCTGACCCTTCTGATTATGAGTCACGGCTGTAACCTGATTGTATCTGCCTTTAACACTTTCCAGGCCAGGTTTGAGGAATTTGGGGAATTTGGGCTTGAGCAGTACACTTAAGGTGTAAACGGTTTTCACAAAAGTCGGTCGGGGTCCTTGGCTAAGAGGAGACTCTGCCTTGGGCCCGCCGGTGTAATAAACTGCGCTCCACTATCTGCATTGTCCTTCTGAGTGAGTTTGTTTCCCGGAACGCGTGGCTACAACAGAACATTGTCCCCTGCATTGCAAGGTGGATTTTTAAACACTGGACCACCAAGGAAGTCCCTCTCATAGTAATCCCTAAACCATGCCAAGGACTTGAGGGCCCTGAATAAATTTCCAATAAGGAGCATCAAAGACTATACAGGCTGTGACACTTTCATTTGTTTGGGGTGCCAACATGAAGGTTGCATAGTGGTAAGGAATCTGCCTGCCAAGGCAGGAGGTATAAGAGACTTGGGTTTGATCTCTGGATTGAGAAGTTCCCCTGGAGGAGGAAATGGCAACCCACTCCAGTATTCTTGCTGGGAAAGTTCCATGGACAGAGGAGCCTGGTGGGCTACAGTCCATGGGGTTGCAAAGACTCAGACACGACTGAGCACGCACGCATGTGACACGGGAACTGAAGACGGTTTCTCCCTCAAATCTCTGTGTATTGAAATGAATGCCGGGGAAGCTGCAAGTCAAGTCAGTGGGCAGTGTCTTACCTCACACTTTGCAGGTGATACTGGTGATCAGACCCGGGCTGGATACGGTTGATGTGCAAAGAATTGGCTATTAGTCCCTAAGAAGAGTTTTGCATCTGTAACCCGGCTTGGCAGTATAGAAGAGACTTAAGTTTTCTGAAGTGATAATACTCTTGGCGCAATTTTTCCAACACTCATTTACCTTGCCAGTGATTTGATTTCTGATAACACAGAGACAATCATCACTATTATTATTTTGGGGAGGGAGGTAGGAAGCTCTATTCAGCGTGCAAATGTGCTCCTTATGCTGAGTTATTCATATTTTAGTGCTAGCGAAGAGGAAGTGAAAGTCTCTCAGTTGCGTCTGACTCTTTGCGACCCCATGGACTATAAAGTCCACGGAATTCTCCAGGCCGGAATACTGGAGTGGGTAGCCTTTCCCTTCTCCAGGGGATCTTCCCAACCCAGGGATCAAACCCAGGTATCCCACATTGCAGGCAGATTCTTTACCAGCTGAGCCACAATAGGAAAGGGAGGCGAAAAAGAAGCTTCCGAGAACAGGCAAAGTGGGAAGTTGGTGAGTTGCAGGCCACAGCAGAACAACTTTTGCACAAAAACCAAAATGGCAGCTGGTTCTGAGATTTCATGAACACATAACCGCCCAAATGCCAAAAAGCCCAAAAAATTCTATTTAAGCAATTTCCCCCCTCTCTATAGGAACCGAGCCTGTCAGCGGCATAAACACTTGCAGTCCTGCACTTCCTTGGATGCATGTGCTATCGAAAAGGGAGGTGATAATTGCTGTGCTAATTACAACGTGATTGCTTTGCACTTGTTTTGCACTTGTAGGTGATTAAATTTTTAACGAAGCATATTACTTGGCACTGTTAGCACAGTTAACACATTTCTCTCTCTCTCTCTCTTTTATGCCTTGGGAGAAGTCCCGCACCACAGACCCTTCCCTGGCTGTGATGTGCTCTTGTGTTTGGAACCAGCCTCTGTGCAAGGCTGTCGGGAACAGGACTGCAGCTTCCTGCTTGGGAAAGAGCAGCGGCCGGTTATAATCCTACCCAGCGTGATGGCACTAGCCAGATGCGAACGCGCAACCCACAAAGGTATTAGCTAAAAATTAGGCAGCGCTGCCAACGCCAGTCTCCAGCCTTCGTTTAAAAACCGCAGCGACTCCAGCCAGTCGAGCGGCAGCGTCGTCGGAGGCTTTAGCAGGAAAGGAGAGAGAGAGGACAGCAAGTTCCACGTGATTTATTTCTGCTCTCCAGCCCGCGTTCCCAGCTGAACGCGAGCGCGGGAAACCGGCAGCTGTTGTCTTGCGTCCCCCGGTTCCCACTGTGCGGCAGGCTGCAGTCCTCGCCGGAAGCGGACTTTGTGTTTGCGCGCCTGTGCGTGCAAACGCTCTGTCTTCCGTAGGCCTCCTTAATCAGAAGTGCCTGGGAACACGGTCTGGTTCTAAGCGAAGAGCTAAGCGAGGCTGGGGTTCGCAACCAGCTGCTGGGGGTCAGAAACTGAATGTCATGTAGCTAAATTGTCTTTCATGCTGCCTGTCAAAAAAGCAAAGACACAGAAACGCCGATCAACCAGAAAACTCAAGCATCCAACTTTTTATGATTCAACTCTCGTGACTTGGCAG
Source organism: Neotragus moschatus (assembly GCA_006410615.1). Lineage (NCBI taxonomy): Eukaryota > Metazoa > Chordata > Mammalia > Artiodactyla > Bovidae > Neotragus > Neotragus moschatus. Next base: position 990,812 of record SJYA01002940.1, on the reverse strand, counting down.
GTTTTTTTTTTTTTTTCCAGCAAAGATCCCTGGGATGATGGTCTTACGCGAGCCGAGTGAACAAAGGAAATAGATGAATTTGATTGCCTGAGAAGTGCCTGTTCGTCAGAGGAACTTTCCTGCTTGGAAGTCCACCCATGGGCCGGGTAGGGTAAAGTGGCAAAACTCACTCTCAAAGACACATAAATTTCCTGAAGCCTGAATTAAGATTTAAATTCTAAGCCTGAATAAACGTGTCCCAAAACCTTTTATAAACGTTACCCTTACAGAGGAAAAAAGTTGTCTCTATACCACATAGCTTAGAGAACCCCATGAAGGGTTCAGCCTGGTGAAGAAATGCACAAACTAGATATGAGTAGATGTTGCTGCTGTTCAGTCGTGTCCAACTCTTTGTAACCCCTTGGTCTGCATAGTGCCGGGTTCCCTTGTCCTTCACCACCTCCTGGAGCTTGCTAAAACTCATGTCCATCGAGTCGGTGATGCCATCCAACCATCTCATCTGTTGTCCCCTTCTCCTCACGCCTTCGATCTTTCCCAGCATCAGGGTCTTTTCCAGTGAGTCAGTTCTTCACATCAGGTGGCTAAAGTATTGGAGCTTCAGCATCAGTCCTTCCAGTGAATATTCAGGATTGATTTCCTCTATAATTGACTTGTTTGATCTTGCTGTCTGAGGGAGTCTCAAGAGTCTTCTCCAGCACCACAGTTCGAAGCATCAGTTCTTCAGTGCTCAGCCTTCTTTATGGTCCAACTCCCACATCCGTACATGACTACTAGAAAAACCATTGCCTTGATTTTATGGACCTAGTGAAAGGAATTGCTAAAAAGTATTTGGGCTGCTGTATATTGTGACATGACCGAGGGTTTGAAAGTAGCTTCTGTATTGGTGTTCCCTTGGCAAGAATATTATCTCTTATTATATAAAAATTAATTCCATTTTTAACTATCACTTCCATGGTGTTCTTCCATTAAGAAAATCTTTTTCTATCCCAATAATTTATTGGCTGCATTTTCTTTTTCTCTGTTTTGACTAAGGAGTTTAATTACTTTCATTTGCAAACTCTGCCTTTCTCATCAACTGTGTAGTTTATTATTTTTAATTTTTGGCCACACTGCTCCGTTTGTGGGATCTTAGTTCCCTAACCAAAGATTGAACCTAGGCCCTTTGCAGTGAAATTGTGGAATCCTAGTCACTGGACCACCAGGGAATTCCCTCGATTTTGTATTTTAGGTGTATCTATTGACTGCTTGACTTCACCTGGCTATTCAATATAAAAAACGGATAAGTAGGTGGTGTTTTTTTCCCCAAGGTGTCACATACCCCAAAGGGAAAGAGAGGCCAGTAACTTTTACACCTTACTAAGATGTATATTTCTCACGTGGGCAAAAAGGTGATTTGGGGAGATAGGAGTATTCCAGACATGTGGGAGATAAGGCCAGATGTCCTGAAAATAACGCTATTAATTCAGCAGTATTGCAGCTTAATGTTTGAAAATGTATTGAGGGAGATTAGAGTGTTTAGGCTGCTCAGGCCTGAGCATCCATTTTTAGAGTTTATCATCCGTCTTTCAGTAAGTTTGTTCTGAAAACCTTGAGACATCATTAGAGCTAGCTGATCTGCCAACTTTTCAGAGGCTGTTTCTCTTTGCTGAGTCCACTTTTGCTGGACTCATTCTTGGTTCTTGCTTCCTTCGCTCTCCTGCCACCTACTCAGCTGCCCCTCCCAACACCATTCATAGGTCAGCAACCTGAGAGATTCCTGCAGACTTGAGACTCCAGGCTGAATGGGGGCTCAGCTACACCAGCCCCAATGCCATGGGTATTTCAAGAATCTGCTGCTTCAGCAACATCAGAGGCTCTTTTCTTTTCCTTTTTTTTTTTTTTTTGCTATTTACAATTTCTTTTTTCCTTTAAAAAATATATATACATATATATATTCTTTTTCATATTCTTTTCCCATTGGCATTGTTACATAATATTAAGCAGAGTGTGCCCTACAGGAGGTCCTTGTTGGCTACCCATTTTAAATATAGCAGTGTGTACATGTCCATCCCAAACTCCCTAACTATTCCTTCCCCCGACCCTTCTCCCTGCAACCATAAGTTTGCAAAGTCTTTGAGTCTTTTTTCTTTTTTTGGATGGACACGCTGAATCCCACTTTCTCCCTGACGGTTGAGAAGAAGAGGAAATGCGTGAGGCCAGATTCGTTTGTTTTCTGAGCTGATGTGGAGGCACACATGCGCATGCAGTTTCCCAGAAAACCACTCCAAGTATAGGCAGGATCGCACACGTTCCCTGAGTGAATTCCAATGAGTCAATTTTATTTTGTCTCAAGAGAACCGCTTGAAGATGCCGGACAGGCACAGTGAGTTCATGGATCAGGAGGGTGGAATTCTCAGTGAAACTGGGGCCCTTTGTCACAAGTGAACTCCAGGTAGAATACTGCTTAGGGATTGTCACCTGCCGTTTCCGACAGTCTTTTCCTTAAAGTGTTCTCCTGCTTTTTGTCCTGGCATCTGACCGACCTTCACACTGAACATGAATTGCCCTGCAGGACTTTGATCAAACATTTTCTTCTCGGAAGCCTGAGAAAGAGTAAATAACCCTCTCCAATGTAGGTGACAATGTCCTGTGGCTCACTCTGCTATTTATTCGATAGATGGTCTTAAGATTAGTGCCGTGGTAAATAGAAAAATTTTGATGCATGCTGATTCTTGTCGTTATAATATTGTATTCTGATTTTTTAGAAAAACAACTTTCAAATTACAAACATTTTAAAGTGATAGTGTAGTTGATTTATGGGTTTCCTGGTGACTCAATGGTAAGGAATCTGCCTGCAATGCAGGAGACATGGGTTCGATCGCTGGGTCAGAAAGATCCCGTGGAAGAGAGCATGGCAACCCACTGCAGTATTCTTGCCTAGAAAATCCCATGGACAGAGGAGCTTGGCGGGCTACAGTCCATAGGGTTGCAAAGAGTCAGACAGGACTGAAGTGACTGAGCATGCTTGTGTGGTTGATTTGCAGTGTCGTGTTAGTTCCTGGTCTACAGCAACATGATTCAGTTTTCTATACATAAGTCCTCATGGAGCTTATACGAAAGAGTCTGACAAACAAACAAAAAAGTGACATGTGTAAATGCCAGATATTGGTAAGTGCCTGAGAAAAGATAAAGGGCGGAAGGAAGTCAGTTCACTGCAGAGGTGTCAGCTGGTTGGGGAGATGCTTTATTGAATCAGTGGACCAGGGTGATCTTACTGTTAAACTGCAGGATGCCAAGAGCCTGGAAGGAGCTCAGCAAAAAGAGCCATAGGAATATCATGGGGAAAAGCATTTGAGCCAAAGGGAAAGGAATGTGCAAAGGCCCCGAGACAGAAATACTTTTTGGTGTGTTTGGGGAACAGGAAGTTAGTGTGGCTGAAGGGGAATGAGTGAGAGGGATAAAGGAAAAAGATGGGACAAGAGAGGCAGAGGTGTTCCAGATATTTTTCAATCACCAGCTATTCAAAGATAACTTAGGGAGTCTCCAGGACCTCAAATTCACTGTGGACAGTGACTGCAGCCAAGAAATTAAAAGATGCTTACTCCCTGAAAGGAAAGCTATGACAAATCTAGACAGCATATAAAAAGCAGAGCTATCACTTTGCCAACAAATGTCCGTCTAGTCAAAGCCATGGTTTTTCCAGTAGTCATGTATGGGTGTGAGAGTTGGACCATAAAGAAGGCTGAGCAACTGATACCTTTGACTTGTGGTGCTGGGGAAGACTCTTGAGAATTCCTTTGGACTGCAAGGAAATCAAACCAGTCATCCTAAAGGAAATCAGTCCTGAATATTCATTGGAAGGACTGATGCTGAAGCTCCAATACTTTGGCCNTGTGCTTGTAAACAATGATTAAATTACCCTGTAAACTTGTCTTCTCCAGGAAGAATGAACTTGGTTCTTTTAACCTTTCCTGAGCATGGTTTTGATTTCCTGTCTCTTTAATCATCTCTGTGGCTCTTTTGTGAACCTTTTCCAAGTTCTCTATGTCCTTCAGTTTGCTTTGGAGCACCTAACTGCTCAAAGTTCTTCACTAAAAGTTTTTGCAGCACAGAGTTTACCATTTCTAGGTGCCCTACTGGATCGGTGCACACAGGTCAGTCTTCTTTTCAAACGTGCTGCTTTGCCATGGAATTATATTAATGACACCTTGCTTTTGAACAACCTAGTCCCTTTCAAAGGACTTTCCTCCATGCAACTTACTTTGATCTACATTACAATCGAGTGAGCTAGTTGTAATCGTCTCCCCTTTGCAGACGAGGAGACCGAGATTCAGAAGGATTCAGAGGCCTGCCTGAGGTCACAGAGGCAGTAATATTATGGTTGGGATGGGTCTTAGGACTCTGCTCACTCATTGTAAAGTCCTTTCCACTGCATCCAGCGCATGCTTATAAACAGTCTGTAAAGTACACGGTCGTCTAAATAATTTTCTGCTCTACTTCCCGAGAGCTCTTTTTTCCACTGTAGTTGGATTGGTTTCATTAACTTCTCCACCAAACCTTTCCATAATCCTTCCATCTGACTCAGGGATCCTTCAGGACTGTGACTGCTGTGTGTGGGAGTGCTGAGCAGACCTCCTCTGATGTGTGCTGAGGAAAGCCCTTGGAGAGGGGCTTTGGAAACATCGAGTTTCTCTTCAATGTTATTCCAAAATGACCGATTCAGAGTTTTCCTCCTAACGATCCATGTGGCAGTGAGAAACTGACTTGTAGGCTTCTTTGCTTACTGTTTCCATTCAAAAAATTCTTTATGTTTTATTTCTGTGGTGACCAGGGTTGGGGAAAAGGGGATTCTAAACCCACCCCAGTACATGGTCCTCTTGTAAGTCCCGTGTGCGGAAGCACTGGGCAAGGATGGCTTCTCATGTACGTGACCAAGCTTCTTCGGAGGATCTATCTGTCCGGCTCAAGGTCAAGACCATCTCTTAGTGTTTATATAGATTTGTTTTCCCACTCTTGAGGAGTGATAGACACTGAATGCTAAATATTCCCTAACTACTAAAAAGGTAAGCACAGTTCATAATTCTGGATCTAAAAAGCCTCTTGACTTATATTCCATCATTGAGGAAGGATTTAAAAAGAAGCTTACTCACCTATATGTTGGATATTTAAAAAATAAACTCACTGACTCTTTGACTGAATTAATGAGTCAATTAAACTGTTTTAAATGTATTCCCACACCCATCTGCAGCAATAGTTAAAGAGGATCTTTTTAAATAAAAATGCTGAGGCGGGTGGTTAACAATAAAGATTAGAGAAAGAGAGTGGTAACAACTCTACAGTGTTTTGCAGCCATGGATGCATTTGAGTCAGCTAGGTGGGGATGGAGGTGTAATAAATAATCCCATTTCCCCAGTCCATGTCAGTCTGATTTCTTTCTTTTTTTTTTCATGCTGCGCTGGGTCTTCACTGTTTTACAGACTTCTCTAGGTGTGACAAGTAGGCTTAGTTGCCTCGAAGCACATGGGATCCTTGACCAGGGATCAAATCTGCGTCCTCTGCATTGGAAGGCAGATTCTTAACCGCTGGACACTTAGGGAAGTCCCTGCCATTTTGATTTAATTCGTTGAGTTGGAGCCCTACAACAATTTTATTTAAAGCTCCTCAGATGACTTAAAGTAGCCATGATTGGATGCAATAATAAGGGAAAGAGAGGAGAGTGGGGTGTGAGGATCACTGCAGGAAAATGCTTCTTATTACCTGGCTTGGGTTTGCTCAGCTCTGGGTAGCTGGCCTTGATGCTTGTAACCATGAGAAGGCCTGAGATGGTATCCAGTGGGCCTGGAGAATGTAGGGATGCTCACCATCTTGAGGGACTTTGGATCTGATGTCACAGGCACGTCTTCTAAGCCACATGATCCAGCAGACCTGAGGTGTGAGAGGCTCTAGTCTCCAGTGTCAATGGATTTCTCTGGGATGCTTTTCCTAGATGAACTTAGTCATAAGAATCTCCTGGGGGTGCTTGTTCAATATAAACTTCCTAAACTCTTACCCTGGAGATTCTGATTCATGAGTTCTGGGATGGGGCACTAGCGGGTCTAGCCATTAAAAAGTGCTCTGGGTCAGTCTCACGGGCAGGCAAGTTTAGGGAATTTGGAATGCAGTAGATTCAGTTGAGGAACTCGTCGGAGGCATGGATTTCCCAAAATCAGTTCAGTTCAGTTCAGTCACTCAGTCGTGTCTGACTCTTTGCGACCCCATGAATTGCAGTATGCCAGGCCTCCTTGTCTATCACCAGCTCCCAGAGTTCACCCAAACTCATGTCCATCGAGTCGATTATACCATCCAGCCATCTCATCCTCTGTCGTTCCCTTCTCCTCCTATCCCCAATCCCTCCTAGCATCAGAGTCTTTTCCAACGAGTCAACTCTTTGCATGAGGTGGCCAAAGTATTGGAGTTTCAGCCTCAGCATCAGTCCTTCCAATGAATATTTAGGACTGGTCTCCTTCAGAATGGACTGGTTGGATCTTCTTGCAGTCCAAGGGACTCTCAAGAGTCTTCTCCAACACCACAGTTCAAAAGCATCAGTTCTTTGGCACTCAGCTTTCTTCACAGTTCAACTCTCACATCCATACATAACTACTGGAAAAACCATAGCCTTGACTAAATGGACCTTTGTTGGCAAAGTAATGTCTCTGCTTTTGAATATGCTATCTAGGTTGGTCATAACTTTCCTTCCAAGGAGTAAGCATCTTTTAATTTCATGGCTGCAATCACCATCTGCAGTGATTTTGGAGCCCCCCAAAATAAAGTCTGACACTGTTTCCACTGTTTCCCCATCTATTTCCTGTGAAGTGATGGGACCAGATGCCATGATCTTAGTTTTCTAAATGTTGAGCTTTCCTCAAAATCAAATTTAATAGGCCTAGCTTGAGGCCCAGGAATCTCCATTCTTAGCGACACTCTTTTACTCCTCAGGTGTGTCTGATGTAGGTGATTCTTTGGTCATTGTTAAAAATGCTGCCCAGGGGAGAACTGCTATTTTTCCAAAGGTCTGCTCTGTGCCTGGTCCTGTCCCAGCTGTCGGAAGTCTGTGCACATTTAACCTCCCTCCCGTCCTTGCGGGCTTGTCCAGGGCCTGTGCTGCTCCTCGATGGCCAGTTGGTCTTGGAGTCCCCACTGACCACATTCTCAGCCTCCTTCATGGTCTTATTGCCCCCCTTTCCCAAAGCACCCAAACCTGACATTATGTAATTCTACACAGTTAAGGCAAAAAGGAAATTATGTTGATATATAGACTTTACAGTGTGAAAAACTCACACTAAAGCCATAACAGTTAAGATAGCTGTGAAAGTCAATCAGTTTTGTCCAACTCTTTACGACCCCATGGTCCATTGAATTCTCCAGGCCAGAATACTGGAGTGGGTAGCCTTTCCCTTCTCCAGGGAATCTTCCCAAGCCAGGGATCTCCCACATTGCAGGCAGATTCTTTACCAGCTGAGCCACAAGGGAAGCCCTAAGATAGGTTAGGCCACACATCATGTAATTCAATGGTAAATGGTTGTAGAGGCATTTATTGACTCAAGAAGTTGAAAAGTCCAGCATTCTAGTAAGTTTCAGGAGCTTCTTGATCAGCTCCCGTTCTCCGTGTTTTTGAGATTTGTTTGGCTTTGCCCTTGCCCTTCTCAAGTGATTTCATTCTCAGTTTGGACTTTCTCAGCAGGAATGGTTGCAGCAGCTCCTGACATGTCTGAGGCATATCTTCTCAGAGGAAGAGAGAATTTCTCTTCCTTGAGCCTTTAAACAAAATTCTGGACATTTTTCTGTTTAACTTAGCTTCAGGATTATTCCTGAATCAAGAATTAAACTGACTGGCACAGGGTAACCAAGGTCCGCCCTGGTGGAGTGGAGGGACCCTTAGTCTTTATGACTGAAATTGGGATTCAGTGAAACGGATGCTTCAAAAGAAACCAACAACAACAAAAAAACAAAACAACAACAAAAAAAAAACAGAAGAAACCAACAGTGTCCTTTACAATAGCACTCTATCTTATTCTACTGTGACTGAGGATAAGCAAGACATCGTTCTGTGGGTGTGTTGTTCTCTATTTTAATAGAGGATGATGAGGAATGCCTTTGAATGGGGTCAAAATTACCTCCCTAAATGCTAGAAATAAAAGTATTTGGTTAAGGGACTTCCCTGGTGGTCCAGTGGTTAAGACTTCACCTTCCAATGCAGGAGGGTGGGCAGGTTCAATCCCTGGTCAGGGAACTAAGATCCCTCATGCATTGTGGCCCAAAAATGATAATGTAAAATGGAAACAATATTGTAACAAATTCAATGAAGACTTTAAATAATGGTCCACGTAAGAACAATCTAAAAAATACAAATGAATAAAATAATTGGTTGAGACCCTAGCTTTTCATACCATACAGCATAGAAGATGGGTCAGTTCCAACAGAGTGGCTAGACCAGCTGTTTATAGAAATTTTGGCTCCTTCATTCTTATGGGCCTAATCATAATACTTGCTACCACCTATTACTATTGTGTTAATTACTTCCCACAATTTATCCTATTGACTTTCCACAAGGTAGAGAAGTAATGGAGCCTCAGAGGAGTTAAGTAACTTGCCCAAGGTCACACAGCTAGTGAAAGCCTGGGCAAGACTGGTCTGGGACCCAGCTGTATCCACTTCTGAGAAAAAGAGGCTGATGTTCTTTCCTTTCTGTGCTCCTCATAGGAAGTATTTGTGTCCTTTTCATTATAGGGGACTGGAATGCAAAAGTGGGAAGTCAAAACATACCTGGAGTAACAGGCAAATCTGGCCTTGAGGTACAGAATGAAGCAGGGCAAAGGCTAACCGAGTTTTGCCAAGAGAACGCACTGGTCATAGCAAACACCCTCTTCCAACAACATAAGAGAAGACTCTACACATGGACATCACCAGATGGTCAATATCGAAATCAGATTGATTATATTCTTTGCAGCCAAAGATGGAAAAGTTCTATACAATCAGCAAAAACAAGACAGGAAGCTGACTGTGGCTCAGATCATGAACTTCTTATTGCCAAATTCGGACTTAAATTGAAGAAAGTAGGGAAAACCACTAGACCATTCAGGTATGACTTAAATCATATCCCTTATGACTATACAGTGGAAGTGAGAAATAGATTCAAGGGATTAGATCTGATAGACAGAGTGCCTGAAGAACTATGGAGGTTCATGACACTGTACAGGAGGCAGGGATCAAGACCATCCCCAAGAAAAATAAATGCAAAAAGGCAAAATTGTTGTCGAAGGAGGCCTTACAAATAGCTGAGAAAAGAAAAGTCGTGAAAGGCAAAGAAGAAAAGGAATAATAAATTCATTTGAATACAGAGTTCCAAAGAATAGCAAGGAGAGATAAGAAAGCCTTCCTCAGTGATCAGTGCAAAGAAATAGAATGGGAACAATAGAATGGGAAAGACTAGAGATCTCTTCAAGAAAATTAGAGATACAAAGGGAACATTTCATGCAAAGATGGGCACAATAAAGGACAGAAATGGTATGGACCTAACAGAAGCAGAAGATATTAAGAAGAGGTGGCAAGAATACACAGAAGAACTATACAAAAATGATCTTCATGATCCAGATAACTATGATGGTATGATCATTCACCTAGAGCCAGACATCCTGGAATGTGAAGTCAAGTGGGCCTTAGAAAGCATCACTATGAACAAAGGTAGTGGAGGTGATGGAATTCCAGTTGGGCTGTTTCAAATCCTGAAAGATGATGCTGTGAAAGTGCTGCACTCAATATGCCAGCAAATTTGGAAAACTCAGCAGTGGCCACAGGACTGGAAAAGGTGTTTTCATTCCAATCCCAAAGAAAGGCAATGCCCAAGAATGTTCAAACTACCTGACAATTGCACTCATCTCACACACTACCAAAGTAATGGTCAAAATTCTCCAAGCCATGCTTCAGCAGTACGTGAACTGTGAAATTCCTGATGTTCAGGCTGGATTGAGAAAAGGCAGAGGAACCAGAGCTTAAGTTGCCGAGAGTTCCAGAAAAGCATCTACTTCTGTTTTACTGACTGTACCAAAGCCTTTGACTCTGTGGATCACAACAAACTATGGAAAATTCTTAAAGAGATTGGAATACCAGATCACCTGACCTGCCTCCGGAGTCATCTGTATGCAGGTCTGGAAGCAACAGTTAGAATTGGACATGGAACAACAGACTGGTTCCAAATCGGGAAAGGAGTATGTCAAGGCTGTCACCCTGCTTATTTAACTTATATGTGGAGTACATCATGCAAAATGCTTGAGGAAAGTTATGCATTTTGAGCCGGGGGCTTCCCTGGTAGCTCAGCAATAAAGAATCTGCCTGCAATGCAGGAGACAAGGGTTCGATCCCTGGGTCAGGAAGATCCCCTGGAGAAGGAAATGGCAACCCACTCCAGTACTCTTGCTTGGAGAATCCCATGGAGGGAGGAGCATGGTGGGCTACAGTCCATGGGGTCGCAAAGAGTCGGACATGACTGAGCGACTTCACTTTCGCTTTCACTTTCCAGCAACAGTATAATTTATCAAAGAAATTAATATGTTGTTACTAGGCTGAGACATCGAGAAGCCAGGAAGGGGCCTGGAGGTTGGGCCAGAGAGCAGATAGGATGAGTTTCAATGAGCCTGGAAACAGAGCTCTCATTTCAGAACCCTGAGTTCTAGAAACTCCCTTGGCCGCTGATGAAGGAGCCATGTCTGGGGGCCTGGTAACCACGTGAAGACACTGTGTCAACACTGGCTATTGTCTAATAAAATGAAGTATTTATTAGAGTATTGTCTAATAAAATAAAGTAAAAGTCTAGTTCTTAAATATTGAAACAGTATGGGCAAAATTACCTACAACGTGTAGAGTTAGAATATGCTCTTAGAAACTTATCTTTATTTGAAAATGCTTGCAAAGGCCCTGGGGTTTCCTTAGGACATTAAAAAGCAAAATAAGAAAACAACGTCTTCATATGTAGCACAGTTTTATAAATTTGGCCTAAAATGTAGATTTCACAAACCTTGGAAGCAACAGTCAAGTCCCAGGCGAACTCCTTTGGGTCATTCACTTTCCCTAGAAAAAAAAAGTGAGGTTAAATCTCCAGTTTAAGGCAGGGAGTCTTCACCGCACCCTTCAGATTAAGTCGGAGTCAGCTAGACAGGAAAGGTGTGACTCAGTGAGTCATCGACGCAAGAGAAAAGGCTGTGCTTGACTGTCTGGCCTCCTGGCCAAGGCCTTTGCCCACCGCCTTCTGGCCACTGGCCACGCCTGTGCCAAAGCCTCAGGTCTACCCACAGAGGCGCTGGCACTCCGCGCCTGCTGTCTGTGCCGAAATGAAGCTGATTCAGTTTTTTCTTCCAACGAATCTTTGTCCGTGGTGGAAGGAATATTCACAACCATTTCCTGGGTGGTTGGTTCCCCTCTAGCTCTAAAGATCCTGATCCCAAACCAACAGAAGATACATTTTAGCCTGACTCAGGTCTGTCCCTTCCTGCTTCACCTTGTTTTGCATCCATAAGGGTAATAAATTTGGTCTGCGCAGGAGGGAGTGATGTGGTGAGGGCGCGCTTCCAGCCCTCAGGATGAGAGGACACGAGGCACTCGGTAGGAAAAAAAAATGAGTTTCCTACATTTTAATGTTTCTAAATTCCTAGGAATACTAATACGAAGTTCTGAAAGCAGGTGCTATTATAAAAATGCAGTGTAGAACTCCATTTACTTATCAAGGCTTTCATGTAAAACAAATATTCCATTAAAGGCAGCATGCTTTGGGCTTCTGATTAGATCACAGAAATATAAATATCATGGGCTTTTATGTGTCTGTATGATGTGAACCAGCAAAGTTCCTTCCTTTGACCCTTACTTTTTAATATAATCCTGTGTAGAGAAGCATACTATTTCTCTCCACTGTTCTTATTCAATGTGTTCTCCTCGGGTTTGCATTCTTGGAATAAGTTGTAAATTTACAGAGCAGACATTTAGAACCAAAAACTAACCCACAAACCTTTCAAGGGGCTTCCCAGGTGGCTCAGGGGTAAAGAATCTGCCTGCCAAGCAAGAGATTCCCAGGAGACATGGGCTTGATCCCTGGATAGGGAAGATCCCCTGGAGAAGGAAACGGGAACGCGCTCCAGTATTCTTGCCTGGAAAACCCCATGGGCAGAGGAGCCTGGTGGGTTACAATCCATGGGGCCACAAAAGAGTCGAACACAATTTAGAGACTAAACAACGATGGTCTTTCAAGATCCTGCTACACCACAGATGGGGAGCAATGCTCATTCCCAGCTCTGCTGCCAGAATGAGGATGGACAGGAATGGCTCTGATGGTGTAAACCTCAGCCCACTGGCTTTCCTATCTAAGATGCATTCCACTTTACAGTCCAGAAAGCTCTTAAAAAAAAAAATAATAATGGAAGTGTTTGACTCCTAGGCTGGAATTTTCAGCATTTAAAAAATATAATGGTTTACATACTGTGCAGTGATTTGTAAAATGCGAGAGCCTGCAAAAGCAATGGTTACGCAGCACAACATTATCTTATTTTTAGTTACACAGCCAGTAAAACAGCTGGAGGTCTAAAATCATGGCCTAGCGCTAAATGCATTTCTACATTATATCCCGTGCAGGAAGGGCCTGTCCTTTCAGCGAGAGGATAGGAGAAAGTGGAATGATTACTGCTAAATTAACACGTTCAATTTTAATAGAGAAGCTGAGCCTACATAAAAACATCGGAATTAGAAGTCTGTGCCAGTTAGACATTGTACAGCATACGGTGAGCATCTAAGCCACGCTGATGTGCGATCACAGTGTCTAATCAAATGAACCCTTCCTCATTAGTCAAGGGCCGATATCTACCCACTTTCACTAAAGGATTTACCAGCAGAATATTTTACGTGATGGCTTCTTAACGTAGTTAATAGAATCATCTTGGCAATGATGGTAAAATATAATTGGCGCTTAGCAGGGCTTGTTTTTGTTTCCTCTGTGAAAGGACAAAACAGTCTATAGCACTGTGTCCCCTTTATCTTTAAAACCAACCTTTTCAGCTAGGTCAGTGATTTTTCTACAGCAAATCCAGGAAATGTGAGGTTCCATCATATGAAATTGCTGACAATGACTCATTTGTTCCCCCCTCCCCTCAAAAAAGGCAATTTTGTATGGTCTGATCCAGAGTGTTTTATAAAAACATGCACACAGAAGCACGAGCACACTTGTGTTTAGTGCTGATATATGTATTTGTTGTAAAAATTGAGGATTTTGAAGGTAAATGTTTCCTGATTTTTTCCCCCACTGATCTTTGGTGGTTGTGTCTAAGAGTTGACTTTCAGGTGGTGGTTAAATCTTCCCCTCATGATCCATCTGCTGGCTCTCAAGCCACAGAATAATACAACAAATACAAATAAGACATGTTTTTATTCATTATAATAAAATGGGAAGGAATGTATCTTTGTGACATTTATTGCTCCAAATCAAAGCTTCCAAAAACCATCTTTCGACAAGTCCCCGGGACTCCTCCTCCCCACTGTTCTTACAACCTGATTCAGCCATTTAATTTAAATTCTTATTTAATCATTTCTTCTAAGGAAATTAAGTTCTTCCTTCAGCCCTGGGCTTTCCTGCCACACCTAAGCCCTTGCCAGCAACCAGAGTGGGTCCAACTCCAAAATCTTATAGGAAATCCTCCTCTTTGATCAAAAACTTTGATCATGATGACTCAGTCACTCCCTTGAAGGTCTCCTTTGACTCTGAAAGAGAATGTATATGTATATATACATATATGTATGGATATATATATGAATGGATATATATATACTTATATATATGCACATATATGTATAACTGAATCACTTTGCTGTACCTGAAACTAACACAAAGTTGTAAATCAACTATTAATACACTTCAATATAAAATAAAAATTAAGTAATAGAAAAGAAAGTCTTCTTTGAGAAGTTCAGTGCCTTGACTCAACTTTCTTTACTCCATATCATTTTTGCTATTGTAAAAAATATGATTTAAAATTATATCTCCTAATTATTTGGTGCTAGTTGGACTGAAGTGACTTAGCAGCAGCAGCAGCAGCAGTATATAGAAATGTGATGAACATTTTTTGTTATTCTGGTCTCAGCGACTTAGCTAAATGTTAATGCCAATAATTTACAGGGGGATTTTGTGGGGTTTACTATGAGGAAAGATAGTGGTTTGTGTTTTTTTTTTTTTTTTCCAATTTATCGTCCTTTTGAAACTTTTCTCACTTTACTCTCACTGGTACTCTCACTGGGCTGGTTATGCACTCCAGTACAGGGGTGAGTAAAAGAGGTCATCAATGTCTTTTTTTCTAATTTTAAAGCCAATGCTTTCAACATTTCACTATTCAGGATGATATTTGTATTAGTTGTTAAAAGTCTCCTTAGGAGGTTAAAGGTATTCTGGTCAATTTTTAGTTTGCTAACTTTTAAAAAAATATTCTATTCCCATCTAAATATCAAGAAAAGCAAATAGTTCTTTCTTATGATTTTAAGTGGAGTCTTAAATGAGTAAGTATTCTTACAAGAAACCAATTTTGCATTCCAGGGCTAACCTCAATTTGGCCTTTTAATTATATCATTAATTTTTTTTTTGCTAATATCTTGTTTAGATTTTGCACCTATGTTCATGGGTGAGAATTGCCTGTAACAGTTTCTTAAAGGTTGATATTGTTTGTGCTGATAGCAAGCATCACAAAAGGAAATGGACCCTGTTCCTAATTTTTTTCTCTTTTCTGGCAGTTTGGGTAAGGTTGGAATAAGTTCTTTAAAAGTTNTCTAATTTTAAAGCCAATGCTTTCAACATTTCACTATTCAGGATGATATTTGTATTAGTTGTTAAAAGTCTCCTTAGGAGGTTAAAGGTATTCTGGTCAATTTTTAGTTTGCTAACTTTTAAAAAAATATTCTATTCCCATCTAAATATCAAGAAAAGCAAATAGTTCTTTCTTATGATTTTAAGTGGAGTCTTAAATGAGTAAGTATTCTTACAAGAAACCAATTTTGCATTCCAGGGCTAACCTCAATTTGGCCTTTTAATTATATCATTAATTTTTTTTTTGCTAATATCTTGTTTAGATTTTGCACCTATGTTCATGGGTGAGAATTGCCTGTAACAGTTTCTTAAAGGTTGATATTGTTTGTGCTGATAGCAAGCATCACAAAAGGAAATGGACCCTGTTCCTAATTTTTTTCTCTTTTCTGGCAGTTTGGGTAAGGTTGGAATAAGTTCTTTAAAAGTTTGCTGAACTTGCTGCCTTGATCAAGTTGTTTTTGTGAGAAAGTTTTGATTATATGAATGATTGGATAACTATTTGGTTTTTCTAGTTCTTTCCAAGTTAGTTTTCTTGAGTTAAATTTCTTTCGGTGAATTTCTCCAGTTCACCTAATTTTTGGAAATGTATTGGCTTGTTGTTCAGAATATCTTTATCTTTTTGGATCTTTGTAGCGTTTGTAGTCATGTCCCTGTATTCACCCTATTAATGCTTTGTTACACATTTTCTCTTTTCTTCTGATTAATCCTACAAGAGATTGTCAACTTAACTAGTTTTTTCAGCCAACTTTGGGCTTTGTTGATCTCCAGTGTATGACATTTTCTATCTTTTAAATTTCTGCTCCTTTTATTTTGCTTTCCTTCTGCTTTCTTTACTTTCTTTTTCTTGGTTTTTATCTGACTTCTTAAGAGGGATGCTTTGTGTATTTTCAGCCTTATTTTAAATACAGCATTGAAAGCTAGAAACACTTCTCTAAGTAACATTTCAGTCGTAGTCCATGTTTTAAATGTGTATTTTCATGATCTGTCCATTTTAGCTTTTCTCATTTTCATTATGATTTTTTTTTTTTCTCACAAGTTGTTTGGGAGCACGACTTAAACTTTCAAATCAATGTTTTTTGCTTAGTCATTAATTTTTAACCCAATGTCATTGTTGTGACTTTATTGTGCTCCCTGGGTTGGGAAGATCCTCTGGGGAAGGCAATGGCAACCCACTCCAGTACTCTTGCCTGGAGAATCCCTTGGACGGAGGAGCATGGTAGTCTACAGTCCTTGGGGTAGCAGAGTCGGACACGACTGAGCGACTTCACTTCATTGTTGTGAAAGAACTTGACCACATGACATGTTCTTTTAAGTGGGTTAAGACTTGCTTCATTCCAAAAATATCCTGGTTATCTTAAAACAAATTTATATTNTGTCTCTTATACACATCTCTAAGTGGGTGGATGAATTAATGAAATAATCAGCCTCTGGATGAAGACAGACAAATTAAAAAAAAAGGAACACGAATTGATAATTAGAAGGGCTCCAATATTGCTTTTTTTTGCATGGAGGAAGGAGAAGAGAGAGGAGGACAATCAGGGGTGATTTTGAATGTACGCTAAGAATGTTGCTGTTTATCAAAAATAACTTATCGAGTGCTTCCTATTATCAAGCCCTGAGGGTTACTGAGGGGGTGTTCAGTCCTCATGATGCTCTAAGCCATGGAGAGGCCTCACTTACTTTTTCCCTTCTCTGCTTGCCTCATGATCTTACTTGCTTTTCATTTCTTCCACTTGCTACATTTCTTTTTTAAATCTTTCCTTTTTATTCTTTTAAATTATGAAAATATGATCACACACTTACAGGAGACTTTGGAAATACAGAACGAAGTTACATATAGTTCCACTATATATTACAGTTATTTAAGTAGAAAACTTAAGGTTTTTAGTTGGAGTTTCAATATCAAATTCTCAGAAGTTAATAGAATGAATGTGCAGAGAAGCAGAAGAATATAGTAGACCTGGAAAGCATCATGAACCAATTCGGCAAAACTAAGATTCATACCATTTTCACACAACAGTAGAACACAAATTCTATTCCAGTTTCCATAGACTGTAAACTAAGAAACATTGGAACATATCCAGAGACATCTATCTTCTTCTTTCTACATTTCTGATATATTTTTTTTCATTTGTGATGCTCAGACCAGCATCAATTCATATTAGGAAAGACAACCTGATAATGATTATACACGCCCCCCCCCCATCACTTACTTCTTGGGGATGTCTATATACTTACTTAAAGTTTTATTTCTTAAGCAACTCCAGGAGTGACCTATGAGGGATGACCCATCCTGGGTCATCAGGGTATCAAGATTTTAAAATATTCTTTGTTATGTGTTATTGCTATTTCCTTGTCAGTATAGTGTATATATGTAATTTTTGCTATCTACAAACTTAAGTGTGCAAAAAATATCACTTAAAAACCCCCACTTAATTTCCACGTTGAGTCGTCACTCCACTTCATGACTGGCACTAAAGCATAGTCTCCTCGGGGTCAGTTCTCCCTGGGGCTGTTTCTGGGATGTGGGCGAGGGCTGTGTGCCATCGGTGACTTCTGGTCCTCTGTGCTCAGTGTTCACTGATGCCTTCCCTGAGTTGAGAAGAGTCAGACTAATGTCTCTGGCTCTTGGTCCACACACTCTCCAGTTAAACTCATTTTGATTTTGAGCTCCTTCTGCCTCCCTGGCTTTCTTGGTTCTTCGCTCCCTTTTTGGGAAGTGAGAGGGCAGGAGAATGCTTTTAGAAGCTCTCTCCTACCCCTCTGGGGCTGGGACTCCAGGGCTGCTGCAGACCTGTGACCTGGTGACCTCTTTAGCTGCCACACCAGAAAGAGGTAACTTCCCTGGAGGTGTCTCCATGTCCCTGCTTTCTCTTAGGAAGCCCAGTCACCCTTGCTCTCATCACGCTACCCTAGAGTTTCTATCTGTTTTTCTCGCTCCAGGGTTTGAACGGGGTACAGAGAACTTCCTTGCAGCCCTGCGTTCTCATCGGACTTCCTCGCTTCCCTTTCCTAATTCCCTCCCTCAGTGAGTGGAGCTGGGATTTCATTTTCTGCTGTGTTCTTTCCAATCTAGTGTTTATGTCATAAACTTTGTGTGCTTCAGTAGGCTTAGCCTATTGAAACTCAAAAACCCGGCTCTTGAAATCAAAACCTTTGGCGTGGAGGACTATTATCTACACTGTGAGTCTCATAGGTCAGTTTTCACATTCAAACCTGATGTGATTGGGTGCTTTTTTTTTGCATTTTGATATTATCCTGATATTCCAGAAGCCAATGCACGCTTCTGACTTGATGCGTGTTTGGGAGTGTGGATAGGAAAGCACAAAGGACAATCACAATGGCTTTAAAAATATTTACCCATAAGATTCCAAACAGCTTTATTTAAAACATTCTCATAAAAATATTTTGTATTCTCAACCTGCCATTCGAGAGGCAGTTAATTTCTGTAGCTACTGTCCCCTCTTTGTATGGTCTCAAAGTAAATGCTTTAAATGTTTATTTATAGTTATCTTTATAAATTATAGTTTTAAATAACTTTTCTGTGGGGGAGGGCATCCCATGCAGCTTGCGGTATCTTAGTTCCCTGACAAGAGATTGAACCTGGGCCCTCTGCTGTGAAACGCAGAGTTCTAACCACTGGCCCGCCAGAAAGATTTTTCCTTACTCATCCATATTATTTATACCAAAGTGTATGAACACTGTCTTAATCTTAGTAAAGAAAAATCTGGAAATATCATAAAGATATGATCACCATAATTAATAATTACATGTATAATTGATAACTAAAAATTGACAAAGAATTTTCTAAAGTTTCATGGAGTTCCCCAAAGTAGAAAAATAATGATACAGAAGTAAGCATCTTATCTATCCATTTTTATTTCTTTGGAACTGACAGTTTGGTTTTCTGCTTAACTGTCATAAAACTACTAAGTATGTGACTTCTGAGTCTCAGGAAGGAAAAGGCCCCATTTCAATAACATGACAGGGGGCTCTTGTGGCCATGTGGAGCGGTGCCATGAAGTTAACCCCTTGAAAGCCAGCCTCCTGGGTACAGTTGGCTCTTGGCTGAGACCTGCAGTCCTGTACGGGTACCCGTCAGCGCCATGATTCCCCATAAGCACCTCGCACATTCTGGGGGCTCACAGCCCCTCTCCATGGTGGACCTCTTTTAACTCCCTCCTTCCCAAATCTACTGCCTGAGATGAGCAGACAGAAGCATTCGCAGCTTAGGAGGTGTAGGGAGGGAGGGACTGGGTGGAGGTGGGTGGAGGAAAGGAGAAGCGGAAGAGAAAGCCATCATCCATCTTTCGCTTGTATACTTGCTCTCAGCACTTCCGGGTGAATCCAATTCTTCCCAAATGGGATGAGTTAGAATTCTTCCCCAGTTGTGTAGTTGGGAAACAAACAAATGTTGCATGGCAGCGTTTCTCAAAACTTAATGATTCAGGAGTCAATACTGCCACACTTCACTCTATTTTTTTTTTTTTTAAGATTTTTTAAAAAAAATATGGACCACCATAAACATCTTTATTGAATTTGTTACAGTACCGCTTCTGTTTTACGGTTTTTTGTTTTGTGGCTGTGAGAAGCATGCCATCTTAACTCCCTGAGAAGGGATCGCACCCACAACCCTTGCACTGGGAGGTGAAGTTTTAACCAACGGACCACTGGTCCCACTCATTCAGTTTTAAATATTTCTTTGGACAAGTCAATTCTTATTCAAGGCTCTCTAATTATTACCCTTTATTCATGCAGAAAGCCTACTCTTGTGTACTGATAGTGTGAGTAAAATCAAAGCCACTTGCCTTCTGACCTAAAAAAATGTTGGGACCCACACTGTTTTGGTTAAAATAATTCCAGACACTGCAAATACCAGAGGAACAGTAACCAAATTAAAAGAAAAACAACAGTAACCAAATATCGAATTCACAATAACAGTGAAGGCAAATAAAACTTGCTTTAAATACAGTTATCCTTCTTCTCCTCTTTCTTTCCCTAATAATGGAATATTTATTGGACACAGCAAAGTAGGATCTGGCATTTCCAGGGCAGATAATGTACGCAAGACCAATCTCCAGTTTCAGTGCATAAATGTGTGGTCTCACTGTGATCTTTACCAAGGACTCAACAGTTCAAGATAAGGGTTCATGTTTCAGAATCAGTTAAAGCAAACTGTGAAACAAAAGCGATGCCAAAGCAAATACAAATACAAGCTGCCTTTAGTTTATGATTGGGAGGTTATATATTTGGTATTGTAACAAAACCAAAAAAAAAAAAAAAAAAAAAGGCACCTGAAAGGAGCTTGTCCTCCAACCACACAGGGAAATGTTTCTGACGCAACCTGAATTGTTCTGTCCCCAGCTGTCTGGAGCTTGGTCTGGACATCTGTTTTTAATAGTTTCCAGGCATGTCAGTGGGAACATGATCACAAGTGGGTTGACTGCGATTTCCACAAAGGAAAAAAAGAGACAGCTAATAGATAGTCAATAGAGTTTGGATAGTTCTTAATTTTAATGAAAAACTCCAAGAGTGGGATGCTAGGTTCAGGGTCATCCAGGCTCATGGTGCTTTGTTTAAAGGGACGTTCTGTGAAAACTGTCCTTCATATGATGTTTTACATAAAGAATAGCCATTTTAAATGTTTTCATGCATTGAAAAGGTAAGATGTTCATTAATTGTGTTCATTAATATCCCTTTGATAATAAAGGAATATGATCAATATTTTATCATTTAACTCAGTGCTTGTCAACTGACCTTCTTAATATAATTGCCAGTGCCCTAAAAGCAGCCCCTTCTCACGGGATGAAGGGTGAATAAATCCCTGGGGATACATGAGAGTGAAGTGGTGTGGAGTGGGGCCTGACTCCTGGGTCCCTTTCACACATGGTAAGTCGGGGGCCAGAAGGCTTCTAGAACACCCCACAGACACTGCTGTTGGTCATTGTCAGAGCGAGAAAAAGCTTCAGGGCTACTAGAACCAGAGAGGGCTGATGCCATGCCTGAGGTTTTTTTTCCCACCATTTATTCTGGGGTCAGTTAAATACAAGCTAGAAGCAAACTCATCAGAAAGAAGAGAGAGTTGGGAAATAGTTTTGAAATGCCATTGTGCACTATGTATCCACCTACCTTCTTCTCATAATTTTTCCTGTCTAGAGTAAAACCTTTCTAAGTGATCATTTTACCAACCCTCCTCAAGAGAACCATAGACCCAGGAAAATTTACCATGGTGAGTCTTGTCCCTATTGATGCATTGAAACTGTATGGAATAGAATGTGTCATGTCATTTAATTTTGAATGACTCATTCCTGTGGTACAAAATTCAAAAGTGCAGCAATGTGTCCATTAGCAAATTTTCTTCTTACCCCATTCTTCAGCCAGTTATGTCTTTTTCCGTCCTGAAGCAGCTGGTTGCTTGTGGATTCTTTCAGAGATATTCTGTAGGTGTTTCATTTTAGATCTGATTTTTTTTCCCTAGCAGCACGAAGAGATGTTGAGACAATTACATAGATAGTTTTGAGCTATATAATCTGTTAGCCAGTTCCATAACATTCAACAAGTATGCTTCAAAGCCTAGATATTATGCTCGGTATGGTTACTAGGACTCACAGCAGAAGCACAGGATATAGTCTCTGGCCTCAAGAGTTTATGAGGCTAACAGTAAGAAAGATCATGTGTTTATGCATGGAAATGTGCTTTATTGAACCAGCATAGTGCATTGTAATTTCCTTCCCTTTGATTGAGAATCATGAAAACAGATTCTTTCTAATTTATCCTACTCTTTAAATGTTCTTGTGGGGTGCCTGGCACGCAGTAGTAAATGATTGTCGAATGAAAGCGTGGATTAATGAACTAATGACTGGAGAGTGGCCAGAAGACACTTGGCAACACTTGGATGAGGAGATTACACTCATGTCCTGGAAGGGGTGGTGATGCTGAAACAGGCAGCAATGAGCAACAGGGATTCTGAGAGTCTGCCTCAGGAGAAGGGAAGACGGCTGATCCCTGGAAGAGGTGACACGTGACCCCGAAGCATGGGACGGCGGAAGGATGGAAAGGTGGGAGTCTGAGACCCATCTTCAGGGTGCAGGGGCAGAGTGGTGACTAAAGCGAGTGATGAGGGTAGAAAAATGCATGGGTTGCTGCAGAGACCAGAGAGGAAGCAGAGTCTTCCTCTTGGATTTGTTGGCCTTTCGGGGAAACCTGGTGAGGTAGGGTTGTGATGGGGGATTCAAGTGTGTGATCTCAAAGGTACTAGAATGTACGCGAAGTCTTTCTGAGCTTGGAAGCACTTAGGAAGCATAATCTGATAAACTAGGAGCTGGGAGACTGGCCAGGTAGGCACTATAATATTTGGGGCATCATGTGGTAATTGTTGGGAATGGAAAAGGAAATACTGACTTTAAAGCATCTGAGTGGAGTGAGGGAGGGGAAACTGGATGAAGGCAGTCAGCAGGTACAACTCACAGCTATAGATAAATAAGTAGGGATGTAATGTATCAGATCAGATCAGATCAGTAGCTCAGTCGTGTCCAACTCTTTGCAACCCCATGAATCCCAGCACGCCAGGCCTCCCTGTCCATCACCAACTCCCAGAGTTCACTCAGACTCATGTCCATCGAGTCAGTGATGCCATCCAGCCAGCTCATCCTCTGTCGTCTCCTTCTCCTCCTGCCCCCAATCCCTCCCAGCATCAGAATCTTTTCCAATGAGTCAACTCTTTGCATGAGGTGGCCAAAGTACTGGAGTTTCAGCTTTAGCATCAATCCTTCCAAAGAACACCTAGGGCTGATCTCCTTTAGAATGGACTGGTTGAGTCCCTTGCAGTCCAAGGGACTCTCAAGAGTCTTCTCCAACACCACAGTTCAAAAGCATCAATTCTTCGGTGCTCAGCCTTCTTCACAGTTCAACTCTTGCGTCCATACATGACCACAGGAAAAACCATAGCCTTGACTAGATGGACCTTAGTTGGCAAAGTAATATCTCTGCTTTTTAATATGCTATCTAGGTTGGTCATAACTTTCCTTCCAAGGAGTAAGCGTCTTTTAATTTCATGGCTGCAATCATCATCTGCAGTGACTTTGGACCCCCAAAAGTCTGACACTGTTTCCACTGTTTCCTCATTTATTTCCCATGAAGTGATGGGACCAGATGCCATGATCTTAGTTTTCTGAATGTTGGGCTTTGTATAACACAACATGATTTATACAGTGAACACTGCTGTATGCTATGTATGAAAATTAAGTGAGTAAATTCTGAGTTCTCATCACAAGGAAAAAAATTTTTTTTCTATTACATTACATTTGTATCTATATGAGATGATAAGTGTTCACTAAATTATTATGATCATTTCATGACGTATGTAAATCAAATCATTACATTAAACTTATACAGTGGGTGTGTGCTCAGTAGTGTCTGACTCATTGGGACCATGTGAACTATAGCCCGCCAGGCTCCTCTGTTCATGGGATTCTCCAGGTAAGAATGCTGAGTGGGTTGTCATTTCCTCTTCCAGGGGATCTTCCCAACCCAGAGTTTGAACCAGAGTCTCCTGTGCTTCCTCCATTGATAGGCAGGATCTTTGCCACTGAGCCCTGTACAGTGTTGAATGTCAGTTACATCTCAATAAATCTAGAAGAAAGGAATAAATGTTAAGTGTATAGAGCAAACAAAAAATACTTGAGGCAGGTGTACCAAGAGCATCTGATAATTGCTGGGACAACAGAGAAAAAGGAAAGAGATGGTTTAAAGAAAAGCCACAACTATGTAGAATGCCACCAATCCGATGTCCTCCTATTGACCAAACACCTACTGTATTTAAGACCTTGCATGTCCCACAGAGAAGATCCATCAAATACACACTGAACTGCGCCAAGAACTGAGTAAATACCTATGTCCTCATTGGGATCTTTGCTCACTATAGGCATATTCCACGTATCTGCCACATTTATTGGCAGGTCATACTTAATTTTTTTTTTTTTTTTAAAGGAAAACAGGCTTAAAAATGCTCTTGAAATCATGTTAGACAGCAATTGGAAGACTCTGTCTGCAAGGAAGACCTAATTCGTCATGTTCTTTTGCTTCTTCCGTCTTGGGTCCTGGAAGTGTTCACAGGCACCCCACACCCTCGGTCTTACCCCTGCGTGGCTGGGACTCTCCAGACTGATTTGCTCATAAATCTGATGCTCTGTGGTTTACCAAAGGCTGATGGCGGGTGTCGTGTATCCTCTCCCCAGCCCACCCTCCGCGGCTTCCCCTTTGTGGTATATAATAGTGACCTAGCAGGAGCTACAGAGAGGATTGGGAGGGGTGACTTGTTAACAAAGAGATGGTAGCTGCAGAGGGCAAATGCCCTCCAGAGTCTGGGGGCCACCATGATGGCGTCTGCTCTGCACTCCTTATAAGCTGCTTCAGCCAGTTTTGGATTTGTGAGTTCTTTTTGTTTCTTGGGGTCCCAAATGAACCAATTTGGACAGACTGCCCCTCTCTGGACCTCTTTATTCCATCTCAACACACGCACACGCTCCTCACGCACCATAACTATGTGCCTTTGGCATCTGGTCATTTACAACAAAAAGAGAAAATTGCCCCAGAATGTGACATGATTAAAAAAGGAAAAAAAAAAAAAAAAGATAAAAAAATTTGGATAAGGCTGAACAAAAACAAGAAAGAAGAAAGGAAGGAGAAATACTCCGCCTTAATCAAATCCTTCATTTCCCCTAGAGCAAGCAGTTCTTAATTATATTTAAGAGACACAACAATGTGCCGCAAGTCGGTCCAAACAGCTGTGGGAAAGCTCCGTNATTTCCCATGAAGTGATGGGACCAGATGCAGTGATCTTAGTTTTCTGAATGTTGGGCTTTGTATAACACAACATGATTTATACAGTGAACACTGCTGTATGCTATGTATGAAAATTAAGTGAGTAAATTCTGAGTTCTCATCACAAGGAAAAAAATTTTTTTTCTATTACATTACATTTGTATCTATATGAGATGATAAGTGTTCACTAAATTATTATGATCATTTCATGACGTATGTAAATCAAATCATTACATTAAACTTATACAGTGGGTGTGTGCTCAGTAGTGTCTGACTCATTGGGACCATGTGAACTATAGCCCGCCAGGCTCCTCTGTTCATGGGATTCTCCAGGTAAGAATGCTGAGTGGGTTGTCATTTCCTCTTCCAGGGGATCTTCCCAACCCAGAGTTTGAACCAGAGTCTCCTGTGCTTCCTCCATTGATAGGCAGGATCTTTGCCACTGAGCCCTGTACAGTGTTGAATGTCAGTTACATCTCAATAAATCTAGAAGAAAGGAATAAATGTTAAGTGTATAGAGCAAACAAAAAATACTTGAGGCAGGTGTACCAAGAGCATCTGATAATTGCTGGGACAACAGAGAAAAAGGAAAGAGATGGTTTAAAGAAAAGCCACAACTATGTAGAATGCCACCAATCCGATGTCCTCCTATTGACCAAACACCTACTGTATTTAAGACCTTGCATGTCCCACAGAGAAGATCCATCAAATACACACTGAACTGCGCCAAGAACTGAGTAAATACCTATGTCCTCATTGGGATCTTTGCTCACTATAGGCATATTCCACGTATCTGCCACATTTATTGGCAGGTCATACTTAATTTTTTTTTTTTTTTTAAAGGAAAACAGGCTTAAAAATGCTCTTGAAATCATGTTAGACAGCAATTGGAAGACTCTGTCTGCAAGGAAGACCTAATTCGTCATGTTCTTTTGCTTCTTCCGTCTTGGGTCCTGGAAGTGTTCACAGGCACCCCACACCCTCGGTCTTACCCCTGCGTGGCTGGGACTCTCCAGACTGATTTGCTCATAAATCTGATGCTCTGTGGTTTACCAAAGGCTGATGGCGGGTGTCGTGTATCCTCTCCCCAGCCCACCCTCCGCGGCTTCCCCTTTGTGGTATATAATAGTGACCTAGCAGGAGCTACAGAGAGGATTGGGAGGGGTGACTTGTTAACAAAGAGATGGTAGCTGCAGAGGGCAAATGCCCTCCAGAGTCTGGGGGCCACCATGATGGCGTCTGCTCTGCACTCCTTATAAGCTGCTTCAGCCAGTTTTGGATTTGTGAGTTCTTTTTGTTTCTTGGGGTCCCAAATGAACCAATTTGGACAGACTGCCCCTCTCTGGACCTCTTTATTCCATCTCAACACACGCACACACTCCTCACGCACCATAACTATGTGCCTTTGGCATCTGGTCATTTACAACAAAAAGAGAAAATTGCCCCAGAATGTGACATGATTAAAAAAGGAAAAAAAAAAAAAAAAGATAAAAAAATTTGGATAAGGCTGAACAAAAACAAGAAAGAAGAAAGGAAGGAGAAATACTCCGCCTTAATCAAATCCTTCATTTCCCCTAGAGCAAGCAGTTCTTAATTATATTTAAGAGACACAACAATGTGCCGCAAGTCGGTCCAAACAGCTGTGGGAAAGCTCCGTTTTGCGGCAAACATGGCCCGGGACGGGGAGGAAGACCCCGCCGGCCAATCAGCACGCGCCCTCGGTTCAGATGGGGATCGCTTCTGAGCCTCTGACTTCTGCTGCTGGGCCTTGGGGGCTGTGACCCGAGTTCATTGCCCCTCGAGCTGTACTTTTCTGGTGGTGCTCTTTTGCAACTAAATATTTCAACCAGGCTTTCAGTGGGTCCTTCCAGATCTGTCATCTACACTATTTTTACTAATAGTTGACTGTGGATAGATTGGCATTTCCGTGAGTTGCCTGTTTGCTCCAGAAACCTGCTCAACTTGTCTCCAACGGCAGAACGAGAGTTTTGTTCTCTGAACCGGTCACTTAACTATAGGTTTACGAACAGAAAGTCGAAGGCACCCAAACCCCAAAGTTCTTCCCTGCCCTGCGCTGTGTGCTGTGCTTAGCTGCTCAGTCGTGTCCGACTCCTTGCGACACCCCCCCCCCCTCCCCGGACTGTAGCCCGCCAGGCTTCTCTGTCCATGGGGATTCACCCACCTCTGATTCCAATTCCCAGTCTTGTTAAACCTGCTTGTGTCTGTAGCTGTGTGTGTCTGGTCTTTTATGTTAAGGAAATACGCATGCATGCAAAGGAGAACAGCCATTGAGCTTAAGTGTTCCTGATTATTTGCAACATATTTTTCAGCCAGGAGATTAAACTTTTTCATCTTTTTCTATTGCATTTCTTTATCTGTCTTTATCTGCTGGATGTAATCACAACCAAATTATGCTATGGAAAGGAACACATTCCATAATTTGGGCTTATTAAATTTCCCATCATCTTCCTTTTATGTCTCTTTCAACAGACATTTTATCATCCCAGAAGATCTAAGACATTTTCCCCGTGTAAATACACATCGAAATCACCAAATTCTTCATTCTCGTTTCTTCTCTCAGTGCATGGATTCTTTTTCCTTTTCACTTTATAAAATTGTAAATAAAATAGCCAATTAAATGTTAAATCACTGCACTGGTTGTATTCTACTTGTTAAGTGATAAACTTCTCACATATTTACTTAATGTGTCATAAGTTTCCTTCTTGCCTGATAATACTTGGAACATTGGGCCACATGCTTTGTTAAAGATAGACTTTTTGTTTGAGTTTGTTTCTGAGAGAATTCTCACTACTAAATCCATCTCTAGTAATGGTCTCTAAAATGCTGTTTAGCACTCTGATTTTCTCTCATTATTTCCATTAGCTTAACAGGTAGTCAAAGATGCTTTCCTCTGTTGCTGTATTAAAGACCCATTACAAATTAATAATGAGAGGAGCAGCAAATTTCCCCCTAATATTTTCTCAGTCTTCCACTGATTGAACACGATTCTGCGCATACACCATTCCCATTAAAAAGCTCTTTCACTCCAGTGTAAACAGTATCCTATTAATAGAATGTTAGGGCTGTGGCTTGCGGCTTTAGACTCCATTATATTATTCAATCTATCTGTGCCTCATCCTGAATTAGTGAGGGGATGTTTGGGTAAGACAGTTTAACCCTCTCTTTGCTGTCTTTGAAAATAGAGGTGCAGCCTGGAGTGGAGGAGGGGCTCCTGAAGCAGCCCCTGGTACCTGAGACCAAGCTCTGGTCTCCGCTGGTCGTGTGGCCTGGGATCCACCACAGAGCCTCTGCCCAGCCCTTACACACACACCTTTGTTTCCTCATCTGTAAAATAAATAAATAGAATGACACAATTAAAGATGTTCCAACTCCGTAAGAGACACCAAATCTGTCCCTCAAACCTTTCATGTAGGTCTTAGCTATCTTCAGCTAAATTGTTTTAACTCATCACTGTTACCTGGAGATTTTCGTCCTCAGCTGCAATGAGACTCACCAGTGGTGCTTTTATTTTTAAATTGTTTAGGTATCTATTAATATTTATTTATTTTGCTCTCAGCATGGAGGATCTTAGTTCCCCGACCAGGGATTGAACCCGCTTCCTCTGCATTGGAAGCGTGGCATCTTAACCTCTGGACAGCCAGGGAAGTCTTGCCAGTGTTGCTTTAACTCTGTGATGCATCAGTAGTTTGGAAAGTTCCTCGGCTGATTTCAACGTGAAGCCAGAGCTGAGAACCAGGGCCGTCACCTGAAATGCAGGCATTCAAATTCCAGTCCTTAACTTTTATCCCTCTGAGGAACATCATGAGAAATGCTTTGAATTCAACAGTAAATATAAAAATAAAAAGGATGACTATAGTCGGAACTAGAACGGTCTGTAGTATTTTGGTCACAAAGGGGTATAACAGCTTGATATGGTAAATATCACCTGATGAAAAGAACATCAGAAAACTAAGTTGCAAGTGGTCACCTGAGGATGCAGGCAGTTAACCAGCCTGCCTTGGTCTTTCCTTTTCACAGCTGGAGGGATAACCGCTGATGAAGGTGTGGTTCTGCATGGGTCAGCTGCTCAACCACACTTTCCAGGCCCAGGAGGTGCACACATGCATGCTCAGTAGTGTCTGACTCTCTGTGATTGCATGGACTATACCGCCAGGCTCCTCTGTGCATGGGGCAGGCAAGAACATTGGAGTGGGTTGCCATTTCCTCTTCCAAGGGGTCTTCCCAACCCAGGGACTGAACCCAGGTCTCCTGCATTTCAAGCAGATTCTTTACCACTGAGCCACCAAGGAAGCCCCAGTGTAATTACATAAGACCGTCATGACAGAATGTACTTATTTCCTTACTCTCATTATCATGTTTCCAAATTTTTATGTTTATAAATAATACTTCAAGTAGATGAAAACTTTAAAAATATAGGTAATGAAAAGGAAGCATAAAAGGAGAGCTGTCTTTGATATGTATGTAAAGAGCTCATGTAACTGAAAGTAAAACACTAATTAAAAAGAAATGAGCAAAGGACACAAATGAGCAATAGCTCAAAGGAAGAATATAAGTGGTCACTAGAGAGGTGATGAACGTTCATATTTATTAATAAATAAAAGCTAACAAGGCAAATGGCAGTAAGAAACCATTTTTTACCCTATTAAATTAGAAAAAATTTCAAAAAGTGATATTTGAAGAGTGGAGTACTAAGGCTTCCCCAGTGGCTCAGCAGGTAAACAACCCGTCAGCTAATGCGGGAGACACAGGAGATGTGGAGGATTCGACTCCTGGGCTGGGAAGATCTGCTGGAGAAGGGAATGGCAACCCACTCCAGCATTGTTGCCTGGGAAATCCCATGGACAGAGGAGCCAGGCGGGCTACGGTTCATGTGGTCGCAAAGAGTTGGACACGTCTGTGCATACACGCACGTAGTACTGAGGAAGCTGTCAGATACCATTGACAAGAGAATAAATTGATAAAATACTTTCTGGAACACCCTTTGAAAAGACACATCAAAAGTTTAAAATTGTATACTGTTTTTAAAAGGTATGTGTCCCTAAAACAATAAAGTTCTGTTCTCAGAAAATAGAAACTCAGACAAAAATGTAGGTATAAAGACGTTTAATGTGTTAATGAATAAAATAATTAAAAGTAGGGACAAATTAAATGGCCATATAAATCTATATACTGAAAGACTGTGCAGAATGCGAAGTAATTAGTGGAAAAGGATGGGAAAATTCTCACACTGTCATGTTGGATAAATATACTATGAGACAGTTATATAATGGGATTTTACATGTATGCATGTCAAAATGACTGAAAGGAAATGCTGGTTTTCTCTGATTATTATGAGTGGTTTAAAAGTTTTTCATTGTGTTTACCTACGTTTTCCAATTTACAATGAGCCTATTATGCAATGAGAGCGAGAATGTAGGTTGCTGCTGCGGCTGCTGCTAAGTCGCTCCAGTCGCGTCCGACTCTGTGCGACCCCGTAGACGGCAGCCCACCAGGCTCCCCCGTCCCTGGGATTCTCCAGGCAAGAACACTGGAGTGGGTTGCCGTTTCCTTCTCCAATGCATGAAAGTGAAAAGTGAAAGTGAAGTCACTTAGTCGTGTCCGACTCTTCATGACCCCATGGACTGCAGCCTACCAGGCTCCTCCGTCCATGGGGTTTTCTAGGCAAGAGTACTGGGGTGAGTTGCTATCGCTTTCTCCGAGAATGTAGGTTACTAGCTGAGAAATGGCTTCCTGATGCCAGTCCTTGCCCCACCAACCTTGAGCAAGTTTTTGAACCTCTCTGTGCTCTAGTTTCCTCCTCTGTAAAATGTAATAATAGTAGTACATCCACCTAGTAGATTTGTACGAAGATAAATTATTTAATCATATAAACATTCAGGACAATTTCAGGCACAGAGCAGACACTAAGACAGGTTAACTAACTATTCTTATTTTTTTTTAATAATCAGAAAATATGTTAATTTATAAAATCTGCCCCTTTCTCAAAAAGCACTGTGGTAAACATTTATGTATATAGTCCCTCCTTCCCATCCTAATAAAATAATTATACTAGGTTCTTGATAATTTCAGCTGAAATTTTTTCCAAAGTTATATTTTTCATGCCAGAAATGAAGGATATTGATAGCTTTAGCAAACACACTCACTGTTACTTGAAAATAGCTGTGAGATAAAAGAAAACAGCTTATATTTTAAACTGAAAGTTCTTTAATGATTTGTGAAATTCATAACTATTCTTAAAATTGCTAAATAATTTTATAAAATTATTTGTCTCTAACCTACTTACTTATTGGAATCCAGTGTTTTTCTTATTTTATATGGTAGAAATATTAACCATCTTTCTGACGCAGAGACTCTGAATACTTTTCCATTTGTGGGCTTATTACTATATTTTGGTTAGATGTATGGAAGTTCAAATATTGTAGTGTCAAATCTATCCATCTTTTGCTCTGCAAATATTGCCATTGCTTTAAAATCAAACAGTGTCAAATGGAAAGATTTTTGATATGATTCTGTGTTAGCCCCCAAAATCTTTCCAGTGAGTTCTATAGAGAATGGCACTTTTTAATTCTGAAAGAGCTTCTTCTGACCAAGGTCATTCATGACTGGGAAGCACTAGTGAGCTCACCTCGCTAATCAGGCTGAAAGATTTCTCAGAATTCCAAATCACCAGGTAGAATTTCTGGGACAGCAGCCTATTTCTTTGCCCCCCTCAAAGTACGGAAAGCACAAGTTCTTCTCACTAGTCACTAGGAAATAGTGTCCCCAAGGTAGGCAGTTTCTGATCGAAGCCGCAGTGACATGTACATTGCCAGAGTTGGACAGAAAGCAGGTAGCATAGCTCCTTCATGCTGGCTTGACCACGTGGTTCAGTCTCAGGGCACAAAACGCAGAGGATGAGAAGGTTGGATAGCATCACCATTTCCATGGATGTGAATTTAAGCAAACTCTGGCAGAAAGCGAAGGGACAGCCTGGCATGCTGCAGTTCACGGGGTTGCAAAGAGTTGGACATGACTTAGTGACTGAACAACGACAACAGGGCATAAAACTGTCACGTGCGATGCTTAGATGGTCCTATGGAAAATAGAGAGGCCAGCTGTTCCAGCTAGTTCACAGGAAGAAGGCATCTCGGGAGGAACAGTGGTCCTGGGTCTTGCAGTTGGGTGAGTGGGAAGCCACTTACTGCCCCAGTGGGCTTCTGGCAGTGTCCTTCTGGAATGTCTGTCAGCAGGGTGGAGTTGGATCCTCTAGAGAAGAGTCTTTAAGTCTCCTTGTGACCCTATGGACTGTAGGCCCCCAGGCCCCTCTGTCCATGGGATTCTCCAGGCAAGAATTCTGGAGTGGGTTGCCATTTCCTCCTCCAAAGGATCTTCCCAACCCAGGGATTGAACCTGTGTCTCCTGTATTGCAGGCGGATTCTTCACCTGCTGAGCCACCGGGGAAGCCCCAAGTCTTTGGGCTTAGTGATCTGTTTTTAAGGAGTAACAATTACCCCAGGGGACAGGATCTTGATCCTGTCGGTTGCTCCTGCTCCAGTGATATACACTGCCCATCGAACTTCTAATTATCTAAAGTAATATTCTTAGTTCATCATTCTAAGATATTTACAGTCCTAGAGTGGACGTTTGAAAACAGCTGCTATGGAAATTCACAGTGACTACTAAATGTGTCTTAACACAGCTTAAATCCTGTAAATTTCACACAAGATGAGTAGGAATCATAACACTAAAGAAATCACATTGTAACTCAAGAGATCGAGTCAACTGATATGTGCCTTGAGTGTTTTAGAGAAGCTCAAAGAAGAAGCAAAGTCCTGATGACTGGACAAGTTGAACAACTCAGAAACTATTAATAAAGATGGGAAATCTGGGTTTGGAACTCCTAGAGTCCATTGCCATTTTTGAATGGATTCAGCTAGTGACTTGGTTCCTCTTTTTCTCTATTTGTTGTCTCTGTGCTTCTCCCCCTAGCTGTCAAATTCCTTTCCAGAGATGTTCAGAATTTTATTATTATTTTTTTACTGCTAAGTGAGAGTGAAACTGTGTATAGAAAACAGCCCCTGCCAAAACAAAAAAAGGGTCATCTCAAACATAAAACATTACTTTCATCAGCGTTTAAAGACTTGGCTGCTCACCTGCTCACCTGAACAATTTGGACGTCCTGGGTGGCACTGGTGGTCAAGAACTCACCTGCCGATGCAGGTGACAAGAGATGTGGGTTCGATCCCTGGGCCAGTAAGCCTCCCTGGAGAAGGGCATGGCAACCCACTCCAGTATCCTGCTTGGAGAATCCCATCAACAGAGGAGCCTGGCTGGCCATGGCCCATAGGGTCTCAAAGAGTTGAACACAACGGAAGAAACCAAGCACGCGCACACATGCGCACATCAACTCAGTGGATGTGAGTGAGAGCAAGCCTTGGGAGCTGGTGATGGACAGTGAAGCCTGGCGTGCTGCAGTCCACGGGGTCGCAGAGTCGGACACGACTGAGTGACTGAACTGAACTGAACTGAACACACACACACACACACACACACTGGACATTTTAATATAAACCCAAAGACACTTTTACTGAACGTTGACTTTATACCTCAATTTGTAACTAGCTGCTTGGTCTATGGTAGCTCTTTTCTAGCAATTGTTCACTAAACTATATAAGCAAATATGATCTCTTTTCACGGCATTTTGTATGATAATAACATATTACCAAAAAATGGTCTAGAAGATACTTTTTATTTTGTCCTCAAATATTCTTCCCTGACACACTGTCTCTTTGACGGTCCTATTGTAGGATAACTCTGACATTTAGACCATCAGAAATGAATGGGAGCTGACAACATGCTTTAACCTAAATTGTAAAGGCTCTTGTCTGGCTATTCAAGTCAAAACCAGAGTTTACATAACCACCTAGCATGGTTTCTGGTTATGTAAAACGTGACTGAATAATCTGAATCCTGGATCAAAAGCTTCCTCCACATGAATGGTTTAGTTAGGGGGGGAAAACTCAAGACTGAACTGTGCCAATGAAAGCATGGATCATTTCACATTTCACTTTGTGAAAGAGCAGAAAGTAAAGACAAGTGAGGACTATACATGGGGCACATCAGAATATCAGGTCAGTGGAAAAAACAAGCCTGGAAAATGCGGGGGAGAGAAGCCAGTGACTCAAAGAACAGTCACAAAGAACTGGCAAACTTCCAAATGACACCGAACAAGAGGGGACAGGAGATGCTTGACTTGGGGACGAACAGCTCCAAAGCTATAGATTCAGGTCCTCAAGCGCTTGTTGAGCTTTCACTAAGAAATGCACCTTTTGGGCTTCCCAGGTGGTGCCGTAGTAAAGAATCCGCCTGCCAATGCAGGAAAAAGGAGACTCGGGTTTGATCCCTGGGTCAGGAAGATCACTCAGAGAAGGAGATGCCAACCCACTCCAGTATTCTTGCCTGGAGAATTCCATGCGCAGAGGAGTCTGGCAGCGGGCTACAAAGAGTAGGGGTTGCAAAGAGTAGGGCACGACAGAGAATGAGCAGGCACGCATGTGCACTTCTAGGTCTAAAGAAGGTGTAAAGAATAATATGTTTCCCTCCTTGACCCCAAAGCACTGATAAAGGCGTGAAGGCAGAGAGCCTTCACAGGGGGTAAAAAAGGCAAACATAAGAAGACTGCTCAGTTGAATATGATAATGCTGAATATACAGGGGAAGTGACCATGAATATTATGGGCTCTCAGGGACATGTTAGATAGAATCTCATGGTGAGTTTTGAGATGTACATTACAACCATGGGGGCAGTTTAGGTAACCTCAGAGAAGAAACAAGGGGTTTCAGGAAGGAGTAGATGTCAGACAAAGTATTAAAGTTGGGACAAGCATAGCAAGCATGTGTGCAGGGCTGGGAGACCTACCTGGTGGGAGTGAAGCAGAGAAGTGGCATGAAAATCGGCGCTTGTGGTATTAAGTGTCAGTGAACACTGATGCATCATGTGATCAAGGGTAACTGATTGACTTTCATGGGTCTCATCTGGAAAATGGGAACAATAACATATACGAGGGTCATTAAAACAATAAAACAGGGTTAATATATAATGGTACTTATAAAAATATAATATACCTGTAAGTTATGATGACAGGGCTGTGGTGAGTGTAAAAAAGGCTTTGAATTCAGATAACCCTGAGCAAAAATTCTTGCTCCTCTATTTACTTTTTCCTCTTGGGCAAGTTATTTCAGCCTCCTTGTGCCTCCGTTGTATTGTTTTTAAATCGGGGATAATAGTGTCTACCTCAGGGCTGCATTGATGAGACCTTTTTCTTTTGTGCTGCTGTGAACTCTTTCTAGACCTGCTGGGCCTTGGTTGTGTGTTTGCACATAAGAAAGAAACCTTGAGTTGTTGCTTTGAGTTTTCTCCCTTGTTGAGTGTGTGTGTGTGTGTGTGTGTGTGTGCGTGCGTGTATAGGCTTTGCATTGGGAAACTGACTAGCTTCATTCCACGGGAAGGGCTTTGCTTAGGTGGGGGCAGCCAGTCCCTATCATGGAAGCGTTAGCTTTCTCCAAGTACTTTCTTCAGGCTTGACAGAAGTGTTGGAGGTATTTGACCTAAGAACTATCTGCTGCCGAAATTTAGGGTGGGAAGAGGAGGGAAGGGTGGGAGTTTGGGCTGGTGGGTGTGCAGCTGAGAGACAGCGTACTAATCTCCCACTTCTCACTCTCCCCGTGTGAGATCTAATGACGCTGAGCCGGATCCCTTGCTGGGGCTTGACGTTCTCCGGAGCAAACTGCAGCCTAATCCTTTTCTCCTCCCTCAGAGACCATGGCTTCCTGCACCTCTTTCTTTTATCCACTTTCCAGAGCTTTGTTGAAATTGGTTGAAATCCCTCCTTGGTAGTGACTGTCCTTTTCTTCTCTCTACTTTATATCGGGTTCCTTTTTGTACTTCTGTGCTTTTTCTTCAGGAGGAATTTGGGAAGGACCCCAAGCAGGTTCTTTCATATGGTCTACATTACTGGAAGTCCTTCACAGCTGAATATTTCACACCCTAAACTGCAGCGCTGCCCAGCAGGTGTGTCATTTTTATTTCACAGATGAAGACCCAGAAAGGTCCCCGTGATTAAGTAAGTAACTGATCCTAAGTTTTGCTAGCAAATGGCTAAGCTGAGATTCAAACTGAGTATGATACTTCTAAATACTCTTATTTTTCCCTAAAGGGGAGAGTTGAGGAAACTGTTTCCTCAAAATGTGTTAGGAAGGGTTACTCTCTCTTTGGAAGACAAGGATGGACCTTGAAAAAGACCGAAAGCTTGGAGTATGTGGGTGCCCAAAGGACGCTTCCAGTGCTGTTAACAGGTATTTGGCCCATTTTAAACCTCTTTCCCATTATCTAGGGGCCTCTCTGATGGCTCAGACAGTAAAGAATCTGCCTGCCATGTGGGAGACCCACGTTTGATCCCTGGGTGGAGAAGGTCCCCTGGAGAAGGAAATGGCAACCCACTCCCATATTCTTACCTGGAGAATTTCATGGACAGAGGAGCCTGGAGGGCTATCGTCCATGGGATCTCAAAGAATCAGACACAACCGAGCAAATAACACACACATTGGGCTGCTGTAGCCATCCAGCCACTGCTAACAACTACACATGGGAAAGACTATGAGATGAGATAGGGAAATCCCACCCTAATGATCTATTTTAGCTGCTAAAAACTCACCAGGGTCTGCCTTCCTGCACTCAAGTATGTGAACCAATAAATTAGCTTTACGCATAAGCTGACTTGGGTTTGGTTTTTTGTCACTGATAACCAGAAGATTCCTAACCAAGACACTGGGCATGACAGTCACACTCACATACGGTAATGAATGATTTGCATAAACCATTAATGCCCCCAAGCACTGTATAAAAAATACCCCTAAAATGTTGTCTTAAAAATCTTACTTTTTGAGTTTAGCTTGGATTTTTTTTTTTAATGAGGAAAAGCTGTAAAAAAAATAATGTTTGTTCAGCATGGCTTTGTACAAAACCTACTGCCTTTATTTCCACATTTGTCTTGGTTATTGTCATCCTATATCCCAGGCATGGAGCCTGATGGTTTTGCAGACTCCAATACATATGTGGATATACCTTGTCCCCTTTCCAATTTTCTAGCAAATCCCCTAAGAATTTCTTTTTCAAATGGCTGGTATTTCTTGAGTGAAATTTGTTCTCTCAGCCTCACAGTAAGCAGGGATGCATTTAGAAAATTCTAATGCACAGAGAGCATTTTTGAAACTTGTAATCTACCAAGAGAAAATGCCTGACCACGTTTCAGCTAAGCTACTCCCATGGGGCCAGGATCAGCTAAATGCAGAGAATTGCCACTTTACATTTCCAGCTTCAACTGTTCTGCTTGGTCCTCGGCTTTCAGCACATTCCCCCAGTATAAAGAAGGACGCCTCCCAGTTTGGCCCTAGAGTGGGCTGCCTTTTGACTCTAATGCAAGCCTGGTTATTGGAAAGGGAAGTAGAGCTAGCCGTAGTAGGAGAGAAATGAGCCACGGACATCAATCAAGACTGAACTGGACATTGTGTCTGAAACATCCGACTTGGCGATCACTGCAGATCACACTCCCCAGATAATTGTCAGTTTCCTGTTTCCTTTTGTGCTTTGTTCTATGGAGCCACCAGACCACAAGGAAGCTGATACTCTCTCTCCATCCCTGCCTGCTACCCTCCTGCCAACCATGGGAAGATTCAGCTTTTAGTGAAGCTTCAGTTTCAGCAGCTGCATGGGAAATCCCCTGCTACCCTCATTGAAGAATCTCAAGGCAGAGAGTACCTTGTACTCTAGGTACTTAGTAAATGCCTTCTCTTTCTTTCTGTTTTTTGATTGCACTGGTTCTTTGTTGCAGTCATTAGGCTTCTCTTGTGGAGGCGAAGAACTTAGTTGCTCCTTGTGTGTGGGATCTTAGTTCCCTGACCAGGAATTGAACCTGTGTCTCTTGCATTGGAAGTCAGATTCTCAACCACTGGACCACAAGGGAAGTCCCAGTAAAGTTTTTCTGATTAGAGCTTTTTTCTACATTTCTATACCCTTCTTTATGCTTTATCTTGACTTTCTCACAGAAGATTCCACTTCTCTTAGGAACAATCATTGCTGCTGCTGCTAAGCTGCTTCAGTCGTGTCCGACTCTGTGCGACCCCATAGACAGCAGCCTATGAGGTTACCCCATCCCTGGAACAACCGTTAGGAATCCTTGAAACTTGCAGCAAAACTCAGGAGAATTCTAGAATGTTCTATTAATAACTAGATAGTCAAACTCTTTTGTTTTCTAGATAAAGAGAAAGTGAAAAGTAAAAGTGTTAGTTGCTCAATCATGTCCAACGTTTTGTGATCCCCATGGTCTGTCTGAGCTGAGTTTATTCACAGAAATACTGACTTTAGGAGATCCTGCTGAAACAGGATCAGAAAATATTTTGTATTGATGCAAACCCACATCTCCTATGTCGCTTGTATTGGTAGGTGGATTCTTTATCACTGAGCCACCAGGGAAGCGAAGTGGTGGAGTTGACGCTCAGACTCAAGACTGTCCATCCCAGTGATACTTGGGTGAAGTAAGAACCCAAAAGCTTGGATTCAAATTATACAATGAGAGATGCATTATAGCTTTAGAGATACTATTAGGCTAGTGGTTCTCAGAGTGTGCCTTTCAGAGCATCTTCTAGGTCCTTTCTCTTCCTGTTGAAAGCTGGGTTTTCCTTAGCTCTTTCAACCAAAATAATTCATCACAACAGATTAAATACAGACCAGATATGAGAATCCAGCTGTATTTTATTAAGCCAGATATTGAATAGATTTGCCAAAGAAGGTAAATGCTCATCACAGTAAACGTTCTTTGATTGGAAAGAAGAGTTAATTTTTTAAAAATAAAATTTATATTACACATGTTAGTATGCAATGGATCCATTACAGTTATTTTAACAGATAAAAATTTTCATCTTCTTTTAACTTCTAATATGGTAGATATTGATAGGTATAAACTCTGTAATCAAAACCTCTTTGGAATCTTTAAGAGTATTAAGAGATATCAATAACACAGTATTTGAGAACTGCTGAGGTTGTCGGTCTCAGAAAGAAATTCTCAAAGAGAAATCTCCAAGTATTTCATCTTTTTCTTGAGTTCTCTTGGTGCGACTTTTCTTGGCCAACAACTAGACTTTGTCTTTGAAAAATGATAGGTTTGTTTTCCACGATAACAACAACCTGGAAAACTGGAGCCTGAGTTCTTTTTTTTTTTTTTTTTAATTAATTTTTATTGCGGTATAGTTACTTTACTCATGTTAGTTTCTACTGTATAGCAAAGTGAATCAGCCACACATATACTATATCTCCTCTTTTTTGGATTTCCTTCCCATTTGGGTCACCACAGAGCAACGAGTTGAGTCCCCATGCTATATAGTAAGTTCTTAATGTTCAGTCACTAAGTCACGTCTGACTCTTTAAGACCCCATGGACTGCAGTGCACCAAGCTTCCTTGTCCTTCACTATCTCCCAAAGTCTACTCAAACTCGTGTCCATTGTGTCGATGGCACCATCCAACCAATTCGTCCTCTGTCGCCCCCTTCTCTTTCTGCCCTCAATCTTTCCCAGCATCAGGATCTTTTCCAGTGAGTTAGCTCTTTGCATCAGGTGGCCAAAGTATTGGAGTTTCAGCTTCAGCATCAGTCCTTCCAATGAATATTCAGTGTTGATTTCCTTTAGAATGGACTCATTTGACCTGTTTGCATTCCAAGGGACTCTCAAGAGTCTTCATTTGCTATCATTAGTTATCTATTTTATACAGATGGATCTAGAGACTGTCATACAGAGTGAACTGTCAGAAAGACACATAGCATTTATTAATGCATATATATGGAGTCTAGAAATATGGTATAGATGAACTTACTTACAAAGCAGAAGTGGAGCCTGAGTTCTTGATAGCTCTTTATTAGCCACTGGGTTCAGATCTCTTTCCCACCCAACTTTATTAAAAAAAAGAAGAAGAAGAAGACAAAATGCTTGATTTGAGCTTCGGGAACAGTTACTGAGACACAGACTTGGTTACGTTGGCTGAGAACATCGTGTGCCTGTCGGAACACTGTGATCACAGCACAAAATGTGATGTGGAAGATACTCTTTCAGGGCCAAGGGGCCAAGGGAGCGTGAGTGTCCGTGATGAACCAGATGACTACGACACAGTGTGTTTTACAATTTTATTTAACTTTTCACCTTCACTCTCTGTTCCCACTCAGTCCTTGCCTGAGGGGACACAGAGCGTGAAATCAAGTCCCTAGCAAGAGAAGGAAGCTGAAGCCCAGGAAATCCACAAATTAGATAATAAGTTTCTTGAATTATCAAGAATTGTGAGCATTTCTAGATCGAGGAAACTGGCCGACGCTTAAATTGTTTTCTGAAAGCTCTATCTCATGGTGGAAGCTCTTAAAGTTTCTCAGCAATTGGGGGTATTATTTCCAGCTTAGACCGCTAGCAATTTAAAATTATTAAGAATGGCTTAGCCTTCAAAGCAAATTCCAGATTGTTTAATTAGTCATGTAAAGCGCTGGATGTTACTCATCATACAAGAAATAGGACTATTTATTAGTTTTGAGTGCAATTAATCCCCTTTCAGGTTTCCATGAAAGGGCAAAAGTCCATTTGATTTTCAGGTTTGCGTCTGTAGCAAATCGCACTTAGGGAGATTTTGGAATTCTAAATGAGTCTAAACTTTGAATTTAGGAAGCAGAGTTTCAGCAAGGTTTGCTACACAACAAGCTCTTATGGAGCCTGTAGTTCTGAGCTGATCTCCAGGCCCTGGGGATCTTAACAATGGGTTGTGCCAACTGAAATCGAGGGTGAGAGAATGACGCCCCTCTACCTAGGTCTCAGTATAAAAGTAGCCAGAGGGATCTGAGAACGAATTGGAGGAAGCAGAGTGAGTTGGAATTCTGCAGGGCAACACACATTGTAATAGAAATGGGATATATTTGAGGGACAATTTGTATTTAGTAAAAAGAATTCAGGGACAACAGCTGATTATATTGCAGGGCAGCTGTCATCTCTNAGCATCAGTCCTTCCAATGAATATTCAGTGTTGATTTCCTTTAGAATGGACTCATTTGACCTGTTTGCATTCCAAGGGACTCTCAAGAGTCTTCATTTGCTATCATTAGTTATCTATTTTATACAGATGGATCTAGAGACTGTCATACAGAGTGAACTGTCAGAAAGACACATAGCATTTATTAATGCATATATATGGAGTCTAGAAATATGGTATAGATGAACTTACTTACAAAGCAGAAGTGGAGCCTGAGTTCTTGATAGCTCTTTATTAGCCACTGGGTTCAGATCTCTTTCCCACCCAACTTTATTAAAAAAAAGAAGAAGAAGAAGACAAAATGCTTGATTTGAGCTTCGGGAACAGTTACTGAGACACAGACTTGGTTACGTTGGCTGAGAACATCGTGTGCCTGTCGGAACACTGTGATCACAGCACAAAATGTGATGTGGAAGATACTCTTTCAGGGCCAAGGGGCCAAGGGAGCGTGAGTGTCCGTGATGAACCAGATGACTACGACACAGTGTGTTTTACAATTTTATTTAACTTTTCACCTTCACTCTCTGTTCCCACTCAGTCCTTGCCTGAGGGGACACAGAGCGTGAAATCAAGTCCCTAGCAAGAGAAGGAAGCTGAAGCCCAGGAAATCCACAAATTAGATAATAAGTTTCTTGAATTATCAAGAATTGTGAGCATTTCTAGATCGAGGAAACTGGCCGACGCTTAAATTGTTTTCTGAAAGCTCTATCTCATGGTGGAAGCTCTTAAAGTTTCTCAGCAATTGGGGGTATTATTTCCAGCTTAGACCGCTAGCAATTTAAAATTATTAAGAATGGCTTAGCCTTCAAAGCAAATTCCAGATTGTTTAATTAGTCATGTAAAGCGCTGGATGTTACTCATCATACAAGAAATAGGACTATTTATTAGTTTTGAGTGCAATTAATCCCCTTTCAGGTTTCCATGAAAGGGCAAAAGTCCATTTGATTTTCAGGTTTGCGTCTGTAGCAAATCGCACTTAGGGAGATTTTGGAATTCTAAATGAGTCTAAACTTTGAATTTAGGAAGCAGAGTTTCAGCAAGGTTTGCTACACAACAAGCTCTTATGGAGCCTGTAGTTCTGAGCTGATCTCCAGGCCCTGGGGATCTTAACAATGGGTTGTGCCAACTGAAATCGAGGGTGAGAGAATGACGCCCCTCTACCTAGGTCTCAGTATAAAAGTAGCCAGAGGGATCTGAGAACGAATTGGAGGAAGCAGAGTGAGTTGGAATTCTGCAGGGCAACACACATTGTAATAGAAATGGGATATATTTGAGGGACAATTTGTATTTAGTAAAAAGAATTCAGGGACAACAGCTGATTATATTGCAGGGCAGCTGTCATCTCTAAATTGTCCTTAGAATTTAATACTCATTTAAAATTCAATTTGGCCACATTTTATTGAGTATTACTGTTTT
Source organism: Neotragus moschatus (assembly GCA_006410615.1). Lineage (NCBI taxonomy): Eukaryota > Metazoa > Chordata > Mammalia > Artiodactyla > Bovidae > Neotragus > Neotragus moschatus. Next base: position 948,615 of record SJYA01002940.1, on the reverse strand, counting down.
CAAAACTCTGTCTTAGGTGTAATGTGGGAAACAAAATATGGATGCAATGGGCCTGCCCTTTAAGAAGTCTACAATCCAGATGGACAATAAAAAATATGTGAACATTTACCATCTAGGACAGAGTGTGATAAATGCTAAAATAAAAGCACTAAGGCACTAACTGTTTTGAAATTGCAGAAAAAGGAAAGTTTGATACCAGTTAGCAAATTTGGGAAAGTTTTCATTGGATAGTAGTATTTGACATGGATCTTACAAAGGATGATGTTCTAATGAAGATAAATGGAAGGACATTTCTGACTAGGGGAATGATTTGAGTAGGGGGTAGATGTAGCGTTTAGGGCATATGATACTGTCGGGCATTTTGGATAAGTGGAGAGTGCCTTTAAGCCCAGACTCAGTTAAGGGCAATGACGCCACTGATGAAAGTGAAGGTCGCTCAGTCGTGTCCGACTCTTTGTGACCCCTTGGACTGTACAGTCCATGGAATTCTCCAGGCCAGAACACTGGAGTGGGTAGCCTTTCCCTTCTCCAGAGGATCTTCCCAACCCAGGGATTGAACCCAGGTCTCCCACATTGCAGACCCCACTCATAGTGATGTGCAGACCTAGGCAAGTGTGTGTTTTGCCAAGTGACTCTGCCCCTATTTTCTAAGCTGGGTGGACCAGAGAGAGGCCATAGCTGTCCAGTGTCCTAGCCTGAAAAACTCTGCATAAACAGGAGACAGATGGGTTGATTAGGGTCTCGCTTTTGGGAAATTACTTTGCGGAATAAAGAATCTGGCAGTTAGGTTTGGGAAATGAAGATGAGAGGAGGCAAACCCCGGAAGAAACTCTGAGTAGAGGAGGGCATTCTGAGTAAGTCAGTGAGGTTATGAAGAAGCTGAAGCCACGAAGCAGCAGCAATTGTGCAGGAAAACTTTGCAGAGGGCGAGCAAGTCAGGTGGCGCCAACAGCAGTTCCCAGCGGCAGCTGCGCTACAGCACCTGCAGGACTCGAGCAAGACTGACGCAGTCTGCAACTGCTTAGGTTCTCTTTCTGGCTCCGGTGTCTGCAGTTCTTGATGGGGTCATAGTTCCTATTCTTTGATTTTCATAGGATGCTTTTCTTTCTTGTTGCATCACATGTTCATCCCCTAAAACTCAACTGGACCATAAAGAAGGCTGAGCACAAAAGAACTGATGCTTTCGAATTGTGGTGCTTGGAGAAGACTCTTGAGAGTCAACTTGGACAGGAAGGAGATCAATTCAGTCAGTCCTAAAGGAAATCAGTCTTGAATATTGGAAGGACTGATCCTGGGGCTGAAACTCCAATACTTTGGCCACTGGATGCGAAGAACTGACTCATTGGAAAAGACCCTGATGCTGGGAAAGATTGAAGGCGATAGAAGAGGGCAGCAGAAGATGAGATGGTTAGAGAGTATCACTGGCTCAATGGACATGGTTTTGAGTGAACTCCAGGAGATGATGACGCCTGGCGTGCTGCAGTCCATGGGGTGGCAAGGAGTCGGACGCAAACAGCAACAACAACACTCAACCAGGTATGCTGGCCTGAATAAGCCCCACGGTGAGCCTGGCTATGCCATATTATGTGACTTTAACAGAGGGAGAAGAAGGGCGGAAGGTCAGGTTGGGCACGGTTTGTGGATGTCAAGGGATTCTGTATAGAGATGTGATGCTTTTGTCTGCTTTTTGCCAGGCATTTTGGATTCAAAGAAGCATAAGACTGGGTCTCCAGTTCCAAAGTGAAGAGAACAGGGGCACAAAGATAGGTATCACTGAGGATTAACATAGTAAATATTGGGCTACCATCCCACTCACAAGATTAAATACTGAATGTGCCAAAGATGTATTTATCAAGTCCTGGAAGGGAGGGGCTAGCTGAGCAAGCTTCCCAGAAGAGACAGCGAGGCAAAGAACCTGAAATATTCTGATTCCATTAAAGAGTTGCGTGCATGCGTGCTCAGTTGTGTCCGATTCTTTGTGACCTCATGGACTGTATCCTGCCAGGCTCTCTGTTCATGGAGTTTTCCAAGCAAGGATACTGGAGTAGGTTGCCATTTTCTACTCCAGGGGATCTTCCCAACCCAGGGATTGAACCTTCGTCNGCGTGCATGCGTGCTCAGTTGTGTCCGATTCTTTGTGACCTCATGGACTGTATCCTGCCAGGCTCTCTGTTCATGGAGTTTTCCAAGCAAGGATACTGGAGTAGGTTGCCATTTTCTACTCCAGGGGATCTTCCCAACCCAGGGATTGAACCTTCGTCTCCTGCACTCAGGCAGATTCTTTACCACTGAGCCTCTGGGGAAGCCCCTCCACGAAAGGGTTATGAGCAGGAAAATAAAATGAGTAGATAAATACTACAGAAAGGTGACTTTTGTCTAAGGATAATTGGATTACTGAGAGGCTGTTATCAAGAAGATTAATTTTAATACTTGGGAGGATAATTCAGTTGTAGAGGAGGGAGGGTGGGGCTCTTAAAAAAAAAAAGAGGGAAATAGACCCCAGAATGACTTCAAAGGTAGAAGCAATTTAACCTGGTGCTTGATTCAATGTAGCAGATACTTGAAGGGGTGGGGGTGGGGTTAGTGTGACCTCACAGTGATGTCGAGAAGACATATCCCTCCATCTCTTTTTTTTTGTATTTTATTTTATTTTAATTTTTTTTCCGTCTCAGGTGTACACATTCATCTCTTGACTCTGTCTTTCTCCTTTCAGGCAGGCAGTCTTGTCCCCACATGGTGGCAAGGTCATCGTCTCAGCAGCCTCAGTAAAAGAACAGTGCTTTCTCTGAGACTTCTGGTGAAGCCCTGGAGGCTCATGCTGCTTTGGCTGGCTTGGCCATGTGCCCTTTCCTCAGTCAGTCACTGTGGCCCACGGACAGGCTATGCTGCTAAAGTCATTGTCAGTCCTGGATTCTAGGGTCAACCCCATCTCAACCACAGGCAGGAGTGACAAAGAGATGGGTGACTGGAGAAAAACAGGGCTGTTACTGCATCAAGGGAGAAAGGATTTAGGACAGCATAATAACAGTACAACTGCAGCTACTAATGTTTTGTTCTCAGAGGGACAGCAGTATTGAAGCAGGGTCTCATTTCCCTGCTCAGGGACTGAACCCACGTCTCTTGCATTGGCAGGCGGATTCTTTACCACTGAGCCCCAAAGAAGCCCTGTTTTTTTTTAGGTGTAGTTTTATACTAAAAAGGACCTTAATGTATACTCCTGAAGGATACTGACTGATTGCTTGCTTCCTTGTTTGCTGTTTCCCCATGGAAATCAAGGGAATTTTGTTTCTTTTGTGACTGTTTCCTTATTTCATCATCTTTTCGGGTTTGTTTTCGGTTTGCCTCTGGTTTTGGTCGATTGGAACGTCACGTGGCTGGATCCGGCGTGCTTGCTCTGTTGTGTATGTTTGCAGACCAGGAACACCAAGCGTAACAGCTCCCCCACAGAGACCTGTCTCCAGAGAACCCCCCCCCC